>CM077675.1:477763627-478106127 GCA_039707655.1 Elymus sibiricus | reverse complement strand
GTGGACAAGTTGTTGATCCACGGGGATGCAGAAAATCTCACCTCGGGTGTTTGTGAAATATCGCGAAGCAACAGGAATAGCACACGGCAACTGGAGGTTCACTCGAATATTCATTCGTGTGGGTATAGGGGTCAATATGGGTGTCCACGGCTCCGATGTTGATCATTGATCGGAAGGGGTTCCGGGTCATGTCTATGCTTCACCGAACCTATAGGGTCACACGCTTAAGGGTCATCTATCTGCTGAATACTAGACAGGGAGTCTGAGAGAAAATCACCGAAAAAGTTTCGGACACCAGAAAAGTTTCGGACAGCGGAAAAGTTCCGCAGAGAGAACACCGGAACAGTTTCGGTAAAACTGAAAAGTTTTTTTAGGGGATTCCATTAAGTCAAATTGGTTTCGGCACATGCCTGATAATTCTTGGAGGGTGCTAGAATCATTCTGGAAACTTCTGGGAATTTTCCGGAAGAAAAACCGAAAATGTTCCGGAGCTGCCGGAACCGCTTCGGATGCTTTTCGCAGATGAAAATCACTAATCCGGAATTGTTCTGGATGGCTTTGAAAATTATTTTGGTGGGTACTGGAAATGTTCTAAGCCCACATAAATATTTTCAGTTCGACCGAACGCTGAAAAATGTCGTCGTGAATAGTGAAAGTGCTTTTTGGGATATTTATGGAAAGTCACCTTTTGGGATATTTCCAAAGGGCTTCTAGAAGGACTTGGGGGCTAAGGAAGCCCCTCATGGGGGGGGGGGGGCCCAAGGAGAGGTGGCCGGCCAAGGTGGGGCACACTATGGTGCCCTCACATGCCCCATTTGGTTTCCCTTTATGCCCTTGTGAAGGGTCTTTTGGGTATTTCAAGTGGCACCTCACCCCTTGGGTTTTTCCTATAAATAGGAGGTGAGTGGGCTGCCATCTCTTCATCCCTTGCTCTCATACACATGCTATGCTTTGCTAGCTCTCTCTCTCCCTCCCACGAAAAGAGTTTTTCGTAGAGCCGAAAGGCTGTCTGGGGTTCCGGCAGGAACTAGTTCTGGACGGCGAAGCCCTGCCGGATAGATGACACCGTATGTGTGCAACTCTGTAGAGAGATCGTAGTTTCGGTCTTAGTTTGAGAGGTCCTCCCGAAGGGCTGTCCGAGTGACCGTCCGAGTTTCGAAGGTCCTCCCGAAGGGCTGTCCGAGTGAGCGTCCGAGTTCGAAGGTCCTCCCGAAGGGCTGTCCGTGACATCGTCCGAGGGACTGTCTGACCGCCTCCCGAAGGGCTGTCCGACGAGGGAGTACATCCTCGTGGTTGGGAGGTTGTAAAATCCTAGCTGCGGGGATCTGCACCAACGATCTCCACCGACTCTTCTTCCGCTGCGCTTCGAGTCGGTACGGATCAGATCAAACCTTGTATGCAGTCTCCATAGTGGTCCTGGCCGTGCTCGCTATACCGGAAATTTTTGTTTTCTGTCGCGTTCCCCAACAGTGGCATCAAGAGCCAGGCTATGCGTAGATGCATGTTATGATCTAGAATACATGAGATGTATGGGTATTGCATAGTATAATTTTGTAGTAGATGAGATCTATTACTGAAAATTATTTGTGCGGGTAGCAGATGAAATCTGTTACCCGATGTTCCTGTTGCTTCCCTTGAATTTGCGTAGTCCTGATCTTGACGGCATGGTGGAATCTCACAAAGTTCTGGCAATCCGCGATCCTTTCATGCTGCTCCTGAGTATGCTGATTGACAGATCAACGAAGTGCTAACAGTTCTTTGGGTTCCACCATAGTTAAAGAAAGATGGATGTTTCGCAGACGAAAGGGCAATGCAGATATGATCTGCACGGGGGTCACGCGTATGACGAAGTTTAGTATGGGGCTCGAGATTTTACTGTCTCGTGTTTCATACACCCTGGAAAGTTAATCTAGCAACTTGAATTATCATACTTGATGATGAGCGTTGGTAGCTGCGGTTTGAGTCAAAACCTTAGAAGCCACGTAAAATAAAATTTTTTATAAACCGATTAGAGGCATCTAACTTGGTTTTGCAGGATGGTTTGCATGTGATGTGGTATAGCAAGTCTCATATTAATCTGATTATGTATGAGATGACTATATGATGTAATTAACATGACCTGCATGTCATGATTCGGCATGATGGCTGGAGCCATATGATTGCACTTTAATGACCTTCGTGTCAACCTTATGTAATGCACTTATTTTATTAGCTATAGAGATAGCAATATTATCTGGTGCATCGACAAGGTGGTGGCAATCTTCGCGAAGGTGAACACCGATGCGAATGCCGAAGACGAAGAATACTTGACTTCTCCGTCAGAACGGGCTATACCATGTCATGCTAATTATGATTTGCCTGAGATGTTTATCCCTTATGATGCAGCCTTCTTGATTGCGCGGTAGTCGCTTTTATTAGGGTGATCTCTCATTTTAAAAATATCAAGTAGTCAGTGTTCTCCCAAGTGTAGCACCGTCACGGCACCTATCTTTTCGGGGTGCGCCGTGTCACACGGGTACGAATGATTAGAGAAGTGTGAGGCGGGTGAGTTGAGACCTCGCAGAAAGATCACTTGGTTGTCTTGACGTTCAGGCATGACCGTCATGAGCTCGGAACACACGCATCGAAAGATGAACAAGAGTCACATAGAGATGTGATTGGCAAGTTGGCCTACCGGTTAAGATTTTTGTCATCAGTGGTGTTACACCAATGGCAAACAATCAAGACATGGGTCTTGAATCACTTACAATCAATTTTGAGAGATATTGATTTGAGTGGGAGCGCACTTTAGAATAAAATTGTTTATTCACTAGTGCAAAAATCATTATGAACAAAGTCTAAGTGAACTTGTGTTTTCCGTTGTAGATCAAATGGCTCGCAATAGCGCGTTCAACTTAGGCCCAATGTTAGAGAAAGAGAAGTTAGCTGCGAATGGAAACAACTATGCGGACTGGGTCCGTACCCTGAGGATTGTCCTCAGGAGTGCTAAGAAAGTGTACGTGCTTGACGGACCTCTTCCACCTAAGCCGGCGGCAACAGCCGCGGCAGATATACAAAATGTCTGGGCCACTAAGAATGATGACTTCAACTTAGTGCAGTGCCTCATGCTGTCTTGCATGAGTTCAGAGCTTCAAAAACGTTTTGAATTCCATAACTCCTTTGATATGATCAAGGAACTGGATGCTCTGTACAAGTTTAATGCACGGTCTGAACGTTTTGATATCGTCAAAACCATGTCGGAGACCAAGATGGCTGAGGGCAGTTCAGTTGGCGAACACGTGGTCAATATGATTGGCCACGCTGAGAGGCTTAAAACCCTGGAATTTCCACTTCCAGAAGAGCATGTTATGGACATGTTGCTCGGTTCACTCCCCCCTTCTTACGAAGGTTTTGTCATGAACTACAACATGAATGGGATGGACAAAACACCTAATGAGGTGCTTGCCATGCTGAAAACTGCTGAAGGAGGACTGCGGAAAAATCGCAAGCAAGTGTTGCTTGTGAATAAAACTGCCAGTTTCAAAAAGGGCAAGCCAAAGAAGGGCAAGGGCGCCGGTAAGACCGGCTTCCAACGCAAATCTAAGGGCAAAGCCAAGAATGAAACTGAGTGCTTCTACTGCAACGGCACAGGACACTGGAAGAGAAACTGCAAGAAGTATCTGGTGTTGGGTAACGCAGCAGAAAACAAAAAAATTCCGACCTACGCACCAGCCCAGGACCACTATGGAGACTGCATACAAGGTTTGATCATTTTCGTTACCGACTCGTAGCGCAGCGGAAGTAGAGTCGATGACGAACGGCGGTGCAGATCCCCGCAGCTAGGATTTTACAACCTCCCAACCGCGAGGATGTATACCCTCATCTGCCCCGCGGACAGCCCTCCGGGAGGCGGTCGCACAGTCCCCCGGACGGTGTCGCGGACAGCCCTTCGGGAGGACCTCCAAAACTTGGACTGTCACTCGGACAGCCCTTCGGGAGGACCTTCGAAACTCGGACGGTCACACGGACAGCCCTTCGGGAGGCACTCTCGAACTAAGACCGAAACTACGATCTCTCTACAGAGTTGCACACATACGGTGTCATCTATCCAGCAGGGCTTCGCCGTCCAGAACTAGTTCCTGCCGGAACCCAGACAACCTTTCGGCTCTACGAAACTATTTCGCTGGGAGGGAGAGAAGAAGCCAGATCATTGCAATGGCACTTGTATGTGAGAAAAGGATGAAGAGATGGCAGCCCTCTCCACCTCTATTTATAGGAAAACCAAGGGCTAGGATGGGCATTTCAAAAATACCAAAACTTGCTCATGAAGGAAACACTTTCCAAGGGCAAAATGGGAAAGCAAGTGGGCAAGTGGGGCTCCAAGGTGGAGCCCACTTCTTGGCCGGCCACAACCCTTGTGGGGGCCCCCCAAGGTGGTCCCCATCCATCCATCCCTTCTAGAAGCCTTTTGGGAAAATATCCCAAAAGGTACTTTTCCAAAAATATCCCAAAAAGCACTTTCACTATTCACGACGACATTTTTCAGCGTCTGATCGAACTGAAAATATTCATGTGGGCTTAGAACATTTCCAGTACCCACCAAAATAATTTTCAACGCGAGCCGGAACAATTCCGGTTTAGTGATTTTCATCTGCGAAAAGCATCTGAAGTGGTTTCGGCAGCTCCGGAAAATTTCCGGTTTTCATTCCGGAAAATTCCAGAAAGTTTCCAGAATGATTCTGGCATCCTCCAAGAATTATCAGGCATGTGCCAAAACCAATTTGACTTTTTGGTATCCCCTGAAACAACTTTTCAGTTTCACCGGAACTCATCCGGTGACCTCTCTGCGGAACTTTTCCGCTGTCCGAAACTTTTCCGGTGTCCAAAACTTTTTCGGTGTTTTTCTCTCAGACTCCCTGTCTAGTATTCAGCAGATAGATGACCCTTAAGCGTGTGACCCTATAGGTTCGGTGAAGCATAGACATGACCCGGAACCCCTTCCGATCAATGATCAACATCGGAGCCGTGGACACCCATATTGACCCCTATACCCACACGAATGAATATCCGAGTGAACCTCCAGTTGCCGTGTGCTATTCCTGTTGCTTCGCGATATGTTACAATTACCCGAGGTGAGAAACATCGGCATCCTCGTGGATCAACACTTGTCCACAATGCCAGTTACCTCGTTGCCGGTATTGTTCTCTTTTCTCGTTCCCGTGTTCCGGCATCCCTGTGATCAAATCACCCTGTGTCTGGCCAGACGATGATGGATACCGTAACACCGAGAGGGCCCAGAGATATCTCTCCATCGTCGGAGGAGCAAATCCCAATCTTGAGCTATCAAGTTACTTGACATACCTTTCCATGAACCCGTAAGCCGCCGTAATAGCCACCCATTTACGGATGACGTTTAACAAACCCCAAAGTTCATGAAGCAAGCATGAAGAAACTCGATACTCTCATGGTCTAAGGAATTATGCAAACATTAACTTGCTGTGTTATTAACCATTAACTTATGACGAATGTATCTCATAGCATAACATCAATCGGGTCGATTCAACACAAGTGTTCTACCAACAATTGTGCCCTCAAAATTGCCGGCATAGCCATGCCCATGATCAGGAAAACAGGATCATCATGCAATACTTGAGCCAGTCATAGAGGCTTGACTAGGAATACATTTTACCGTTTATTATCCCACACGTGCATATGAGTCTTCCTCCGAGCCTCGTGGTTATTGCAGACTCGAGAACCATAGCAGTTATAGCATGGAACATAAACCTAATTATGAACAGGGAGATAATCAATAACATTTATTATTGCCTCTAGGGCATATCTCCTACATCTGGAAGATAAGAAGTCTGGGAAAACCGGAAAAGGTATAATTGTTATACAAGTTAATGGCATTGACGTTTTGCTTGCTAGCGAAAATTCTAAGTCTTGGGTATTTGATACCGGATCGGTTGCACACATTTGCAACTCGATACAGGGGCTTCAGAAGGTGCGCAAGCTGGCAAAGAATGAAGTCGTGATGCGTGTCGGGAACGGCGCTGGGATCGCCGCTCAAGCCGTCGGCATTATGCCTCTACGTCTCCCTTCAGGATTTATTTTGGAACTAAGTAACTGTTATTTTGTTCCGTTGTTGTGTAGAAACATTATCTCTGGATCATGTTTAGTGCACAATGGGTACTCCTACAAGTCTGAGAACAATGGTTGTTCACTTTATTGTAAGGATATGTTTTATGGATTTGCACCCATTGTTGGGGGCCTTTTCATACTAAATCTTGAATGTGAAAATGGTGTCTTTAACGTGAATGCTAAATGCCTTAAGAAGGCTGATACCACCACCACTTACTTGTGGCACTGTCGGCTTGGCCACATCGGAAAGAAACGCATGCAAAGACTCCATAAAGATGGAGTTTTACCGTCCTTTGATTTTGAATCATTTGACACATGTGAAGCTTGCTTGATGGGAAAAATGACCAAGACGCCGTTCACGGGTCATCCTGAACGGGCGAGTGATTTATTGGAAATAATACATAGTGATGTATGTGGTCCAATGAGCACAGTCGCACGGGGTGGGTATTTCTACTTCGTCACTTTTACTGATGATTTAAGTAGGTATGGCTATATCTACTTGATAAAGCATAAGTCGGAAACCTTTGAAAAGTTCAAAGAATTTCAGAATGAGGTCGAAAATCATCGTAACAAAAAGATTAAGTTTCTGCGGTCTGATCGCGGAGGCGAATATCTTAGTCATGAGTTTGGCCAACATCTGAGTGACCGTGGAATCGTTTCACAGCTTACGCCTCCCGGAACTCCACAGCGAAACGGAGTGTCGGAAAGACGTAACCGAACCCTGTTAGACATGGTAAGGTCGATGATGTCTCTTACAGATCTACCGATATCTTTTTGGGGTCACGCACTACTTACTGCCGCTCACACACTAAACAGAGCACCGTCTAAGTATGTTGAGACGACGCCATATGAGATATGGCACGGGAAGAAACCCGACCTGTCGTTTCTCAAAATTTGGGGTTGTGAGGCATACGTAAAGCGTTTACAGCCAAGCAAACTTGATCCCAGATTAGACAAATGTTACTTTATAGGTTATCCCAAGGAGACAGTTGGGTATTCTTTCTACCACGCCTCCGAGAACAAAGTGTTTGTTGCAAAACATGGAGTTTTTCTTGAGAAAGAGTTTCCCGCTAAAGAATTGAGTGGGAGGACAGTACAACTTGATGAGATTAGTGAATCTTCGGCAACCGTTGATATGGCTAAGCGGAAGTAATTCCGCAAATTATCCCTACAACCGAGCCGGAAGTTGTCGCATGTGATGCGGAAACTTCAAACAATGTTGTAACTGAACCGCGCAGATCAGGTAGGGCTATCCAGCCACCTGAGTGGTTTCATAACGAAATCTTCATTCTTGAAGATGATGAACCTGCGCACTACAAGGAAGCGATGGCGGGGCCTAACTCAAGGGAATGGCACAAGGCCATGAAATCCGAAATGAAATCCATGTACGAAAACCAAGTTTGGAATTTGGAAGAACTTCCAGATGGCGTAAAACCCATTGGTTGTAAATGGATTTTCAAAAGAAAGACGGACGCGGATGGTAACATTACTATCCACAAAGCTAGACTTGTCGCGAAAGGGTTGACGCAAGTTCTAGGGGTAGACTACGACGAGACTTTCTCGCCCGTAGCTATGCTTAGGTCTGTTCGGATATTACTAGCAATTGCTGCTTATTTCGATTATGAAATATGGCAGATGGATGTCAAAACGGCTTTCCTAAATGGAAACCTTGAAAAGGATGTATACATGATACAGCCAGAAGGTTTTGTCGATCCTAAGAATGCTGGAAAGGTATGTAAGCTTCAGAAAGCCATTTATGGTCTGAAGCAAGCATCAAGGAGCTGGAACATTCATTTTGATGAAGTGGTCAAAGAGTTTGGCTTCATCAGGAATGATGAAGAATCTTGTGTTTACAAGAAGTTTAGTGGGAGCGCAAAAGCATTTCTAATCTTGTATGTGGACGACATATTGTTGATTGGAAATGACGTGAATTTTTTTAGCGAAATAAAAGACTCATTGAAGAAGAGTTTTTCAATGAAAGACTTAGGCGAAGCGGCATATGTATTGGGCATCAGAATCTATAGAGATAGATCGAGACGCCTGATAGCGCTTAGCCAAAGCACGTACATTGACAAGGTGTTGAAAATGTTCAACATGGAGAACTCCAAGAAAGGCCTACTCCCCATGTCACCTGGCACAGTGCTTTGCAAGAATTAGTGTCCTCGGACCCTCGATGAGCGAGTACAAATGAATGATATTCCATATGCTTCGGTAGTTGGTTCTATTATGTATGCCATGCTATGTACAAGACCGGATGTTTCCTATGCGCTAAGTGTTAGCAGCCGGTACCAAGGTGATCCAGGATTGGAACACTTGGCCGCAGTCAAGGGTATTCTTAAGTACCTCAGAAGGACCAAGGATTTACTCCTTGTGTACGGAGGTGATGAAGAGCTCATTGTAAGTTGTTACACTGATGCAGGCTTCATGACTGACCCAGATGACTTTAAATCTCAATCTGGCTACGTTTTCATATTGAACGGCGGCGCAGTTGATTGGAAAAGTTCCAAACAAAAGACTATGGCGGATTCTACAACGGAGGCGGAATATGTTGCTGCTTCAGAAGCCTCCAAGCAGGCTGTCGGAATCAAGCAATTTCTTGAAGACTTTGGTGTGGTTCCAAGTGCTCTGGACCCAGTGGAGATCTATTGTGATAATAGTGGCGCCGTGGCTCAGGCAAAGGAGCCATGTTCGCACCATAAGACAATGTATATTCAACGCAAATATAAACTCATTCGACATCATGTCGAAGAAGGTTTAGTGAAAGTACGCAAAGTTCACACGGATCTGAATGTGTCAGACCCGATGACAAAGCCTCTACCACAAGCAAAACATGAGCAAGACCGGATAGCCATTGGTGTTAGGGAAGCCATGTAATTGGATTATGACTCTAGTGCAAGTGGGAGACTGTAGGAGATATGCCCTAGAGACAGTAATAACAGTTATTTTGTATCTCCGAGTTTGTAATGAATGTTTATGATCCATGCTATAACTGCAATGATTCTCGAGGCTACAATAACCACGAGGCTTGGAGGGAAACTCATGTGCACGTGTGGTATAATAAACGGTAAATTGTATTCCTAGTCTTGCCTCTAAGACTAGCTCAAGTATTGCAGGATGATCTTGTTTTCCTGATCATGGGTATGGCTATGCCGGCAATTTTGAGGGCACGATGTTGGTAGAACACTTGTGTTGAATCAACCCAAATTGATGTTATGCTATGAGATTCATTCGTCACAAGTTAATGGTTAATAACACAGAGATAGTTAATGTTTGCATAATTCCTTAGACCATGAGAGTATCGAGTTCCTTCGTGCTTGCTTCGTGAACTTTGGGGTTTGTTAAACGTCATCCGTTACTGGGTGGCTATTACGGCGGCTTACGGGTTCACGGAAAAGTATGGCAAGTAACTTGATAGCTCAAGATTGGGATTTGCTCCTCCGACGATGGAGAGATATTCTCGGGCCCTCTCGGTGTTACGGTATCCATCATCGTCTGGCCAGACACAGTGTGATTTGATCACAGGGATGCCGGAACACGAAAACGAGAAAAGAGAACAAAACCGGTAACGAGGTAACTTGCATAGTGGACAAGTTGTTGATCCACGGGGATGCAGAAAATCTCACCTCGGGTGTTTGTGAAATATCACGAAGCAACAGGAATAGCACACGGCAACTAGAGGTTCACTCGAATATTCATTCGTGTGGGTATAGGGGTCAATATGGGTGTCCACGGCTCCGATGTTGATCATTGATCGGAAGGGGTTCCGGGTCATGTCTGTGCTTCACCGAACCTATAGGGTCACACGCTTAAGGGCCATCTATCTGCTGAATACTAGACAGGGAGTCTGAGAGAAAATCACCGAAAAAGTTTCGGACACCGGAAAAGTTTCGGACAGCGGAAGTTCCGCAGAGAGAACACCGGAACAGTTTCGGTAAAACTGGAAAGTTGTTTCAGGGGATTCCATTAAGTCAAATTGGTTTCGGCACATGCCTGATAATTCTTGGAGGGTGCCAGAATCATTCTGGAAACTTCTGGGAATTTTCCAGAAGAAAAACCGGAAATGTTCCGGAGCTGCCGAAACCGCTTCGGATGCTTTTCGCAGATGAAAATCACTAATCCGGAATTGTTCCGGATGGCATTGAAAATTATTTTGGTGGGTACTGGAAATGTTTTAAGCCCACATAAATATTTTCAGTTCGACCGGACGCTAAAAAATGTCATCGTGAATAGTGAAAGTGCTTTTTGGGATATTTATGGAAAGTCACCTTTTGGGATATTTCCAAAAGGCTTATAGAAGGACTTGGGGTCTAAGGAAGCCCCTCATGGGGGGCCCCCAAGGATAGGTGGCCGGCCAAGGTGGGGCACACCATGGTGCCCTCACATGCCCCATTTGGTTTCCCTTTATGCCCTTGTGAAGGGTCTTTTGGGTATTTCAAGTGGCACCTCACCCCTTGGGTTTTTCCTATAAATAGGAGGTGAGTGGGCTGCCATATCTTCATCCCTTGCTCTCATACACATGCTATGCTTTGCTAGCTCTCTCTCTCCCTCCCACGAAAAGAGTTTTTTGTAGAGCCGAAAGGCTGTCTGGGTTCCGGCAGGAACTAGTTCTGGACGGCGAAGCCCTGCCGGATAGATGACACCGTATGTGTGCAACTCTGTAGAGAGATCGTAGTTTCGGTCTTAGTTTGAGAGGTCCTCCCGAAGGGCTGTCCGAGTGACCGTCCGAGTTTCGAAGGTCCTCCCGAAGGGCTGTCCGAGTGACCGTCCGAGTTTCGAAGGTCCTCCCGAAGGGCTTTCTGTGACATCGTCCGAGGGACTGTCCGACCGCCTCCCGAAGGGCTGTCCAACGAGGGAGTACATCCTCGCGATTGGGAGGTTGTAAAATCCTAGCTGCGGGGATCTGCACCAACGATCTCCACCGACTCTTCTTCCGCTGCGCTTCGAGTTGGTACGGATCAGAGCAAACCTTGTATGCAGTCTCCATAGTGGTCCTGGGCGTGCTCGCTATACCGGAAATTTTTGTTTTCTGTCGCGTTCCCCAACAATCTGCACTCCGAACGAAACCCTAGTCGCATTCCTTTCCCCTTCAGTCCCCTCCTACGGTACGAAGCTCCTCTCCGGCAAGCTCCGACATTTCGTTCATGGCGGGCACTGGATCCGACTAAGAGATTTCCAGATCTGAGGACTGAGAGCTAATCCCTTGCAAGCACCGAGGAGCAGGTGACTGTCTACGCTGCTCTCCGAGGCTCCCGGGAGGAGTGCACCCTCCCGCAATCTTCCATGAAATAGCGAACATCCGTTGCCCTAGTGGCACTCTGATCCGTGGCCGATGGATCTCGGCACGTGACTGAGGCTTTGCCAGACGCGATGACTGTCGCATGGCGTAACCCCGATGTGCCGACAAAACCATTTAGGTGGCCATATGCGCCTCCATGAGTCTCCACCGATCCTAAAAGGAGGCACGACAAGTCCGTCACACGAGGCTGCTGGCGCGGCTTGAAGCGGAGGTTGCTTCGGCATCACTCGCGGCAGAGGCGAAAACAACAGCGCGTGACGTGGAGGCGGCTTGATCAGCCTGTGAAGCAACGTTGGAGGAAGCCATCCTTGCCTGCATAGCCGACAAGCGGCGAAGGAGGGTGATGAAGGAGATGGCAAAAGAGCACAACCAGACGGTGCGTGCCATGGCCAGACTGTCCCCCAAGGAGGAGAAGGCCGAGGAAGGTGACAGATCAGACAACTCCGACAGTGAGCAACCTCAATCCGTTATGCGTCATCGACCGCTATTGTCGCACGGATGACAGGAAGGGCACATGCAAGGGCAAGGGCGACCGTGGATGGAACTTCTCCCACTGTCACTTTGTTTGCAGTTAGTAGAGCATGTCAATTTTTGGTAGTCCGATGACATGTGTTTAGCTACATACGTACATTGCATGAAAAAATTATGGATTTGAGGATTTGTTTTGATGGATCCGGTTGTGGAGGTTATATTTTGTGCGCTGTCTGGTCGCTGTCCGCAAAAGCGCTTGCGCGCCCCGCGGACGGGGGCCGTGATTTGCTACTGGTGGTTATTGATGCTCTTAGTTTATTTCTTTGGGTACAAAGTTACTACTATTTTAGATTGATCTTTCTGTTGAATATTACTATATTGAATATTTTCTTTCATCTTTCAGGTACATGTGCATCAATTTATCATTTTCTGCAAAAAAAAAACAGTGTATTAATATATTTTTCTCTTCATATTTTGCTCTGCAGTCAAAAGATTTGGGGAACATAACTGGCTAGTTACTCAAGGTTACGATCCAAGATTTTTAAGATACATGAAAATGATGTCTCGGATAATATTAATGATGAATACATAATTGAATATTTAATTTCATGAAATACTGGACTTTTCGGTAGGTCATGAGGTCAGTTTATTGCTTTAGTAATACCTTTAATCTTTTAGCATTGATATTTGATATGTTTTTCAGTAGTGCACAAAATGACACGTATTTAAAGTTACACGATTATGTGAGAATATTATCGAATTATAGTAATATTCTGGGGGGGCGCTAAATTTCTGGAGATGACCCTGGACTGAGACTGTGAGTCATACAGTATGTGATCCTCACACCCCTCAAAATGGAAATATAGTATGTAATCCTCACCAGACGGCAGGGAAGATATTCGGGCAGTGCTCGAGGTAAAAGTTAGTGATGTCCTTGGCGGCGTAGAGCGGGCGGCCCTGGGTGTTGGGCGCGGTGAGCATGGTGGCCACCAGACCTCCGGTGCTCGTTCCGGCGACCACGTCGAAGTAATCCGCGATCCTCGCGTCCGGTGACTCATCAATCTCCTACACACCCAAACAACTCGTTAGACAAACATGTTACCAGTACTTTCAAAAAATATTAGCAAAGAAAAACATGTTACCAGTGCAAGCAGCATGGTACGTACAACATGGAAAACCGGATGCATGCATGCAAGATCAAGCATGATATGCTATTTGGAAAAGGTCACCTGGAGCTTTTGTTCGAGGAAAGCGAGGATGGTTCCGGGGATGATCCCGCGCACGCCGCCGCCGTCGATGCTCAGCACGGTGACCATCCTACCCTCGCGCGGCAGCGATGAGGTGGGCAACAACGGCGACGACAAAGCGCCGCCCGGGCTCATCAGGTTCTGCATGGCCGGCATAGAGGAAGACCGCTTGAACTCCCAACTTAATTTCTTATGAGGCCCATATGAACGTGAAGCACTGAAGCAGCTTTAAATGGTTGGATCGATGCGCTCGCGGACGCCATAGACCATACAGCTCAAGCTGGCGGACCCCGTACCGGTCCATACCGCCGGGGAGGCATCGTGTGCAGATGCGAGGTTCAGTGCGGTGGTTGGAATGTGTCGCGGTCCAGTTTCTTTGGACAAAGGCACCTGATCCAACACGTGGTTCTGTGGCGCTACTATAGCTTTCATCAATTTCCTTTTGCAAAAACAAAAAATGTTTCTTCAATTTCTGTGTTTCCTCTACGGGACACGTACCGAGAAGTGTACACAATGTCATTTTCCTCATCGATACCCGACCCGTAGCGGTCATAGTTGGAATATCGGGCGAGTACGTGCTGTGCTATAGTTAGAGGTTCTCCTCCATAATTTTGTTTTTCTTCGAGAATGTAGACCAAATAGTACTATAGTTGTGGTTCAAATTGACTGCATACCCATGCAAAAAACAATCCGCATATATACGGTAGTTGAAGCTTGACCATTCCTGTTTGATAACATTTCTACGTATTTTTTCTGTGGGACAATATTTCCATGTATTTACAAGAGACAGTTTCGAAAAGAAAAAGTAAAGGGTTAGGTTGTATAGGTTAACTTAGCAAAACCATGTCAGATTTGAAGAAAACTGAAACACGCAAGAACAACAAGGTTCCTGGTACATTGAAGACCAACCTTCGAAGTCAGGCATACCTAGCTCAACATTTTGCATCTTAATGTGCTGTCAAAACTAACCTCTTCCTCAAGTGCAGACGAGGATACAGGCGGCTTCAATTGGCTGAAGCTATGGTCGCTTCCCCTCCCAAGCAAGGTTTGTCACTTCTTGTGGCGCATGGCTACAAATACCTTACCGACGCGCATGAAGCTCCAGCATAAAGGTATGCATGTCGACACTCGTTGTCCTATCTGTTTTCGTTTAAATGAGGATGGTGGGCACTGCTTCATTAAGTGTAAGAGGGTTAAGGAAGTCTGGAGGAAAGCTCAGTTGGAGCATGTCAGATTGCAAATTCTAACTTGCACTGATGCGTTGAGCCGTATGGAGGAAATTTCGAACCTCAATGACGAAGAAAAGATTAAATCGTGCCTGCTCCTTTGGTGTTGGTGGCGTGAGAGGAATAGAGCAAATGCGGGAAATGAAATAAAATCTTCTGATGAAATCTGCCATTCTATTGACTATCTTTGTATGCAATTTTTGAAGGTAAAGCAAGAAGGGAGAATACACGAACATCAACAGAAGGAAAGATGGTCCAGACCTTCACCAGAAATCTTGAAAATCAATACTGATGGTGCCTTCCAGAAGGAATCAAATTCTGGAGGTTGGGGCTTTGTTATCAGGAACAATTGTGGTATGGTAATAGCAGCTGGAGCAGGAAACTTGGAGCAAGTCTCGGATGCCCTTCATTCGGAGGCGTTGGCAATGTTGCATGCCGTCAACACAGCCATCCAGATCGGTTGCCACCGAGTGATTGTGGAAACTGACTCTATGCAGCTAAAGACAGCGGTGAGCAATGAAGACTATGATCTTTCTGCACTAGGAGCTATCTTCAAAGATATTAAGTTTCAACTGAGAGTGGGTTTCAATGATGTAACTGTTGTATCTTGTCCTCGGACTTGTAATTTAGTCGCACATCGGTTAGCTGCATATGGTGCTAAACTAGGAGCTGGCAAATACGAGATTTGGCTCGGCCAGTATCCAGACTTTGTAAATGACGCTGTTGCTGGCGACTTGTCCAGCCTTGGTACTTAATGGAATGCATCGTGTTCCTTTCAAAAAAAAATTGGGGGGAAGGGGAGGGGACCACGAAACCACACCCGCACAACGTAGAGTAACATCTATAGTTTTTTTTTTGTTTGAACACAAGAAGGGTCTCGAAGGACCCAAGATGCTGTATTAGATGAAACGTGGCATCATATTACAGCAGGCAGTAGGACCCCAAAGAAATTGGAAATTACAAACCGGTCCATGCATTTTACAAGAAGGACCCCAGTACAAAAATGGAAAACGCAATCGGGTCCCGAACAAGATTTCCACCGAGAGCCGAATCCATCGCCGCCGGGGACGAAACCACTTGGGGCGGTGGACTCGCCGCCACTCCATCATCAGCAGCTCGCCGGAAGGAGTCGCAGACTTCTTGTAGAAATACAAACTGCCTCCCTTATAACACCTAGGGTGGGAGGAAAGAACAGGGACGGCGTCAACGTACGCCAGAGTCCTAATCGACCAGAATATTCGGTGGAGACGCAGCGCGTACACTGCTAGGGAAAACCCTAGCAGTTGCGCTGGTTTCTGGACTAGCAGTAGCGCGGGGACACGCGCTACTGCTAACTTGTAGCAGTAGCGTGTGTTCACCAGCGCTACTGGTAAGTAATGTATCAGTAGCGTGGTCCTGTAACCACGCTACTACTAACTATTAGCAGCGCGGGTCTCTACCCAGCGCCACTACTAATCGCGCATATTTATTTTTTTATATTTATATTGTATTTACACACAGTTATACATATTAATATACAACATCAATAATAATTGTGCAAGAACAACATTCAGATTAAAGTGGATGGTCCAAGTGATTAAGTTTGGTTAGTAGGAAAATATGATGTAATGATGGCACACAAGTGTCGAATGAAAGGGGAATCCTTTCATTCGACACTTGTGTGCCGTCGTAACATCATATTTTCCTATCCAACTTAATCACTTGCACCCATCCATTTTAATCTAATCAATGTCATCTAATAACTCATCATTCTTAGTCACATAAGAACTTATCATCATCTTAATCATCTAACAACTCATGACAAGTTGACCATTACTACACAATGTCATAAACAAGAAAATGTCCTCTCTCTTAGCTATCACATACTACTCTCTCCTAGCTAGGTAGAACCTACTACTCTCTCCTAGCTAGGTAGAACCTACTCCCTCCATTGTGAAGAACAGAGATCCATCTATCTCCGATACGTGGCCTGAGCAAATCCTTTGCGTCTCCTCCATGTAGTTGTTTGCTGACTTTCATTAATTTGTTAAATCCTTTGAGTTTTAGTCTTTCATCCCTTTTAGAAATCGAGTATGCATGGCGGAATATTTTAGGCCACCGTGGCCTTAAGCTGATGACATTCAAATGACCGTCTACAAACATCAGTCGAGGCACAACCTCCGAAGGGAATTTCTGTTGAAGAACATAATAATAACATAGTTTAGCAATCTAGTTTTGCTTATGAAAAAATTATGTATGCAAAAGATGGACTAATTAATGATAGGATAGTAAAAAAGGATATTATCATGCTATCTGCAGCAATGTTACCATGATTCAACGGGTGCACTAGTGGCACGTATTCAGAAAAACTTTCGCCAATATCTTCATAATTGATCTTAAAATGCTCAATATCATTAATATGAGATCAAATGATCTATCTCCAACCAAATTAGTTCGGCGCCATGACTGTAGTAGGTCTGATCTACTATCTTTTGAATATTTGGTGAAGAAGAGAAATAAGCTGACAATTAAAGATAAACAAGTTAAGTAGGAATGAACACCAACTATTTTTAAATAAACAATATAAATTACTTAACAAATATGGTTGACAAACTCACATGGAGGTAAAACTGGAAGCATATCGACATCCACCCAAATGTCGATATTACCTTCAATATGATCTTCAGGACGAAGATCAAAAGTTATTTCCATATCCTCCTCAAATCCATATGCCTTGGCTAGAGCTTCCCAATTTGAGCAACCCAATTCTGAGTTATTAACTGCATTCATTACTTTAACCAGAAATGTGTGACCATGTTTAGTTCTCAGGTTAGCTCTCCTCGTCTCCATATTCTCATGGTCTTTGAAACCGAGCCTCTCCAAGACATACCGTCTTGCATGGCAGGGGATGAACTAATCGAATTGTATAAAACATAAATTACACGTTGAAGCAAAGAAATAGAAGTCATGCTTAATTACGAAAAAACACTTGTCATCGTTGCGTACCGTAGAAACATCGAAGGTCTCGTCTAGCTTGATGGTGAAGAACCTATCGTCTTGCAGGTGAGGCCTGTCGCACAAACCCCGATCGTCGCCGCAGACTTCACACTCAGGGATCCTATCGTCGTCAGATATTTCATGTGTTCATTCAAAGACCACAAAAAAGTTCGTCATGACCATTGCTAAAATAGGACATAGTGAGCGCCTGAAATTTGTCGGAACGGAAATGAATCAACATTCCGGCAAAACATAGGCACTACAAGGTGTTCCCTACAATAACATAGACACATGTCCAAATAGACCTAATTCAACATGCATGGGTTGACTTTCGGTTTGTCGAGGCTTTCCTTAAAAAACTTTCATATCTCATGGTGTGTATGGTGCGCACTCTCTCACACTAATATTTTGACCGTCGGTGTTGGTCGCTTCCCCTTCTTCTCTCGCGCATTATATCAATGTATATATCGCGAGAAGAAGAAGAGGGAAACGACCCCCGCGACAACAGTCGGGATTCTTCCTCTGATATTTTGACCGTTGGTGTTGGTCGCTTCCTCTCTCTCTCTCGCATTATACCAAGGTATATATCGCGAGAAGAGGAAGAGGAAACGACCCCCATGACAACAGTTGGGATTCTTCCTCCGTCATGAACATACTAAAAGTGCTATGAGGAGCTCCAACAGACCGAAAGTCACCCAAATCATAAGGCAAATAACATTACATAAAAATTTGTCATTGCTAAAATGCATCCATCTAACCATCTAAATGCTTCCATTCATCTAAGTGCACACATTCATCTAAATGCATCCATCTAACCATCTAAATGCATCCATTCATCTAACCATCGATCCATCTAAATGCATTCATTCTTCTAAATGCATTCATAACCATCTAAATGCATCAATTCATAACCATCTAAATGCATCAATTCATCCATCCATTCATCTTATCTAGCAGGGCAAAAACAGAGGGAGGAGACAGAAGGGGGGAGTGGGAGAGAGGAGGGAGTGAGAGCTACCACTGCGTGGATGGCCGGGACGGGGAGTGTTGGGGAACGCAGCAGAAAACAAAAATTTTCCGACCTACGCACCAGCCCAGGATCACTATGGAGACTGCATACAAGGTTTGATCTGTTTCGTTACCGACTCGTAGCGCAGCGGAAGTAGAGTCGATGACGATCGGCGGTGCAGATCCCCGCAGCTAGGATTTACAACCTCCCAACCGCGAGGATGTACTCCCACGTCAGCTCACCGGACGGATCTCCGGGCAGCCCTTCGGGAGGCATCGGGACAGTCCCTCGGATAGTCCCACCGGACGGATCCTCGGACAGCCCTTCGGGAGGCCCTTGGACAGTCCCTCGGATAGTCCCACCGGACGGATCCTCGGACAGCCCTCCGGGAGGCCTCTGGACAGTCCTTCGGATAGTCCCACCGGACGGATCCTCGGACAGCCCTCCGGGAGGCCTCACGGACAGCCCTTCGGGCGGGTCACTCGGACAGCCCTTCGGGAGGACACCCGAAACTCAAACTGTAACTCGGACAGCCCTTCGGGAGGCACTCTCGAACTAAGACCGAAACTACGATCTCTCTACAGAGTTGCACACATACGGTGTCATCTATCCGGCAGGGCTTCGCCGTCCAGAACTAGTTCCCACCGGAACCCAGACAGCCTTTCGGCTCTACGAAACTATTTCGCTGGGAGGGAGAGAGAAGCCAGAAATGTCATGGCATGTGTATGTGAGAGCAAGGATTAAGCATATGTGGCTGCCTCCTCCCCTCTATTTATAGGAAAAACAAGGGGTAGGATGGGCATATCCAAAATGCCATGTCATCCCAAAATATCTTGGGAAGATATTTGTGGAAAGCCAACTTCCAACCATATCCATAAATCTGATTTCACTATTCACGACGACATTTTTCAGCGTCCGGTCGAACTGAAAATATTTATGTGGGCTTAGAACAATTCCAGTACCCACTAAAATAAGTTTCAATGCGATCCGGAACAATTCCGGTTTAGTGATTTTCATCTGCGAAAAGCATCTGAAGCGGTTCCGGCAGCTCCGGAACATTTCCGGTTTTCATCCCGGAAAATTCCAGAAAGTTTCCAGAACAATTCTGGCACCCTCCAAGAATTACCAGGCATGTGCCGAAACCAATCTGACTTTATGGTATCCTCTGAAACAACTTTTCAGTTTTACCGGAACTATTCCGATATCCTCTCCGGAACGTTTCCGTTTCGTCCGAAACTTTTTCGGTGAATTTCTCTCAGACTCCCCGTCTAGTATTCAGCAGATAGATGACCCTTAAGTGTGTGACCCTATAGGTTCGGTGAAGTATAGACATGACCCGGAACACTTTCCGATCAATGATCAACATCGGAGCCGTGGACACCCATATTGACCCCTATACCCACACGAATGAATATTCGAGTGAACCTCCAGTTGCCGTGTGCTATTCCTGTTGCTTCGCGATATGTTACAAATACCCGAGGTGAGAAAACATCGGCATCCTCGTGGATCAACACTTGTCCACAATGCCAGTTACCTCGTTACCGGTTTTGTTCTCTTTTCTCGTTTCTGTGTTCCGGCATCCCTGTGATCAAATCACACTTGTGTCTGGCCAGACGATGATGGATACCGTAACACCGAGAGGGCCCAGAGATATCTCTCCATCGTCGGAGGAGCAAATCCCAATCTTGAGCTATCAAGTTACTTAACATACTTTTCCATGAACCCGTAAGCCGCCGTAATAGCCACCCATTTACGGATGACGTTTAACAAACCCCAAAGTTCATGAAGCAAGCATGAAGAAACTCGACACTCTCATGGTCTAAGGAATTATGCAAACATTAACTTCTCTGTGTTATTAACCATTAACTTATGACGAATGAATCTCATAGCATAACATCAATCGGGTCGATTCAACACAAGTGTTCTACTAACATTGTGCCCTCAAAGTTGCCGGCATAGTCATGCCCATGATCAGGAAAACAGAACCATCATGCAACACGTGAGCTAGTCTTAGAGGCATGACTAGGAATACTTTTTACCGTTTATTATTCCACACGTGCACGTGGGTTTTCCTCAGAGCCTTTATGGATATACGGGCTCGGGAACCATGGCAGTTATAGCATGGAACATAAACATAATTATGAGCACGGAGATAAATAATAACTTTTATCATTGCCTCTTGGGCATATCTCCTACAGACTCCCACTTGCACTAGAGTCAATGATCTAGTCAATGCTAATGCACTTTACACCTATGGCATACCGGTGTAAATTATGCATCGCATGTGGTATAGCCTGATGTCCAACGGATCTGACAACTTCAGTTCCGTGTGTATCTTTTGCATGTCCTCGCGTTTTCACGCTTTCACAAAATTCATATTTTGTGTTGACTTGGCTTCGTATATGTGTGAATCACTGGTCAAACCTTGATTCCTATGACTGAGCTATGGAGCAACTATCTTCAATAGTGTTCCATTGACCAAAGCCATCTTGGAATCATACTAAGTTCATGAATGAACTATATGATTCAACATCTTCTTTGTCGCTTCTAAAGCGTCAACATACTTAGCCATTTGTTATAGAATTCGCCACAGTAACCTGTTTGGAACAATTCCAACTTACCGTGCCACCATATTGTGTATTACACAAAACCCTCAAATTTAATCGAAAATCGCATGGAGAAATGATGAAGACTGTATCGATGTAACCTTTTACAACGAACTCTTCATTATCTCCGCTTGCGAGAAAACATGTTATCAGTGCTACTTTAGTACTCAATGACCCTTTTTCACTGTTGTCCCATGATCAGTACTTTTGATCACTTTGGTATCTATACTCACAACAACTTTGGAGTATTGGACATATCTGGTTGTTTTACATACCATGGAATACATGATTAATCCAAACACGAAAGTGTGTGGAATCTCCATCATGTATTTCGCTCATCAGTGTTTTGGGACACCGAGTTTTGCAAAAACTCTTTCCATGTGACTTCGGCAAGAATCACTCCTTGACGTTTTAATGCTAAAAAGGTTTTAGCATCTTGTCAATATGCATTTTGCTTAGCCCCATTAGGTAAATCTATCTCCATAGATCATCATGCCTAATATCAAGGCTGTTTAGCCCAAGCACTTCATCGAAAAACTATTTTTAAATGAAGTCCTAATTCGTGTCAAGAAATTTATTTCCAATTTAACAATGTGTCAGGCACACAAGGTTTTTAGAAATATCATTATGCTCCCACTTACTTTCTTGAAACCACAAGCATCTTCGTTACCCATTTGATGAAGTCAAACTCTTTTGACCATTTCATCAAAAACGAAGATTCCAACTCCACATTGCTCTCTTCTGTCCATTGCTGGAACTCTGAAGTTTGCATACTTACTAGCATCCTCTGGATCGACAAATTACCTTGGACTGTATCACATACAAGTCCTAGGTTTCATTTCCATCAGATGGAAATCCTTTTGTCATCCATGTTTCATATCTCATGATTGAAATATGTATTAATTGCTAGTTCAACCCCAACCGACTTTAAGCATCGCTACGGTGAGACAATCTCATCGTAGTCAACTCCTTGAACTTGTTATTGCAACAAGTCGAGATTTATGGATAAAACATTTTATCCGTATCAGTCTTTAGTTCCATAAATATTCGTTAGACTCTAAGTCTTCCGAAAGGTGTATCAAGATTTTAATCTTGAATCACTTATATGGAAACTATCTTGGATTGTATTGGCATTTAGCCAATTCTGGAGTCAGGGCCCATCAACGCTTCCTTGTGTATTGTAGGTATACTGTTGTCTAACAACAATATCTCGTTTGCACACCTGATAGGTTTGCACGAGCTTTGCCTACGTGGTTCAGCTGCAAGTTCGACCGAAGTCCATACATTTTATTGTAGAGACTTCCGTATCAGTCGCAGTAGGAAACTCCGGAATCACTTCCAAGGTTTCTTTTCTTTGATCTGATGACGAAGATACTGCTTATCTCATCGAGTTGCACTGTTCTCCCACTCACCTTTTTGCAAGAACCATTCTCTTTAAAAAGCATACCGTTTTGCGGCAAAATTCTTTGCCTCGGTATAGTGGTGGGGGAATACCCAATGACTTGGGATAACCTTACAAAGTAGCACTTGTCTGATTTGGAATAGGTTTGTAACCTTTTACACCCCATATTCCAAATGTTAAGAAAAGATATAACATGGTTGGGCGTACCATACCATGGTGTCATTTCAACAGACCCGATGGAGCTCTTTTCAGTGTAAAAGCCGCAGTCTCTAAAGCATCACCTTTTAAAAGGGATAATGGCAAATCTATTTATGTCTTCTTTGATCTTACCATGTCATAAATGGTTCGATTACATCTTCACAGACTTTCCACTTGCAGTGGTGTTCCAGGAGATGCAAGTTATGAAACCCCTTTCATAACTCATCAGACATTCGCTAAACTTGTAACTCAAATATTCCTTTCTGCAATCGAATTGTAGAAACATAATTTTCTTGTTACAATATTTTCTTCTTCATTTTGAAAACCTTATGAATGAATTCAAAAGATCCAGACTTACGTCTCAACAAGTAAATATCCATATATCTACTTGAGTCATTTCTGAAGATAGATAAATCCACTACTTGCAACAACATTTATTGGACTACACACATCATAATGTATGATCACCAATATGTTCTTTGCTCGTTCCTTATGGCCTGTGAACGGTATTTTAGTCACTTCACCTTTCAGAGGAAAGTTGCAAGTGTCAGATGATTCAAAATCAAACGACTTCAAAATCCATCATAATGGAATTTTCCATGCGGGTTTCTCCAATGTGACCAAATGCAGTGCCACACTTGTGTGGTATTCTTTTAGTCTTGCGACATTTAGCGTCAGTGTTATGGATGTATCATATTACCATCAATATTCATAACATACATCCCATCCTGGATGGAAGCATGGCCCTTCATGTTATTCATAACACCGAACATCAAAAGTTCTCTTATGAATAACCTTCTTGCAAAGTACCTTATGCAGAGGGCTAGAGTGTATGAAACTCTAAATGAATTATGAAAGTAAATACAGAGGTAATGTATTATTATCAATATTCATAACATACATCTCACTCACAATGAAAGTATGGCCCTTATGTTATTCATAACATCGAACATCAAAAGTTCTCTTATGAATAACCTTCTTGCAAGATACTTTATGCAATGGGCTAGAGTGTAAAACTCTAAAATGAATTATGAAAGTAAATACATAGGGAATACACCAATGGAAGGTATAGTAACATTTACTATGTTCCCTGTGTGTATCTAAACCTCATCCCTGGCTAGTCTTTTAGGCCGTAGTAGTTCTTGCATCGAGTTGTATCAGAATGCAATCGAGCGGGTATCTTTGTGATCAACTCACAATACCCAAGAATTAGTGATTAACATGTTTAACCATAATTCCCAAGAACTATATCTTTTGACTAGCCTTTTATACATCAAAAACTTGTATGACATTCATACATGAGCTGGATATTCCAGTCTTCCTTTTATTTGCCTTTATACTTCTAACAGTTTAACTCTTAGTATTTCTCCTACTCTCAGAAGAAGCATCTAACTTAAGAGTGGCGTTAGCCCCGGACTTCCTAGGCGTGAAAGTCTTACTAACACCCTTCGGACACTTCCTTTCTCTTTAAGTTGTTGTTTTATTCACCTTTCATCATATGACAGGCGTTCTCCTGGATCCCTCTCTTATCAGTCTAATGCATAGTAAACTCCTTTACTAACAGCTTGCAAACAAACATTGCTTTGGATATCTCATATCTTTTAGCCTTTGTCTGTCTCTGAAAATGATTTTCAGATTCCATGAATATCACATAACTATCCAAACTTTCGAAGTTCGGGTCTCATGGAAGCAAACATATTGCACTTTGACTGAAAAGGAATTCTAGCTTTTGGATCGAAGGACGAGAGTCACATGATCCATAGCATTAGCGGGAGAATACCGAAAGTATGCGATAGGACAAAATCCTTCTCGGCACTCTAGAGGACAATCCTCACATTACGTTACCAACCGTAAAGCTTTAACCAGATATTTAACAGCTTATTCAATTTTAATAGGGAAGGTGGAAACGCGAGCCATTATTCTATAACTATTTTGCAAATTTCACTTAGACAAGGTTCATAATTAATTGCACTAAGAATTAAAAGAATTAATTCTAAAGTGCGCTCCCACTCAAATCAATATCTCTCATAATTGATTGTGAGTGATTCAAGATCCAAATTTCAATTAAACGCCATTGACGGGTTCATCACTGATGACGCGAATTTCAATCGGTAGGCCAACTTGCCAATCACATCTCTATGCGATTCTTGTTCATCTTTCGATGCGTGTGTTCCGAGCTCAGGACTGTCCTGCCTGAACGTCAAGACAACCAAGTGATCTCGCTGCAAGGTCTGACCTCACCCGCCTCACACTTCCCTAATCGTTTGTACTCATGTGTACATGGGGTACTCCGAGAAGTTAGGTGCTGTGACGGTGCTACACTTGGGAGAACACTAACTACTTGATATTTTTGGAGAGATCACCCTAATAAAAGCGACTACCGCGCAATCAAGAAGGGTGCATCATAAGGGATAAACATCTCAGGCAATTCATAATAGCATGATATGGTATAGCCCTTTCTGACGGAGAACTCTTGTATTTCTTCGTCTCCGGCATTCGCGTCGGTGTTCACCTTCGCGAAGATTGCCACCACCTTGTCGATGCACCAGATAATATTGCTATCTCTATAGCTAATAAAATAAGTGCATTACTTAAGGTTGACACGCAGGTCATTAAAGTGACAATCATATGGCTCCAGCCATCATGCCGAATCATGACACGCAGGTCATGTTAATTTACATCATATAGTCATCTCATACATAATCGAATTAATATGAGCACTGCTATACCACATCATATGCACATGCAAACCATCCTGCAAAACCAAGTTAGACGCCTCTAGTTGGTTTATGCAAATTTCATTTTACGTGGCTTCTAAGGTTTCGAACAAACCGAAGCTACCTACGTATTATCATCAAGTATGATAATTCAAGTCGCTAGATTAACATCGCGGGGTGTATGAAACACGAGATAATTAAATCTCGAGCCCCATACTAAACTTCGTCATACGCATGACCCCCGTGCAGATCATATCTGCAATGCCCTTTCATCTGCGAATTTCATCTTTCTTTTGACTATGGCGGAACCCAAAGAACTGAAGCACTTCGTTGATCAATCAGGATCGCGGATTGCCAGAACTTTGTGAAATTCCACCATACTGTCTCGAGATTGAGCAAACGCAAATTCTAGGGAAGCAACAAGAACATCGGGTAACAGACTTCATCTGTCACCTGCACAAATAATTTTCAGCAATAGATCTCATCTACTACCTAATTATATTGTGCAACACCCATACATCTCTATGTATTCTAGATCGCAACCTGCATCTACGCATAGCACGGCTCTTGATGCCACTGTTGGGGAACGCAGCAGAAAACAAAAATTTTCCGACCTACGCACCAGCCCAGGATCACTATGGAGACTGCATACAAGGTTTGATCTGTTTCGTTACCGACTCGTAGCGCAGCGGAAGTAGAGTCGATGACGATCGGCGGTGCAGATCCCCGCAGCTAGGATTTACAACCTCCCAACCGCGAGGATGTACTCCCACGTCAGCTCACCGGACGGATCTCCGGGCAGCCCTTCGGGAGGCATCGGGACAGTCCCTCGGATAGTCCCACCGGACGGATCCTCGGACAGCCCTTCGGGAGGCCCTTGGACAGTCCCTCGGATAGTCCCACCGGACGGATCCTCGGACAGCCCTCCGGGAGGCCTCTGGACAGTCCTTCGGATAGTCCCACCGGACGGATCCTCGGACAGCCCTCCGGGAGGCCTCACGGACAGCCCTTCGGGCGGGTCACTCGGACAGCCCTTCGGGAGGACACCCGAAACTCAAACTGTAACTCGGACAGCCCTTCGGGAGGCACTCTCGAACTAAGACCGAAACTACGATCTCTCTACAGAGTTGCACACATACGGTGTCATCTATCCGACAGGGCTTCGCCGTCCAGAACTAGTTCCCACCGGAACCCAGACAGCCTTTCGGCTCTACGAAACTATTTCGCTGGGAGGGAGAGAGAAGCCAGAAATGTCATGGCATGTGTATGTGAGAGCAAGGATTAAGCATATGTGGCTGCCTCCTCCCCTCTATTTATAGGAAAAACAAGGGGTAGGATGGGCATATCCAAAATGCCATGTCATCCCAAAATATCTTGGGAAGATATTTGTGGAAAGCCAACTTCCAACCATATCCATAAATCTGATTTCACTATTCACGACGACATTTTTCAGCGTCCGGTCGAACTGAAAATATTTATGTGGGCTTAGAACAATTCCAGTACCCACTAAAATAAGTTTCAATGCGATCCGGAACAATTCCGGTTTAGTGATTTTCATCTGCGAAAAGCATCTGAAGCGGTTCCGGCAGCTCCGGAACATTTCCGGTTTTCATCCCGGAAAATTCCAGAAAGTTTCCAGAACAATTCTGGCACCCTCCAAGAATTATCAGGCATGTGCCGAAACCAATCTGACTTTATGGTATCCTCTGAAACAACTTTTCAGTTTTACCGGAACTATTCCGATATCCTCTCCGGAACGTTTCCGTTTCGTCCGAAACTTTTTCGGTGAATTTCTCTCAGACTCCCCGTCTAGTATTCAGCAGATAGATGACCCTTAAGTGTGTGACCCTATAGGTTCGGTGAAGTATAGACATGACCCGGAACACTTTCCGATCAATGAATATTCGAGTGAACCTCCAGTTGCCGTGTGCTATTCCTGTTGCTTCGCGATATGTTACAAATACCCGAGGTGAGAAAACATCGGCATCCTCGTGGATCAACACTTGTCCACAATGCCAGTTACCTCGTTACCGGTTTTGTTCTCTTTTCTCGTTTCTGTGTTCCGGCATCCCTGTGATCAAATCACACTTGTGTCTGGCCAGACGATGATGGATACCGTAACACCGAGAGGGCCCAGAGATATCTCTCCATCGTCGGAGGAGAAAATCCCAATCTTGAGCTATCAAGTTACTTAACATACTTTTCCATGAACCCGTAAGCCGCCGTAATAGCCACCCATTTACGGATGACGTTTAACAAACCCCAAAGTTCATGAAGCAAGCATGAAGAAACTCGACACTCTCATGGTCTAAGGAATTATGCAAACATTAACTTCTCTGTGTTATTAACCATTAACTTATGACGAATGAATCTCATAGCATAACATCAATCGGGTCGATTCAACACAAGTGTTCTACTAACATTGTGCCCTCAAAGTTGCCGGCATAGTCATGCCCATGATCAGGAAAACAGAACCATCATGCAACACTTGAGCTAGTCTTAGAGGCATGACTAGGAATACTTTTTACCGTTTATTATTCCACACGTGCACGTGGGTTTTCCTCAGAGCCTTTATGGATATACGGGCTCGGGAACCATGGCAGTTATAGCATGGAACATAAACATAATTATGAGCACGGAGATAAATAATAACTTTTATCATTGCCTCTTGGGCATATCTCCTACAGGGAGGGCCGGGATGGGGAGGGCCAGGACGGGGGAGCGCCGCCGCGTGGGGAGGGCCAGGACGGGGAGGGACGCGTGGGGAGGGCTGGGGCGGGGAGGGCCGCCGGGATGCGGGAGCGGCGCCGACGCGAGGGGCATACTGGATAGGGAGAGAGTGAGGAGTGAGGGGCGCGGGAAAGAAGGAAATGGATAATGTATGACTTAGCAGTAGTGCGTTTAGGGGATAGGCGCTACTGCTAAGTTGGAGGCAGAGAGGTGGGCCTGGCTAGCCACAGTAGTAGCGGGCCCAAGAAAAGCGCTACTGCTAACCCCATTAGCAGTAGCGCTTTTCTTGGCCCGGCGCTACTATTATGGCTAGCCCGTGAGCGAACCGTGTGCCGCACCTATTAATAGTGCCCCCTACAATTTCCCGCGCTACTGCTAACTATTACCAGTAGCGTGTTTTTATGCCAGCGCTACTACTAGTTAACAATAGCGCTTGTTATTAACCCAACGCTACTATTAATATTCTACCTGTAAGCTCTTCCCTAGTAGTGATCATCGCAGCAGAACGAGCTCCACCATGGATGAGCACCGGGATCAGACTGGTGTGTCAATTCGAGGAGGTTCTTCACGCGCCATGGGCATCTCCCCTTTCCCCCACCTCGAGGGCATGGAGAGAGAAGCCCAAATGCGTCGGTCGTCCTCCGATTTGGGGCCTTGACGAGCTTATTCAGCAGGGCGTCGCCGGAGATACAGCTATCCACTGGCTCCAACCTTTGGAGCACCATGGATAGTAAAATCACCGCCATCGGCCACCAGAAGCTTCTCGGTAGCTCCTGTAGCTTCCACCCAAACGGCATAGCGCCAGTCCACCTCATCGGAAGTCCACTATAAAACCTACTACTGTGTACATGGCTAGCCCGGCCTGCTCCCCCACTCGAACTCTGGCCGGCGAGGCCGCCGGAGTGGAGTGAGAGAGGAGCCGGGGGCGGCTGGGCGACTCTCAAGAGGGAAGGAAGAGAGAGAAAGGGGAGGAAAGAATGAGAGCCCCCTCTCATAACATCTAATGTTTTGAAGAGCCATTTGAGTTGCGCACCAATCGTCAGACACGGTACTGAGCCTCGGAACCACCTTCTACACGAGTGAACTTGGCGTCGGAAACTTCATCAACAATCCGCTCTCACGACTGGGCCATGAGAGAGATTTGAGTTGCGCACCAGTCATCGGACGGGTGCTAAGCCTCGGAACCACCTTCTACACGAGTGAACTTGGCGTCGGGAACTTCATCAACAATCCGTTCTCATCGACTGGGCCATGAGAGAGTAGCGGCAAGAGCCAGAGTGGCGACAACCAAAATGATCGGCGACCCGAATACTACTATGTGCTCTTGTTGTTGTTCTCTATGGCTAACATGGTAGTGTTCTAGTTGATTGTGACGAGATACAAGTACCACAAAAGAGTTCTTGGAGGACAACAACACATTTATAGTGGGGACCCCGGCAGGGGCGATCCACATATGGTCATGGGTGTACAGATATATACCCAATTTTTTTATAAGAAAGATTGTAAATGTAATATATAGTCACCCCGGAGTGTGAGAGGTGGCTAGCGGCCCTACAAATGAGGATAGCTGCAAAATGGTGGTGTGGGCATGATAAGATGGAGGGCGTGTGATGTTTGTGCAAACAAATGTACCTATCACGTGGCAATTTCTAGTTGACGACCACATGCATCAAATAGTTTTTTTCAAAAGGGACATGCATCAAATAGTATCTTTTTTGTCTATACACACTCTTTATTACTCAATAACAATGTTCATGGGGATAACAGTTTAAGTCTGAAGGATTAAGGAGCCACACATGACGTCCTAACGAAAGTTCTAGAGTATGTTTAGCAAAGCTATGTGCCTCAAAATTTGTCTCTCTTCCTTTAAAATGAAGGAACACGCAGCAAATCGAGTAGCTGTAGTGAAGATTTCCTTGATGACGCTAGCATCATGACCACATATACTTATGTGGATGCCGTTGATCATCACCTGACAATCTGAAGCTATGACCACATTGTTGAGCGAAACAATCATGCGCTAGTGCCGGCATTCACGGTAGGCTAGCGCCTCAAGAGAAGCTGGATCTTGATTCCAGTGCACTTAATTGCCGATGATCCCAAGTATGTGCCAGTGGAGTCCCCGCAAACAACACTATATGACCCTTGAGAAGATGATCCCAAGTATGCAGTGGAGTCCATGCAACATGCATCAACTAGTTCATGTGACACATGTGGGTAATCGATGTCCGCGCCAGCCCAAGTGGTGTTCCTTAACTTCAACAACGTGTCACTTATTTTTATTTTTTGGTTTTTTCGTTTGGGTTTTTTCAGGGTTGTTTGGTTTTCAGCTGTTTTATTTCATTTTTATTTACAATTTATAGTTCGCTTCTAATTTATTTCTCGGTTTTCATTCTGGTTTTAGGTGGTTTTCTTTCTTTTTCCCTTTTCCCTTTTCTTCTGGGTTTTAGTTTTTTTTTCCTTTGGTAGTTTTTTACGGATAGGTTTCCGATAAAATAATCATTTTCTCTATATATGTTTTACATTTTGGTAATATACGAAAAACATTTTTATTTTTCAATATAGAAAGAACATTTTTAATACATGGTGAAGTTTTGGAAAATGTATGATGAACATTTTCTAAATATACATTGATATTTTTTTAATACATGGCGAACTTAATATACGGTGAACTTTTATAATTATATGGTGACCATTTTTCAATACAGACTTAGCATATATATATATAGGAAAAATACATCCTACCACCTAGGGGTAGTTACCCCACATGTCCCATATACTATCATGTGATATTATATATACTAATTTATCATTTTAAGCATGTTCATATACTATATATAAGATACTTCAAAGTGAGTTACATGAAAAAATTACAAGTTAACCCATGATTTTTATTATATTTGTGAAATACGTATATATTTGTACGTAAAAAGGACCATACGCAAAATACGAGATATACTATTAAAAAAGTAGTATATATACTAACTAAACATTATTATATACTACATACTACGTGCACATACTCTCCGATTTGATAGATATTACATACAACATACAAAACGCAAGTGGTGGTAACTACCACCGGTGGTAGATAAAATTTATCATATATATATATATATATATATATATATATATACATATATGTATATATATATATACATATATGTATATATATATATACATATATGTATATATATATATACATATATGTATATATATATATACATATATGTATATATATATATACATATATGCTAAGTCTGTATTGAAAAATGGTCACATTTATTTATTTAACACATACTGGTCATTTGAAAGTATGTTTTTTATTTATTAATATGGTTTAGTTATTTTACTCCATATGAAAAATACTACAACATTTTTTTTTACAAAACCAACTAGAAAACCGAAGAGAGAAAGCAAGGAAACAATGTGAGCACGCCAAAGCGGGCCGGCCCATTCAGCCTTGGTCAGACGCAGCCTCGACTCTTTTGACGCCAATGAACGCCAAATAGGATAACTATGAACATGACAAATTAAGTTTTTTTTAGACAACCTTACGAAGATTTTTATTGAGCCGTCACAATGTTTACAGGGATGGAAGGAAGGTTCCCGGGATGGCCTAACCAAACATGGCGACCAGCCCCGAGAGAAAGAGCATGCTTCGCTAAGTTGTGAGCTTCATAATTCGAGCTCCTAAACTCATGCCTAAACTTACAATCGGAAGAAAGAGAGTGATCTAAGATTTCATTTATAATTGCTCCATAGCTCGCCAAATTTCCCCGGTGTGTATCTTCAACCACCACCTTGCACTCAGAAGCGACATCGATAGACCTAAGATATAGATCATCCGCTAGCGCCAGTCCTTCTCTAATCGCCGGTGACTCCAGGACTTGTGGATCAACTGTGTGTTTGAAACAAAGGGCCGAAGCTCCCAAAAATTAAGTGCAGCGACTATATCTTGCTTATGATGAAACAGAGGAAGCTCCCCTTTACGCGTCTATAGAAGCGGGTTGGCCCATTAGAGCATACTTGAAAGAAATAGAGAGGAAGAAATAGGGAGCATGGCAAAGTGGGCCGATCCATTGCGCCTTCAGACGTAGTCTCGACTATTTTGACGCCGATGGACACAAAATAGGGTGTACCATGAACATGAAAAATTAAGCACGTTGACTATATCTCGCTTATAGCGACATGAAAGAACCTCTCGCATTAAGCATTTACAGTACCACGCTGGCCCAGTAGTTCATACATAGAGAGAAATAGAAAAGAAAAATGGAAGCACACAAGGATCGATCCCTGGTCTCTGGGCTGATGGGCAACGCTGCTTGGTACAGGCCCCATCTTGGGTTAGTGATAAAGTAGTAGGGCGCAACCTGCTTGAGGCGAAACGACCCAGTTTTCTATTGTATTTTTAGGGTTTTTTTAGTTTTGTTTTTCTCTTGTTTTTTTCTCTGTTTACATCGATTTTTCCTTCTTCTTTCCTTTCTTTTTTTCTTTTTTTATCCGGATTCATTTATTTCTTTTCTCGATTTTCGTTGGGGTTTTGTTTTCTTTCTTTTTTCTTCGGTTTTGTTTGTTCCATTCTTGTTTTCCATCATTTTTTTGTTTTCCCTCGAGTTTCATTGTTTGTCTATACACATGTTTCATATATATCTAATATTCTTTTCTAATACATGTTTAACATTTAAAAAATGTTTGATTACCTTTTTCCAAAAACAAAATTAACATTTTCTGGATACTCTGTCAATATTGTTTCTATACACATTTAAAAAAAAATACATGGTCAACATTTTTCTGTACACATTGAACACTTTGGAAATACAAGTCTAACGTTTTCTGAATACACGGTCAACATTTGTGCTATACACAATAACACAAATCAAATACAAGCTTACAATTTTACTTAATACATGGTCAACATTTTGTTTAAACACATATAATAATTTTCAAATAAAATTTTAATATTTTCTGAATACAAGGTGAACACTATGGGACTAAAGACATTAAATTCAATTTTAACATTTTTTAGTCCGTGGTCAACATGTTTTCTATGCGTATTTAATTTTTTTCAAATTCGTGATTAATATTTTTTCCAACACTTTATTAACACACTTGATTAACATTTTTTGAATACACATTTAACATTTTTCAAAACTTGATTTAACATTTTGTAAATACATGATCAACTTTTTCACTAATTCTCAGCTTTCATACATTTTTCCTATACATGGTCAATATTTTTAATACACATTTATCATTTTCAAAACATTATGTAAAATATATTTTTGTAATATGTATGTTTAGAATTTCGGAAGTAACAAAAGTAAAAAATTAAGGAATCTAAAAACGAAAGCAAAATACATGAAATAAAACGGAAAAAGGAAAGAGGATTTGGCCTCCACCGCACCTGGGCTGGCCATCTCGAGCTGCCTTGACGGGAGGGTTCCCTAATTTTGCCCAAAATTAATGGGCCTTGTATTTATTTTTGAGGGGGTATGAGCCTTGTATATAAATCATGTGCGCTAAAAAAAAGTATATAAATCATGTACATTCCTAGGGGCATATGATGGGCCTTATGTATTCTCATGTTTTCACGATATTCTTCTCAAGACTCCCACGCGGGCGAAGGTCCACGCCGGCTCCCCGCTATGTCTACTATGGAAAATCCTATATGACGCACTTTGCATCAATTTGTCGAGGCTTCGCACAACCTTCAGGAGCAAGGGACGCGATCTGGCCCGACCCGTTAATGGTTGCAGTGATCCCGGCTTCGAGAAGGTTCCCGGATAGTTTTTTCCGGTTTTGGAACCTTCTATGAGGTTCCTGAACCGTTTTTTCTGCTTCTGTTTTTTTTATTTTATCCTTTCATGTTTCTTTTTCTTTTTTGCTTTTCTCTCCTTTTTCCTCTTTTTTGAATCTTCTTGTCTTGTTTTAGTTTTTTATTCCTTTGAAAATTGTTTATTTATATGTTCGTGTTTTTCAAAATTTATTTGCAACTGTCTAGAAATGTTCGCTTTACCAAAAATAGTTCTTGTTTTTAAATTTGTGTTGGGAATTTCAAAAATTGTTCATGTTTTCAAAAATGTTCCTTTTTTCAAAAATAAAGGGCAATTTTCAAAAAATATTTGCGTTTGAAAAAGTTTTCAGGAATTTCAAAAAATGTCCGTGGTTTCAATTTTTTGTTAGATATTTCAAGAACTTACATTTAAAAAAAATGTTAACAAATTAAAAAAATGTCCGCGTTTTCATTTTTTTTATAAATTCATGAAATGTTCCGTCTTTTAAATATTTATTCAGAAATATAAACAATGTTCACATTTGAAAAAGTGTTCAGGAATTTCAAAAAATCTCATTGGTTTCAAATTTTTGTTAGATATTTCATGTAGTTCCATTTTAAATAATTTTTTCACAAAATTCAAAACATGTCCGTAGTTTCATTTTTTTGTTATTTCATGAAATGTTCCATCTTTCAAATATTTGTTGAGAAATTCTAAAAATTTCCGTGGTTTAAAAATCTGTGCAGAATTTCATAATTTTTTAGACGACTTCAAAAAACGGTTCACATTCGTCAAAAACATTTTCTACATTTTCAATTTTTTCTTTCGCATATGCGAAAAAATGTGAATAAATAATGTTCCCTTTTCAGAAATTGTTCACAAATTTAAAAAATGTTCGTGTTTTTGAATTTTGTTCGGGAGTTTCATTTACGCCTTTTCAACTTTGATTTGGAATTTCAAAAAATGTCCCCTTTAAGAAAAACATTATTTTAGAAAATGTTCCATTTCAAAAATATTTGTTCATCATTTTCAAAAGATGTTACTGTTTTCAAAAATATTTTAAAAATGTTCTTGTTTTCAATAAAAAATTCTGGAGTTTGTAAAATGTTCCTGTGTCAAAATTGTTTGCAAATTTAAAAAAATGGCCGTGTTTCTAATTTTTGTTCAGGAGTTTCAAAAAAGTTCCAAAAGTTTGTATGAATGTTTCAAATTTAGTTCGGTAATTTTTGCAAAATCGTTCATGTTTGTCGGGAAATTGTTCGCGTTTAGAAAAATAAGTTTAAAAAAAGTTCCGTGTTTTCGGAAAATTGTATGAGGTTTTAGAAATTTGTTCACAAATTTGTAATGGGATAGAATACTCACGTTTTCAACTAAATATTGCATTCAAAATTTTAATAATATTAGAATCTGCTGTTGATTCTTGCTCTTTTATGATGCTACTTACTCAGATTTTCTTGCGAGCTCAACTGGTGGTACCTTTGCATCTCAAGCAGGAGATCTTGGGTTTGAAAGACCTCAAGCGTGTGTTTTTTTTTTTTTTTGCGTTACAGGCTCGCGCTACAGTACCAGTTCGCTAGCTTTCAAGGGCCGCCCACTCAGAGTAACGCCTGTGCGTGCGTCCGACATTTTGCCGCAAAGAGCGGCATATAGGAAACGTTGTAGGAAGTTCGCAAACTAATTTTCTATTTTTTATTTTTATTTTTCTTTCCAACCATTATTTTCCTTTATGATTTTCGATTTTTCATGCTTGTTTTATCCTTTATTATCAGTTTTCTTGAATAACAATGACACAGTAGGCGGATCATCGGCATCTCCTAGACCTCCTGTTCAGCGCTTCAAGCGTAGGACGGTCGAATTAACGCACATGTGTGCTGTCGCGCGGGCTGCCCAACTAAAACAACAGCTTGCTCTTTTGCTCTGTTGACCAATTCACTTAGAAAACATAATACAGAAACAATTAATAAATTTGAATAAAAATGAAAACTTTGGAAACATTCAGGAATTTGCAAAAAAAAAATCACGGAACTGATTTTTTCTACATTTCACAAAAGTTCATGAATTTACAAAAGTTCCAACAATTCAGAAAGAATATCACGAATTTAAAAAATATTCATAAATTTGAATTGGTCCACAAAATTTTAAAAAAATTGAAAAATGTACACAAAATTGAAAATTTTGAGAATTCTAGAAATGTTAGCGTATCTAAAAAATATTGAAATTTGAAACAAGCTCATGAAATGGAAAAAAAATCACAAAATTTGATAATGATGGGAAGACTTGAAGAAGTTCATAAATTTGAAATATTATAAAAAAGGAAGAATTTATGGAAAAATAATGATTTTTTTACTAATAAAAATATAAAACGAAAAATGAAACATAAAAAATGAACTAAAATAAAAAACTAAAAAAGATCAAAAAGCCAATGAAAAAAACCCTGAAATCCCAGCCCACAAACCGGTGAAAACCTGGTAAAAGGCTCCCAAAATCGATCAAGGGAAGATAACATGCCAACGGCCCAGCTAGTCTAGCGAACAAGTGGAGGGTGTGTGTGTGTGTGTGTGGGGGGGGGGGGGGGGGGGGGTCGCCGAGATCACTAGTTAAGGGGCAAGTGGTGCCCTGAGAGTTCCTTTTTTCATAGATTCGTCTATTTAAACCGTGCGTCCAAATCCTAAATTATTTTCACCATTGGATGTCTCGCGTCAAATATTTTTGAAATTAGATCCTATGTTAATAGGTTTCGACTAGCTATTTTCATGGAAAATGCAAAGAAAAAACCCGAGTCGAACGCCCATTTTTTTCTTCATTTTTTTCCATTTTTGAGAAGCACAATTGTTCCTCTGACGGAAGAAGATTTGGACCTCCATGAGAAGGAAATCGATAACTCCCAAAAAAATGAATATTTTTTAATTTTTCCGAGAGGCACTCGCGAAAGCAAATATGTGCCTCCATGAAAAGTATATATGTGCTTTTCGTAGAAGCAAATATATATAAAGAAAACACGTGGTTTTCTTTTCCGATAGGCAATCTATGTCTCTCACGGAAGGCAAATATATGGCTCCCGTGGAAAAAAAGACGAAAAAGAAAACACATTTCTTTTCTCACGGAAGTAAATCTGTGCATGCCGTGAAAGAAAAAGTATATGTTTTATTTTTTTTATTTTTCAAGAGACACAACTATGCCTTTTGCTGCAGAAAGTCTATGCCTCAATGAGAAGCAAATATGTGCCTCCCGTTAAAGAAAAAACACGATTTTTGGTGCAAATATTTTTTTAATGTTTTTCTCTTCAAAATCTAGGGAAACCCCAAGAGCTAAAACCCCAAAAATACCCATCTAAAACCAGAAAATGCGAATAAATTTTAAAAAATCCTAAAAAACTGTCCAACATGCAACATGTGGCGATGGACGAGAGCGTGTCAAATGACGTGCTCTTGGTCAACCAAAATGACCCGTGCGGTAGCCCCTTGATTACTTGCTTCTGGTGTATGCCTCCTACAGTTCGCAATCTATTTGAGGCCCATGATTCATTGGCATCTCCACCTAGAAAAATAACTATTTACGAGGAAGAGGAATGTCCTGGGCCGGAAATTCGCACACAGCTACCTGTGGTCCTCGTGACGGCACGACCCCTCCAGTCAATCAGCAACATTCCCTCAAAAAAAAAAAGTCAATCAGCAACACCAAAAGGCTCGCGTGTATTCATTTTTCGTAAATAAAACTTGTGTTCGGCTACTCAAACTTCCCTCTCATCTCATCCCAACATATTTAGCATAGCCCACTGCAGCCCACCTAAAGCTCCTTCCTTCGGGAGCCGTCCTGTAGCCCCCTTTCCTATTTATGTCGGTCCCCCCCCCTTCCATTTTTGAGCGAAAACCCAGCCTCTATCCCTCCACGTAGCTTCACCGCCACAAGCCATAGTTTTTCACGCCGGCCAGCCCAGCGCCGCCATTTGGCAAGAGGGCCGCCACCCCGCCGTCGCGGTCTGGATCATCAGATATAGATCTGACGGCCTCCAGCTCGCTCGACCTCCCATCCAAACACCTCCCTGGCTCGTCCCATCACATTTGTCGTCCTCGTGGTAAAAATCATCCATGTCCTTTTCTTCCGGAGTAAAAAATGTCATAATTATATTTTGTGATGGTCATATCTTTGCACCTGTGCATCTGATTGAAGTGTTCTCTGTATGCAAAATGATCTACGCTTTGTGCTCTACACGTTGGTTGCTTTTGCATTCATGATAGGATTCATCTATATGTTGTATACTCTGTTGCAAAAGTGGATCATGAAATAATCTGCAGAAACTGTTAAAATATTCAAACTTGCCATGATGATTTCCACCAATCTATATCTCATATGCATGTGGTTTGGCCTATGCAATGTGTACTTTCATGCCATGCCCCTGGTTCCCATGTTAAGCATCTCTAGTATGTTAAATTCATGCACTTAAATGGCTATCATGATAAAGTTGGTTTCATGTTAACAGATAGTTTCATTTTGTAAAAAAACATAGTAATTAATCCACGCATCGCATGAATTTGTGCCAATGGAGTCAAATGAAGACTGTCATGTATACTTCATGTACATAACATTTTCATAAATATTAAAATTGCTTTATCTACTGTTTTGTGTATTTCAAGTGAGCATCATAATGTTTACAAATTCCCGGATTTTCACCAAGTCCCTAAACTGTAACAGAAAGTTGCAAAAATCATATTAAATTAACCTTGATGCCTATGAACCTGAACCTTATATGAAAATTGCAGCATGTTAACTCTACTGTAAGTGCATATCCTCTTTATACATGTTAGCGTCATGCATATTGATATTTTGTTGCTCATAAGTAGGCATCACACTGTTTTTGGCAGATTATAATTGAAATTTGTGTTGATTGTAATTGTTGATCGATGGCTTCATTTTGATCATGTCATATATGAAACTTTCTCAGAACATGTAGTTTCATAATATCCATTTGCATACATGGTTAAAATGTTTGAAATTGTTGTTTGCATGCATTTTGCATTCATGACTTGCTAAACGGTATGTTGCATAACTACTAAACGTAGCTCCGAATTAAATGATCTATATATGTAAATTGACTAAAAGAACATGTAGAATAACATATTGCACTTTATTTTCCTGTTTCAAAAATATAAACTATGTTTTACGACAGATCTGTACCAATTTTGAAATTTACATATGGGGTTGTTTCAAAAATGCAATATGTTTTTTCGGCCTCATTTAAATTGCCTAGATCGCTAGTTTAATTAGTCTTCACGTATTTCCATGTTTTATAACATTTAATATTTGTTAAGTTACTAAACGAGAGTGAACTAAATATTGGAATGTGGAGTTTCGTCAATATGCAACTCGTTGTATATTAAACTTCACTTAATGTGTAGTATTTGATTGTTACACCTTGCCATGTCATGCATAATTGAATGGACATGCATCATACTTGTTTGCACATCATATCATGATTATGTTGTGGTGTTTACCGTGTCATTTTTTTCCGGGATTGCTTCTTCTCGCTAGAGTTCCGATAACGTTTCGGTGTGTGAGGTTTCGTTCGACTACGATTGTTCGACTACTTCACGGATTCGTTATTTTTCAAAGCAGGATTTCAGGCAAGATGGCCATTACCTTAGATGTCACTACTATGTTTGCTTGCTAGTTGTCTCGTTGCTATCGTTGTGTCTCGCTATCTACCACTTGTTTGTCAAGCCTCAAAAAATGCCAAGATAAAGCCTCTAACCTCCACTTTCCTGGCAAACAAGTGTTTGGCTATGTTACCGCTTTGCTCAGTCCCTCTTATTGCGTTGCTAGTTGCAGGTGCAATTCTTTAAATGTTGGGACATGGATGTCATGTGATATCATAATATCTTGCTTATTTAATTAATGCATCTATACACTTGGTAAATGATGGAAGGCTCGGCCTTTTGCTTGGTGTTTTGTTCCACTCTTGCCGCCCTAGTTTCTTGGTGCTATGTTCCTTGATGAGCGCTTCTAACATGTTTGGTGTTCTATGGGGCCCCTTGATATTTCGTCTTTGAATAAAACTTTTCCCACAATGCCCAAAATTAGTGTTAACATTTGCCTAACTAAATAAATGCATAGGAAGTAGCTAACCCGCAGTTTCTTAATCAACAAACCGGGCCAGTGCTCCTCACGACTATTGGTCCAAAACAGAGTCGTGTGCGGCTTCCCCCGGGGCAACTCGGGTCTCAGTTGCTGTACGCCGGGCTTATCCGGACATGCCTTGAGAACGAGATGCGTGCGGCTCCTATCGAGATTGTCGGCATACCGGAAGGTCTTGTGTTTTTGTAGGAGATATGCCCTAGAGGCAATAATAAATGTTATTGATTATCTCCCTGTTCATAATTATGTTTATGTTCCATGCTATAACTGCAATGATTCTCGAGTCTACAAATAAAACGAGGCTCGGAGGAAGACTCATTTGCACGTGTGGAATAATAAACGGTAAAATGTATTCCTAGTCTGGCCTCTAAGACTAGCTCAAGTATTGCATGATGATCCTGTTTTCCTGATCATGGGCATGGCTATGCCGGCAATTTTGAGGGTGCAATGTTGGTAGAACACTTGTGTTGAATCGACCCGAATTGATGTTATGCTATGAGATTCATTCGTCATAAGTTAATGGTTAATAACACTGAGATGGTTAACGTTTGCATGATTCCTTAGACCATGAGAGTATCGAGTTTCTTCATGCTTGCTTCATGAACTTTGGGGTTTGTTAAACGTCATCCGTAAATGGGTGGCTATTACGGCGGCTTACGGGTTCATGGAAAAGTGTGTCAAGTAACTTGATAGCTCAAGATTGGGATTTGCTCCTCCGACGATGGAGAGATATCTCTGGGCCCTCTCGGTGTTACGGTATCCATCATCGTCTGGCCAGACACTTTGTGATTTGATCACGGGGATGCCGGAACACGGGAACGAGAAAAGAGAACAATACCGGCAACGAGGTAACTGGCATAGTGGACAAGTTGTTGATCCACGGGGATGCCAACGTGTCTCACCTCGGGTATTTGTAACATATCGCGAAGCAACAGGAATAGCACACGGCAACTGGAGGTTCGCTCGAATATTCATTCGTGTGGGTATAGGGGTCAATATGGGTGTCCACGGCTCCGATGTTGATCATTGATCGGAAGGGGTTCCGGGTCATGTCTATGCTTCACCGAACCTATAGGGTCACACGCTTAAGGGTCATCTATCTGTTGAATACTAGACAGGGAGTCTGAGAGAAAATCACCGAAAAAGTTTCGGACACGGGAAAAGTTCCGCAGAGAGAACACCGGAACAGTTTCGGTGAAACTGAAAACTTGTTTCAGAGGATACCATAAAGTCAAATTGGTTTTGGCACATGCCTGATAATTCTTGGAGGGTGCCAGAATCATTCTGGAAACTTTCTGGAATTTTCCGGAATGAAAACCGGAAATGTTCCGGAGCTGCCGAAACCGCTTCAGATGCTTTTCGCAGATGAAAATCACTAAACCGGAATTGTTCCGGCTCGCGTTGAAAATTATTTTGGTGGGTACTGGAAATGTTCTAAGCCCACATGAATATTTTCAGTTCGATCAGACGCTGAAAAATGTCTTCATGAATAGTGAAAGTGCTTTTTGGGCTACTTTATGGAAAGCCACCTTTTGGGGCTTTGCTCCAAAATATCTTGGGGATGACATGGATGGATTGGGGCCATTTTTGGGGCCCCACATGGGGGTGTGGCCGGCCACATGGTGGACTCATTCATGGAGTCCCTCTTGTTCCTTGGTTTCACTTTTATGCCCTTGTGGAAGGACTTCATTCATGTGCATTTTGGGTTTTATTGTAAAACCACCCTACCCCTTGGTTTTCCTATAAATAGGAGGTGAGTGGGCTGCCATCTCACACATCCTTACTCTCATACACAAGCCATGCATGATCTGGCATTCTCTCTCCCTCCCAGCGAAATAGTTTCGTAGAGCCGAAAGGCTGTCTGGGTTCCGGCAGGAACTAGTTCTGGACGGCGAAGCCCTGCCGGATAGATGACACCGTATGTGTGCAACTCTGTAGAGAGATCGTAGTTTCGGTCTTAGTTCGAGAGTGCCTCCCGAAGGGCTGTCCGTGTGACCGTCCGAGTTTTGGAGGTCCTCCCGAAGGGCTGTCCGAGTGACAGTCCGAGTTTCGGAGGTCCTCCCGAAGGGCTGTCCGCGACACCGTCCGGGGGACTGTGCGACCGCCTCCCGGAGGGCTGTCCGCGGGGCAGATGAGGGTATACATCCTCGTGGTTGGGAGGTTGTAAAATCCTAGCTGCGGGGATCTGCACCGCCGTTCGTCATCGACTCTAGTTCCGCTGCGCTACGAGTCGGTAACGAAAATGATCAAACCTTGTATGCAGTCTCCATAGTGGTCCTGGGCTGGTGCGTAGGTCGGAAAAATTTTGTTTTCTGCTGCGTTACCCTTCAGTGGCATCAAGAGCCGTGCTATGCGTAGATGCAGGTTGCGATCTAGAATACATAGAGATGTATGGGTGTTGCTCAATATAATTAGGTAGTAGATGAGATCTATTGCTGAAAATTATTTGTGCGGGTAGCAGATGAAATCTGTTACCCGATGTTCCTGTTGCTTCCCCTGAATTTGCGTAGTCCTGATCTTGACGGCATGGTGGAATCTCACAAAGTTCTGGCAATCCGCGATCCTTTCATGCTGCTCCTGAGTATGCTGATTGACAGATCAACGAAGTGCTAACAGTTCTTTGGGTTCCACCATAGTTGAGAAAGATGGATGTTTCACAGACGAAAGGGCAATGCAGATATGATCTGCATGGGGGTCACGCGTATGACGAAGTTTAGTATGGGGCTCGAGATTTTATTATCTCGTGTTTCATACACCCTGGAATGTTAATCTAGCGACTTGGATTATCATGCTTGATGATGGACGTTGGTAGCTTCGGTTTGTTTCGAAACCTTAGAAGCCACGAAAAATAAAATTTTGCATGAACCGATTAGAGGCGTCTAACTTGGTTTTGCAGGATGGTTTGCATGTGCATATGATGTGGTATAGCAGTGCTCATATTAATTTGATTATGTATGAGATGGCTATATGATGTAATTTGATTAACATGACCTGCGTGTCATGATTCGGCATGATGGCTGGAGCCATATGATTGCACTTTAATGACCTGCGTGTCAACCTTATGTAATGCACTTATTTTATTAGCTATAGAGATAGCAATATTATCTGGTGCATCGACAAGGTGGTGGCAATCTTCGCGAAGGTGAACACCGACGCGAATGCCAAAGACGAAGAAATACAAGATTTCTCCGTCAGAAAGGGCTATACCATATCATGCTATTATGAATTGCCTGAGATGTTTATCCCTTATGATGCACCCTTTTGATTGCGCGGTAGTCGCTTTTATTAGGGTGATCTCTCACAAAATATCAAGTAGTTAGTGTTCTCCCAAGTGTAGCACCGTCACGGCATCTTTCCTTTCGGGGTATCACATGGATGCATGGGTACGAACGATTGTACGGGTGTGAGGCGGGTGAGTTGAGACCTCGCAGCGTGATCACTTGGTTGTCTTGACATTCAGGCATGAAAGTCATGAGCTCGGAACACACGCATCGAAAGATGAACAAGAGTCACATAGAGATGTGATTGGCAAGTTGGCCTACCGATTACAATTCTCGTCACTTGAGATGGATGCATCCTTGGCGTTGAATTGTAATATGGATCTTGAATCACTCACAATCAATTATGAGAGATATTGATTTGAGTGGGAGCGCACTGTAGAATTGAATTCTTTTAATTCTCAGTGCAATTAATTTTGAACACTGTCTGAGTATGATTTGCAAAATAGTTGTAGAATAATGGCTCGCGTTTCCACCTTCCCTATTAAAATTGAATAGCTGTTAAATATCTGGTTAAAACGTTACGGTTGGTAAACGTAATGTGAGGATTGTCCTCAATAGTGCCGAGAAGGACTTTGTCCTATCGCATACTTTCGGTATTCTCCCGCTAAATGCTATGGATCATGTGGCTCTCGTCCTTCGATCCAAAAGCTAGAATTCTGTTTCAGTCAAGTGCAATACGTTTGCTTCCATGAGACCCGAACTTCGAAAGTTTGGATAGTTATGTGATATTCATGGAATCTGAAAATCATTTTCAGAGACAGACAAAGGCTAAAAGATATGAGATATCCAAAGCATTGTTTGTTTGCAAACTATTAGTAAAAGTGTTTACCGGGCATTTGACTGATAAGTGAGGGATCCAGGAGAACGCCTGTCATATGATGAAAGGTGAATAAAACAACAACTTAAAGAGAAAGGAAGTGTCCGAAGGGTGTTAGTGAAACTTTCACGCCTAGGAAGTCCGGGGCTATCGCCACTCTTAAGTTGGGTGCTTCTTCTGAGAGTAGGAGAAATACTAAAAGTTAAACTGTTAGAAGTATAATGGCAAATAAGAAAGAAGACTGGAATATCCAGCTCATGTATGAATGTCATACAAGTTTTTTGATGTATAGAAGGCTGGTCAAAGATATAGTTCTTGGGAATTATGGTTAAACATGTTAATCACTAATTCTTGGGTATTGTGAGTTAATCACAAAGATACCCGCTTGATTGCATTCTGTTGCAACTCGATGTAAGAACTACTATGGCCTGAAAGACTAGCCAGGAATGAGGTTAAGATACACATAGGGAATATAGTAAAAGTTACTATACCTTCCATCGGTGTATTCCCTATGTATTTACTTTCATAATTCATTTTAGAGTTTCACACTCTAGCCCTTTGCATAAGGTATCTTGCAAGAAGGTTGTTCATAAGAGAACTTTTGATGTTCGGTGTTATGAATAACATAAGGGCCATACTTTCATTATGAATGAGACGTATGTTATGAATATTGATATTAATACATTGCCTCTGTATTTACTTTCATAATTCATTTAGAGTTTCATACACTCTAGCCCTTTGCATAAGGTATCTTGCAAGAAGGTTGTTCATAAGAGAACTTTTGATGTTCGGTGTTATGAATAACATAAGGGCCATACTTTTATTATGAATGAGACGTATGTTATGAATATTGATATTAATACATTGCCTCTGTATTTACTTTCATAATTCATTTAGAGTTTCATACACACTAGCCCTTTGCATAAGGTATTTTGCAAGAAGGTTATTCATAAGAGAACTTTTGATGTTCGGTGTTATGAAAAACATGAAGGGCCATGCTTCCATACAGGATGGGATGTATGCTATGAATATTGATGGTAATATGATACATCCATAACACTGACGCTAAATGTCGCAAGACTAAAAGAATACCACACAAGTGTGGCACTGCATTTGGTCACATTGGAGAAACCCGCATGGAAAATTCCATTATGATGGATTTTGAAGTCATTTGATTTTGAATCATCTGACACTTGCAACTTTCCTCTGAAAAGTGAAGTGACTGAAATACTGTTCACAGGCCATAAGGAACGAGCATAGAACATATTGGTGATCATACATTATGATGTGTGTAGTCCAATAAATGTTGTTGCAAGTAGTGGATTTATCTATCTTCAGAAATGACTCAAGTAGATATATGGATATTTACTTGATGAGACGTGAGTCTGGATCTTTTGAAATCATTCGAAAGGTTTTCAAAATGAAGTAGAAGTTATTGTAACAAGAAAATTATGTTTCTACAATTCGATTGCAGAAAGGAATATTTGAGTTACAACTTTAGCGAATGTCTGATGAGTTATGAAAGGGGTTTCATAAACTTGCACCTCCTGGAACACCACTGCAAGTGGAAAGTCCGTGAAGATGTAATCAAACCATTTATGACATGGTAAGATCAAAGATGACATAAATAAAATTGCCATTATCCCTTTTAAAGTAATGCTTTAGAAACTGCGGCTTTTACACTGAAAAGAGCTCCATCAGGTCTGTTGAAATGATGCCATGGTATGGTACGCCCAACCATGTTATATCTTTTCTTAACATTTGGAATATGGGGCTTGTGTAAAAGGTTACAAACCTATTCCAAATCAAACAAGTGCTACTTTGTAAGGTTATCCCAAGTCATTGGGTATTCCCCACCACTATACCGAGGCAAAGGATTTTGCCGCAAAACGGTATGCTTTTAAAGAGAATAGTTCTTACAAAAGGCGAGTGGGAGGAAAGTGCAACTCGACGAGATAACCAGTATCTTCGTCATCAGATCAAAGGAAAGAAACCTTGGAAGTGATTCCGGAGTTTCCTACTGCGACTGATACGGAAGTCTCTACAATAAAATGTATGGACTTCAGTCGAACTTGCAGCTGAACCACGTAGGCAAGGCTCGTGCAAACCTCTCAGGTGCGCAAACGAGATATTGTTGTTGGACAACAGTATACCTACGATACATAAGGTAGCGATGATGGGCCCTGACTCCGGAATTGGCTAAATGCCAATACAATTCGAGATAGTTTCCATATAAGTGATTCGAGATTAAAATCTTGATACACCTTTCGGAAGACTTAGAGTCTAACGAATATTTATGGAACTAAAAACCGATACGGATAAAAATGTTTTATCCATAAAGCTCGACTTGTTGCAATAACAAGTTCAAGGAGTTGACTACGATGAGATTGTCTCACCGTAGCGATGCTTAAAGTCGGTTCGGGTTGAACTAGCAATTAATACATATTTCAATCATGAGATATGAAACATGGATGACAAAAAGATTTCCATCTAATGGAAATGAAACCTAGGACTTGTATGTGATACAGTCCAAAGTAATTTGTCGATCCAGAGGATGCTAGTAAGTATGCAAACTTCAGAGTTCCAGCGATGGACAGAAGAGAGCAAAGTGGAGTTGGAATCTTCGTTTTTGATGGAATGGTCAAAGGGGTTTGACTTCATCAAATGGGTATCGAAGATGCTTGTGATTCAAGAAAGTAAGTGGGAGCATAATAATATTTCTAAAAACCGTGTGTACTTGACACATTGTTAATTGGAAATAAATTTCTTGACACGAATAAGGACTTCATTAGAAAATAGTTTTTCGATGAAGTGCTTAGGCTAAATAGCCTCAATATTAGGCATGATGATCTATGGAGATAGATTTACCTAATGGGGCTAAGCAATGAATACATATTGACAAGATGCTAAAACTTTTTAGCATTTAAAACGCCAAGGAGTGATTCTTGCCGAAGTCACATGGAAAGAGTTTTTGCAAGACTCGGTGTCCCAAAACACTGATGAGTAAAATACATAATGGAGATTCCACACACTCTTGTGTTTGGATTAATCATGTATTCCATGGTATGTAAAAACAACCAGATGTGTCCAATACTCCAAAGTTGTTGCGAGTATAGATACCAAAGTGATCAAAAGCACTGATCATGGGACGACAGTGAAAGATGTCACTGAATACTAGAGTAGTACTGATGACATGTTTTCTCGCAAGCAGAAATCATGAAGAGTTCGTTGTAATATGTTACATCGATACAGTCTTCACCATTTCTCGATGCGACTTTCGATTTGATTTGAGGGTTTTGTATAATACAGAACATAGTGGCACAGTAGTTGGAAATTGTTCCAAACAAGATACTGTGGCGAATTCTATAACAAAGGCTAAGTATGTTGACGCTTGAGAAGCGACAAAGAAGTTGTTGAATCATATAGTTCATTCATGAACTTCGTATGGTTCCAAGATGGCTTTGGTCTATGGGACACTATTGCAGATAGTTGCTACATAGCTCAGTCTGAGGAATCAGGTTTCGACCAATGATTCACACATATGCAAAGCCAAGTCCACACAAAATATGAATTTTGTGAAAGCGTGAAAACGCGAGGATATGCAATGTTACACACGGAGCTGAAGTCGTCAGATCCGTTGGACATCAGGCTATACCACAAGCGAAGCATATTTTACACCAGTATGCCATAGGTGTAAAGTGCACTAGCATTGACTAGATTATTGACTCTAGTGCAAGTGGGAGTCTGTAGGAGATATGCCCTAGAGGCAATAATAAATGTTATTGATTATCTCCCTGTTCATAATTATGTTTATGTTCCATGCTATAACTGCAATGATTCTCGAGTCTACAAATAAAACGAGGCTCGGAGGAAGACTCATTTGCACGTGTGGAATAATAAACGGTAAAATGTATTCCTAGCCTGGCCTCTAAGACTAGCTCAAGTATTGCATGATGATCCTGTTTTCCTGATCATGGGCATGGCTATGCCGGCAATTTTGAGGGCGCAATGTTGGTAGAACACTTGTGTTGAATCGACCCGAATTGATGTTATGCTATGAGATTCATTCGTCATAAGTTAATGGTTAATAACACTGAGATGGTTAACGTTTGCATGATTCCTTAGACCATGAGAGTATCGAGTTTCTTCATGCTTACTTCATGAACTTTGGGGTTTGTTAAACGTCATCCGTAAATGGGTGGCTATTACGGCGGCTTACGGGTTCATGGAAAAGTGTGTCAAGTAACTTGATAGCTCAAGATTGGGATTTGCTCCTCCGACGATGGAGAGATATCTCTGGGCCCTCTCGGTGTTACGGTATCCATCATCGTCTGGCCAGACACTTTGTGATTTGATCACGGGGATGCCGGAACACGGGAACGAGAAAAGAGAACAATACCGGCAACGAGGTAACTGACATAGTGGACAAGTTGTTGATCCACGGGGATGCCAACGTGTCTCACCTCGGGTATTTGTAACATATCGCGAAGCAACAGGAATAGCACACGGCAACTGGAGGTTCGCTCGAATATTCATTCGTGTGGGTATAGGGGTCAATATGGGTGTCCACGGCTCCGATGTTGATCATTGATCGGAAGGGGTTCCGGGTCATGTCTATGCTTCACCGAACCTATAGGGTCACACGCTTAAGGGTCATCTATCTGTTGAATACTAGACAGGGAGTCTGAGAGAAAATCACCGAAAAAGTTTCGGACACCGGAAAAGTTTCGGACAGCGGAAAAGTTCCGCAGAGAGAACACCGGAACAGTTTCGGTGAAACTGAAAACTTGTTTCAGAGGATACCATAAAGTCAAATTGGTTTTGGCACATGCCTGATAATTCTTGGAGGGTGCCAGAATCATTCTGGAAACTTTCTGGAATTTTCCGGAATGAAAACCGGAAATGTTCCGGAGCTGCCGAAACCGCTTCAGATGCTTTTCGCAGATGAAAATCACTAAACCGGAATTGTTCCGGCTTGCGTTGAAAATTATTTTGGTGGGTACTGGAAATGTTCTAAGCCCACATGAATATTTTCAGTTCGATCAGACGCTGAAAAATGTCGTCATGAATAGTGAAAGTGCTTTTTGGGCTACTTTATGGAAAGCCACCTTTTGGGGCTTTGCTCCAAAATATCTTGGGGATGACATGGATGGGTTGGGGCCATTTTTGGGGCCCCACATGGGGGTGTGGCCGGCCACATGGTGGACTCCTTCATGGAGTCCCTCTTGTTCCTTGGTTTCACTTTTATGCCCTTGTGGAAGGACTTCATTCATGTGCATTTTGGGTTTTATTGTAAAACCACCCTACCCCTTGGTTTTCCTATAAATAGGAGGTGAGTGGGCTGCCATCTCACACATCCTTACTCTCATACACAAGCCATGCATGATCTGGCATTCTCTCTCCCTCCCAGCGAAATAGTTTCGTAGAGCCGAAAGGCTGTCTGGGTTCCGGCAGGAACTAGTTCTGGACGGCGAAGCCCTGCCGGATAGATGACACCGTATGTGTGCAACTCTGTAGAGAGATCGTAGTTTCGGTCTTAGTTCGAGAGTGCCTCCCGAAGGGCTTTCCGTGTGACCGTCCGAGTTTTGGAGGTCCTCCCGAAGGGCTGTCCGAGTGACAGTCCGAGTTTCAGAGGTCCTCCCGAAGGGCTGTCCGCGACACCGTCCGGGGGACTGTGCGACCGCCGCCCGGAGGGCTGTCCGCGGGGCAGATGAGGGTATACATCCTCGTGGTTGGGAGGTTGTAAAATCCTAGCTGCGGGGATCTGCACCGCCGTTCGTCATCGACTCTACTTCCGCTGCGCTACGAGTCGGTAACGAAAATGATCAAACCTTGTATGCAGTCTCCATAGTGGTCCTGGGCTGGTGCGTAGGTCGGAAAAATTTTGTTTTCTGCTGCGTTACCCTACAGTGGCATCCAGAGCCATGCTATGCGTAGATGCAGGTTGCGATCTAGAATACATAGAGATGTATGGGTGTTGCACAATATAATTCGGTAGTAGATGAGATCTATTGCTGAAAATTATTTGTGCGGGTAGTAGATGAAATCTGTTACCCGATGTTCCTGTTGCTTCCCCTGAATCTGCGTAATCCTGATCTTGACGGCATGGTGGAATCTCACAAAGTTCTGGCAATCCGCGATCCTTTCATGCTGCTCCTGAGTATGCTGATTGACAGATCAACGAAGTGCTAACAGTTCTTTGGGTTCCACCATAGTTGAGAAAGATGGATGTTTCGCAGACGAAAGGGCAATGCAGATGTGATCTGCACGGGGGTCACGCGTATGACGAAGTTTAGTATGGGGCTCGAGATTTTATTATCTCGTGTTTCATACACCTTGGAATGTTAATCTAGCGACTTGGATTATCATGCTTGATGATGGACGTTGGTAGCTTCGGTTTGTTTCGAAACCTTAGAAGCCACGGAAAATAAATTTTTGCATAAACCGATTAGAGGCGTCTAACTTGGTTTTGCAGGATGGTTTGCATGTGCATATGATGTGGTATAGCAGTGCTCATAATAATTTGATTATGTATGAGATGACTATGTGATGTAATTTGATTAACATGACCTGCGTGTCATGATTCGGCATGATGGCTGGAGCCATATGATTGCACTTTAATGACCTGCGTGTCAACCTTATGTAATGCACTTATTTTATTAGCTATAGAGATAGCAATATTATCTGGTGCATCGACAAGGTGGTGGCAATCTTCGCGAAGGTGAACACCAACGCGAATGCCGAAGACGAAGAAATGAAAGACTTCTCTGTCAGAAAGGGCTATACCATATCATGCTATTATGAATTGCCTGAGATGTTTATCCCTTATGTTGCACCCTTTTGATTGCGCGGTAGTCGCTTTTATTAGGGTGATCTCTCACAAAAATATTAAGTAGTTAGTGTTCTCCCAAGTGTAGCACCGTCACGGCACCTATCTCTTCGGGGTATCACATGGATACATGGGTACGAACGACTAGAGAAGTGTGAGGCGGGTGAGTTGAGACCTCGCAGCAAGATCACTTGGTTGTCTTGACGTTCTAGCTTGAAAGTCCTGAGCTCGGAACACGCCCATCGAAAGATGAACAAGAGTCACATAGAGATGTGATTGGCAAGTTGGCCTACCGATTGCAATTCTCGTCACTTGAGATGGATGCATCCTTGGCGTTGAATTGTAGTTTGGATCTTGAATCGCTCACAATCAATTATGAGAGATATTGATTTGAGTGGGAGCGCACTGTAGAATTAACTTGTTTAATTCTCAGTGCAATTAATTTTGAACACTGTCTAAGTGCGATTTGCATAATAGTTATAGAATAATGGCTCGCATTTCCACCTTCCCTGTTAAAATTGAATAAGCTCTTAAATATCTGGTTAAAACTTTACGGTTGGTAACGTAATGTGAGGATTGTCCTCTATAGTGCCGAGAAGGACTTTGTCCTATCGCATACTTTCGGTATTCTCCTGCTAATGCTATGGATCATGTGACTCTCGTCCTTCGATCCAAAAGCTAGAATTCTGTTTCAGTCAAGTGCAATACGTTTGCTTCCATGAGACCCGAACTTCGAAAGTTTGGATAGTTATGTGATATTCATGGAATCTGAAAATCATTTTCAGAGACAGACAAAGGCTAAAAGATATGAGATATCCAAAGCAATGTTTGTTTGCAAACTATTAGTAAAGGAGTTTACTATGCATTAGACTGATAAGAGAGGGATTCAGGAGAACGCCTGTCATATGATGAAAGGTGAATAAAACAACAACTTAAAGAGAAAGGAAGTGTCCGAAGGGTGTTAGTAAGACTTTCACGCCTAGGAAGTCCGGGGCTAACGCCACTCTTAAGTTGGGTGCTTCTTCTGAGAGTAGGAGAAATACTAAAAGTTAAACTGTTAGAAGTATAATGGCAAAAGGAAAGAAGACTGGAATATCCAGCTCATGTATGAATGTCATACAAGTTTTTGATGTATAGAAGGCTGGTCAGAGATATAGTTCTTGGGAATTATGGTTAAACATGTTAATCACTAATTCTTGGGTATTGTGAGTTAATCACAAAGATACCCGCTCGATTGCATTCTCTTGCAACTCGATGTAAGAACTACTATGGCCTGAAAGACTAGCCAAGAATGAGGTTTAGATACACGCAGGGACATAGTAAATGTTACTATACCTTCCAACGGTGTATTCCCTATGTATTTACTTTCATAATTCATTTTAGAGTTTCACACTCTAGCCCATTGCATAAAGTATCTTGCAAGAAGGTTATTCATAATAGAACTTCTAATGTTCGGGGTTATGAATAACATAAGGGCCATACTTTCATTATGAATGAGATGTATGTTATGAATATTGATAATAATACATAACCTCTGGGTTTACTTTCATAATTCATTTTAGAGTTTCATACACTCTAGCCCATTGCACAATGTTTGTTGCAAAAGAGTTGTTCATGAAAACAACAATTGTTGTTCAGTATTATGAATAACATGAAGGGCCATGCTTCCATCCAAGATGGGATGTATGTTATGAATATTGATTGAAATATGACACATCCATAACACTGACGCTAAATGTCGCAAGACTAAAAGAATACCACACAAGTGTGGCACTGCATTTGGTCACATTGGAGAAACCCGCATGGAAAATTCCATTATGATGGATTTTGAAGTCGTTTGATTTTGAATCATCTGACACTTGCAACTTTCCTCTGAAAAGTGAAGTGACTGAAATACCGTTCACAAGCCATAAGGAACGAGCATAGAACATATTGGTGATCATACATTATGATGTGTGTATTCCAATAAATGTTATTGCAAGTAATGGATTTATCTATCTTCAGAAATGACTCAAGTAGATATATGGATATTTACTTGATGAGATGTGAGTCTGGATCTTTTGAAATCATTCGAAAGGTTTTCAAAATGAAGAAGAAAATATTGTAACAAGAAAATTATGTTTCTACAATTCGATTGCAGAAAGGAATATTTGAGTTACAAGTTTAGCAAATGTCTGATGAGTTATGACAGGGGTTTCATAACTTGCACCTCCCGGAACACCACTACAAGTGGAAAGTCCGTGAAGATGTAATCGAACCATTTATGACATGGTAAGATCAAAGATGACATAAATAAATTTGCCATTATCCCTTTTAAAGAGTGATGCTTTAGAGACTGCGGCTTTTACACTGAAAAGAGCTCCATCGGGTCTGTTGAAATGACGTCATGGTATGGTACGCCCAACCATGTTATATCTTTTCTTAACATTTGGAATATGGGGCTTGTGTAAAAGGTTACAAACCTATTCCAAATCAGACAAGTGCTACTTTGTAGGTTATCCCAAGTAATTGGGTATTCCTCCCTCACTATACCGATGCAAATAGGTTTGCCACAAAACGGTATGCTTTTAAAGAGAATAGTTCTTACAAAAGGTGAGTGGGAGGACAGTGCAACTCGACGAGATAACCGGTATCTTCGTCATCAGGTCAAAGGAAAGGAACCTTGGAAGTGATTCCGGAGTTTCCTACTGCGACTGATACGGAAGTCTCTACAATAAAATGTATGGACTTCAGTCGAACTTGCAGCTGAACCCCGTAGGCAAGGCTCGTGCAAACCTCTCAGGTGTGCAAACGAGATATTGTTGTTGGACAACAGTATACCTACGATACACAAGGAAGCAATGATGGGCCCTGACTCCGGAATTGGCTAAATGCCAATACAATCCGAGATAGTTTCCATATAAGTGATTCAAGATTAGAACCTTGATACACCTTTCGGAAGACTTAGAGTCTAAACGAATATTTATGGAACTAAAAACTGATACGGATAAAAATGTTTTATCCATAAAGCTCGACTTGTTGAAATAACAAGTTCAAGGAGTTGACTACGATGAGGTTTTTTCACCGTAGCGATGCTTAAGGTCGGTTCGGGTTGAACTAGCAATTAATACATATATCAGTCATGAGATATGAAACATGGATGACAAAAGGATTTCCATCTGATGGAAATGAAACCTAGGACTTATATGTGATACAGTCCAAAGTAATTTGTTGATCCAGAGGATGCTAGTAAGTATGCAAACTTCAGAGTTCCAGCGATGGACAGAAGAGAGCAAAGTGGAGTTGGAATCTTCGTTTTTGATGGAATGGTCAAAGGGGTTTGACTTCATCAAATGGGTATCGAAGATGCTTGTGATTCAAGAAAGTAAGTGGGAGCATAATAATATTTCTAAAAACCTTGTGTACTTGACACATTGTTAATTGGAAATAAATTTCTTGACACGAATTAGGACTTCATTTGAAAATAGTTTTTCGATGAAGTGCTTAGGCTAAATAGCCTCAATATTAGGCATAATGATCTATGGAGATATATTTACCTAATGGGGCTAAGCAATGAATACATATTGACAAGATGCTAAAACCTTTTAGCATTTAAAACGCCAAGGAGTGATTCTTGCCGAAAGTCACATGGAAAGAGTTTTTGCAAGACTCGGTGTCCCAAAACACTGATGAGTAAAATACATGATGGAGATTCCACACACTCTTGTGTTTGGATTAATCATGTATTCCATGGTATGTAAAAACAACCAGATATGTCCAATACTCCAAAGTTGTTGCGAGTATAGATACCATAGTGATCAAAGCACTGATCATGGGACAACAGTGAAAGATGTCATTGAGTACTAGAGCAGTACTGATGACATGTTTTCTCGCAAGCGGAGATCATGAAGAGTTCGTTGTAAAAGGTTACATCGAAACAGTCTTCATCAATGCTCCATGCGATTTTCGATTTAAATTGAGGGTTTTGTGTGATACACAATATGGTGGCACGGTGGTTGGAAATTGTTCCAAACAAGATACTGTGGCGAATTCTATAACAAAGGCTAAGTATGTTGACGCTTTAGAAGCGACAAAGAAGATGTTGAATCATATAGTTCATTCATGAACTTAGTATGGTTCCAAGATGGCTTTGGTCAATGGGACACTATTGCAGATAGTTGCTCCATAGCTCAGTCTGAGGAATCAAGGTTTGACCTGTGATTCACATATATACAAAGCCAAGTCCACACAAAATATGAATTTTGTGAAAGCGTGAAAACGCGGGGATATGCAAAGTTACACACGGAGCTGAAGTCGTCAGATCCGTTGGACATCAGGCTATACCACATGCGAAGCATATTTTACACCAGTATGCCATAGGTGTAAAGTGCATTAGCGTTGACTAGATTATTGACTCTAGTGCAAGTGGGAGTCTGTAGGAGATATGCCCTAGAGGCAATAATAAATGTTATTGATTATCTCCCTGTTCATAATTAGGTTTATGTTCCATGCTATAACTGCTATGGTTCTCGAGTCTACAATAACCACGAGGCTCGGAGGAAGACTCATATGCACGTGTGGAATAATAAACGGTAAAATGTATTCCTAGTCTGGCCTCTAAGACTGGCTCAAGTATTGCATGATGATCCTGTTTTCCTGATCATGGGCATGGTTATGCCGGCAATTTTGAGGGCACAATGTTAGAAGAACATTTGTGTTGAATCGACCCGAATTGATGTTATGCTATGAGATACATTCGTCATAAGTTAATGGTTAATAACACTGAGATGGTTAACGTTTGCATGATTCCTTAGACCATGAGAGTATCGAGTTTCTTCATGCTTGCTTCATGAATTTTGGGGTTTGTTAAACGTCATTCGTAAATGGGTGGCTATTACGGCGGCTTACGGGTTCATGGAAAAGTGTGTCAAGTAACTTGATAGCTCAAGATTGGGATTTGCTCCTCCGACGATGGAGAGATATCTCTGGGCCCTCTCGGTGTTACGGTATCCATCATCGTCTGGCCAGACACTTTGTGATTTGATCACGGGGATGCCGGAACACGGGAACGAGAAAAGAGAACAATACCGGCAACGAGGTAACTGGCATAGTGGACAAGTTGTTGATCCACGGGGATGCCAACGTGTCTCACCTCGGGTATTTGTAACATATCGCGAAGCAACAGGAATAGCACACGGCAACTGGAGGTTCGCTCGAATATTCATTCGTGTGGGTATAGGGGTCAATATGGGTGTCCACGGCTCCGATGTTGATCATTGATCGGAAGGGGTTCCGGGTCATGTCTATGCTTCACCGAACCTATAGGGTCACACGCTTAAGGGTCATCTATCTGTTGAATACTAGACAGGGAGTCTGAGAGAAAATCACCGAAAAAGTTTCGGACACCGGAAAAGTTTCGGACAGCGGAAAAGTTCCGCAGAGAGAACACCGGAACAGTTTCGGTGAAACTGAAAAGTTATTTCAGAGGATACCATAAAGTCAAATTGGTTTTGGCACATGCCTGATAATTCTTGGAGGATGCCAGAATCATTCTGGAAACTTTCTGGAATTTTCCGGGATGAAAACCGGAAATGTTCCGGAGCTGCCGAAACCGCTTCAGATGCTTTTCGCAGATGAAAATCGCTAAACCGGAATTGTTCTGGATCGCGTTGAAAATTATTTTTTGTGGGTACTGGAAATGTTCTAGGACCACATAAATATTTTCAGTTCGACTGGACGCTGAAAAATGTCGTCGTGAATAGTGAAAGTGCTTTTTGGACTACTTTATGGAAAGCCACCTTTTGGGGCTTTGCTCCAAAAGATCTTGGGGATGACATGGATGGATTGGAGCCAATTTTGAGGCCCCACATGGGGGTGTGGCCGGCCACATGGTGGACTCCTTCATGGAGTCCCTCTTGTTCCTTGGTTTCACTTTTATGCCCTTGTGGAAGGACTTCATTCATGTGCATTTTGGGTTTTATTGTAAAACCACCCTACCCCTTGGTTTTCCTATAAATAGGAGGTGAGTGGGCTGCCATCTCTCCAACTCTTGCTCTCATACACAAGCCATGCATGATCTGGCATTCTCTCTCCCTCCCAGCGAAATAGTTTCGTAGAGCCGAAAGGCTGTCTGGGTTCCGGCAGGAACTAGTTCTGGACGGCGAAGCCCTGCCGGATAGATAACACCGTATGTGTGCAACTCTGTAGAGAGATCGTAGTTTCGGTCTTAGTTCGAGAGTGCCTCCCGAAGGGCTGTCCGTGTGACCGTCCGAGTTTTGGAGGTCCTCCCGAAGGGCTGTCCGAGTGACAGTCCGAGTTTCGGAGGTCCTCCCGAAGGGCTGTCCGCGACACCGTCCGGGGGACTGTCCGACCGCCTCCCGGAGGGCTGTCCGCGGCGCAGATGAGGGTATACATCCTCGCGGTTGGGAGGTTGTAAAATCCTAGCTGCGGGGATCTGCACCGCCGTTCGTCATCGACTCTACTTCCGCTGCGCTACGAGTCAGTAACGGAAATGATCAAACCTTGTATGCAGTCTCCATAGTGGTCCTGGGCTGGTGCGTAGGTCGAAAAAAATTTGTTTTCTACTGCGTTACCCTACAGAGCACCCCTACAGGGTTAAATCATTTGGAAACCCATGCCCGTGGTTATTTTGCGAACAGAAAATTTATAATATCCGGTTTTAAAGAATTTGAAAATAAACCCAATTAAAATACACCAACCATGTGGGGAACCGTGGTCGTCTCTTCTTGTGACGTTTGAACCTAGAATGGAACATGGTGCGGTTATGATTGACTCGTAAGTAGGTCTTCAGGACCAGCTTTGATCATTACTAGTTCATGTCCGTTTATGCATATATCACTCTTCTTATTCTTGTACTCGTAAGTTAGCCAGATACAAATGCTTAGTGCTTGCTGCAGCCTCACCACTTAACCATTCATCACCTATTAGGCTTCGCTAGTTTTGATACCCTTGGTAATGAGAGTGTTGAGTCCCCGTGGCTCACATATTACTACAACAACAGGTGCAGGTACAAGTAGAGTGATGCTTTGACGTGAGAGCGATGCTTATTCTATTTGGAGTTTTTCTTCTTCTTCTTCGACGATCATAGGATGGGTTCCCGGTTGGCAGCCTGGGATTAGCAAGGTGGACGTCGTCTTCTTTCGTTTGTTTTCCATCCGTAGTCAGATCCTGGTCTTTTGTATGATGATTGCTATGTATTGATGTATTGAGATATTCATGTTGTAGCTTGCGGCGAGTGTAAGCTTGTATCTTGTATTCTTTTCTTTTCAGTACATGTATTTGTGATGATATCTACCGTGCTAAAGCATCTCCGATATGTGCTTCCATCCATGGCACCAAGTTTTCGTGAGGATAGAACCGCATATTAGGTGTGACATATGGAGAGCTCCCTATTGAGTGCTTTGGGCATTCAGTGGATCAGCAATTCCATAACGAAAGGACCCAGGCAAGGGCGGCTCCTCTATCTCCAAATCCTTCTTCCTCCTCTAATATGTACCTCTGATTCCAGGAATCGACCCATTGAGAGAGTTGTCCCCTGTGGTTGGTAGAGTCGTTCCTTGGTGTTTTGACATTTGTTACATGTTACAAGTAGGATGGTAACACTCCACCTTTGAGTTCGGCCCCTGTTGGTAGCACATCATGGGTTTCTGCAGAGCAACACGCCCTGGCGGTGGAGGACCGAGTTCCTTCACGACAGGTGCTACGATGTAGTTCTCGAGCACAACCACCCAAGCTGGGTTCTACCAGTCGTCTAATCACTAGGATAAGCTCCATCAAAGACCTGATGTTCAACGAACCCGATCAATTAGAAGTGTGCCATGCCCTTTCTTTTAAAGACTCCGGCCAACACAATATAGTATAAAAAATAGTCATATCGATCTCATGCATGAGGATTTAGTGAAGCCTAAACATAAGGGGTACTGAAATATATTGACGACCTTTTTTCATGAGTTTGGATCTTGTATGAATTGGCTACTACATGTAATTTAACATGTCACGGATGCCATCTAGAGTTCAGGACCCAAGTAGCTAGATTCATTATTACTCCCTCTGTAAACTTTTGTAAGACGTTTTAGGTGACTACTAAAACATCTTATAAAAGTTTACATATGTAGTAATAATGTGATGTGTGAGTGTCAATTCCTATCCAAGTCCTTCTCAAGGAAGATGGGTAACATTATTGTGTAGATGATCAAAGTGGTAAAGCCAACTACTCCCTCCGTCCCATAATATAAGAGCATTGTTGACATTACACAGTGTCAAAAACACTCTTATATTATGGGACGAAGGGAGTATATGTGTAGGCAAGTCTTGTGACGATAATTGTTACAGCATGGCCGGTTCCAGAGAGAAAATTACCGGATGTCTTAGTGTAACAACATAACATCACGCAAGTTTTCTATATCTCTCAAAAAAGGTTGTCGCCCCGCTTTATAAATAAAGCAACAACCGCAGAAGAACACGGGCAAACGATACAAGGTGATGAGGATGCCCTCTTACAAAGTCGATCCCAGAATAACCGGCTCACGTAGAACGCACGCGACTACGCAAGCAACAACTCACACAGGAAGATCTAAAAACAGTGCCACACCACGACCTATTACACCTAAACTCCACGGCAACGCCCTCAAGAGGGAGAACGACGTAGAGCGTCGCCGCTGCCGAGTCCACAACGGACAAAGATCTTCACCCTGAGTCCTGACACGGAGAGAAGAACCACGACGACGTCTTCAGGAAGAGCACGGCAACCATGGACGCCGCCGTCGTCGGCGCCAAGACGCAGAGCTTTCGCTCGGCAACTCAATCGTGCCACCATGAGGCCGCCGGGACGAACGCGACAGTGTCAGGTCTCTAGAGCCGGATCAGGGCGTCGCCCCTGGGAAGATAAAGAGCACGCCCGAGTCACCCACCACTACATCTCCTGCTGCCCACACAACCAGAAAAGAGAGCCATCACCGCCGCAATGGTTCCCGCCAACGAACGAACCATGCGGACCGCCATCCGGGGCCGTCGCCCCGGCATCCCTGTCACGAGACACCGCAGGTTTTCTATCTTGTTACCCGTTGTACCAAATATAAAAATTATCACGCTGAACTTGAGTAAGCCCCTCGATACTTGCAAGTTGTAACGTGCATCTAGTAGTATGTATGTATGTATGTTGTTCTGCAACTACCAAGTGAGACGACCACGCACAGGTGCGGTACGTGTGATTGCTATTCATTAGGCTATCGCTGGTCCCATTCGACATTGTTCACGTGAGCTTCTAAATTTCGTTTTCTTTTCATTAAAATAAGATTTGTTGTGGAAAGAGGAGAATGCATAAAATATCATATCGTGTTGCGCGAGTGCCGATTGTGATCAAAACTTTATGTAACCAAAGTTAGTCACTTTTTGTTTGACAGGATCAAAAGTGGGTAATGAATTGACTTGTTGGGGAGCACGGCGCTTCTTATGGTTGGAGCTATGTGGACTAATCCACACGGAGCTAATCTTGTTGCCATGTGTCATGAACTGATGATGGAATCCAATCATTATGCGGATATGCATTATGTGCCTCGTCTTATAACTCCGTTTACATAGTTCGTGCGTGCAGTGAACTATGAGATGCAACATACAATATAGTATATACTCTCTGTCTTATAATAGAGAATAAAAAGATGTTGCACCTACGGATTTAGATTATACGTACGTGATCTCACTGAATTTTGCCATAAAAACAACCAAAACCATCTCTCACAATTACATAGAAATATCATCATACACACATGGTCAAGCTTTGGGGGAGAAACTCCCCAAATACGATTGAATGCCCAGCTGATATTTCAACTACGACGGCTACAAGCCGGGTTCAAGTATCGACGAGGAAAACATATTGTTTTAAATAGCGGACTATGTCAAATAGCGACGGTTCTTCAAATAAGTTATAATAGACATATAGCCGGCTATTTAAGAACTTTTTCAGTTAATATACACAAATCCCATTGATATCATTTAGCGGCATCATGCTGAAACTGCTATAGCTGGGTTATAGCCGGCTATTTAAAACTTTAGGGAAATAGCATCTCACCTTGTCCGGTAGAGTAAACATAAAGACTGAAGATAGCTAGTGGCAGGCAGGATGGGAGTTGAAAGGAGGGAAAAGGTGGAAACTGGACCGCGACACATTCTAGCTGCCGTTCGTGATTTCTTCCATGCATCACCGCGCGTGCACGGAGCTTTCCGCGGCCATCGTCAGGTCGATGACGTGCGCGGTGCGGTGGTGCCCGGCGACCGGAGAGCACGACTCGTACAGTGTCCGCGAGCTCATCCATCGAACCATTTAAAGCTACTGCATCATCCGGTGCAAGTGCAACAGCCACTAGATAGCCAGCTTAGGGCACAGCCGCCATGCCGGTCACGCAAGCGCCGGGGCAGAGCACGGGGCCAGTGAACGTGGCGGGGCGCTTGCTGAGCAGCCGCGCGTTGTCGCTGTCGTCGCCCGCCTCCCCGCGGCCGCGCTACGGGAGCATCATCACCGTGCTGAGCATCGACGGCGGCGGCGTCCGTGGGATCATCCCCGGCACCATCCTCGCTTTCCTCGAAGAGAAGCTCCAGGTGACTACTCCCTTCGTCCTTTAAAGAGTGTACTTTCAACTTTGTTGGAAGGTCAAATTATCTCAAAGTTTGACCAAGTTTGCACAAAAATATATCAATGTTTATGAAACCAAATAGGTATATGATGAAAATATATTTTATCATGAATCTAATGCTACTAGTTTGATGGCATAAATGTTGGTATATTATTGTATAAATAATGGTCAAACATAAAAAAATTGACTTTCCAACAAAGTTGGAAGTACACTCTTTCAAGGACGGAGGGAGTAGCTAATAAGTTTCCCGTATAATTTAGGCAATCGTCCTTCTTGCACTTGCACGCCTCCGTCGGCAATGAATGAATTGTTGGTGGTGCGTAGGAGCTTGATGGGCCGGAGGCGAGGATCGCGGATTACTTCGACGTGGTCGCCGGGACGAGCACCGGAGGCCTGGTGGCCGCCATGCTCACCGCGCCCAACGCCCAGGGCCGCCCACTCTTCGCCGCCAAGGACGTCAACAAGTTTTACCTCGAGCACTGCCCGAATATCTTCCCTGCCGTCTGGTGAGGATTACATATAGGACCACGGTCGCGGAATCAATCTCAAACGAGAGTTGGCATGAACTATGTACTCTGTCGTGCAGCAAAGGACCTCTGGGCTGGCTCAAGAGCATGATGGGGCCCAAGTACAGCGGCCAGCACCTGCACTCGGTCGTCAAGAAGCTGCTCGGCGACACGACAGTCGATCAGACGCTCAAGAACATCATCATCCCCACTTTCGACATCAAGCTCCTCCAGCCTACCATCTTCTCAACCTACGACGTACGTACGTAGAAGAACACAAAAAGATCCACACGTGCATCTATACAAGTGGGCATGTCATCCACTTGTTTTGTTGTCATTATTTTTCGATAACTAATACTCCTTTCATCAAAAATAAGTCTCGTTGATCTAGTACAACTTTGTACTTAAGTTGTACTAGATCAACAATTTTAGACAGAGGGATTAGTATATATGCAGTGACCGGAGGTTTATCCTTCTTTCAAAACCAAAGCTTAATAACATACTACATGAAACGAAATCTATACAGGCCATGAGGGATGTCTCCAAGAATGCTCTTCTGTCGGATGTCTGCATCAGCACGTCTGCCGCGCCAACCTACCTCCCCGGCCACCATTTCGAGACCAAGGACAAAGATGGCAAGACCCGGGCCTTCAACCTAATCGACGGAGGCGTCGTCGCTAACAATCCGGTAACTCGTGCTAACACACTAACACGACAAGCAAGCTTGATGGGAGCTTGCTAACATCCTTACTAACTTACATGGAGGTGCATGCGCAGACGCTGTTGGCGATGACCCATGTTAGCAAGCAGATCCTGATGGGCAACGAGGACTTCTTGCCCATCAAGCCTGCTGATTACGGCAAGTTCATGATCCTTTCGCTGGGAACCGGCACCGCCAAGATCGAAGAGAAGTTTGACGCAGCTGAATGCAGCAAGTGGGGCCTCCTCGGGTGGCTCTACAAGAGGGGTGCCACTCCGATCATCGATAGCTTCAGCGAGGCTAGTGCCGACCTCGTCGACATCCAAGCATCCGTGCTTTTTCAGGCCCTGCACTGCAACAAGTGCTATCTCCGAATCCAGCACGACGAGCTCACCGGCGAAATGGCCTCCGTCGATGTGTCCACATCGAAGAACCTCAACGGGCTCATTGATGTCGGCAAAGCATTGCTGAAGAGACAAGTGTGCAAGGTGAACGTCGAGACAGGCAAGAACGAGCCCGATCTAAACAGAGGCACGAACGAGGAGGAATTGGTCCATTTTGCTCGCATGCTGTCGAAAGAGCGCAAATCTCGGAAGGTGGCCTACAAACTTGGATAGTATGAATATTTTCCCATATCTGTATTTGATGCCTATGCATGTTGGATAATTATATGGCTTTCAACATTTGTGGAGATGGTTATTGTCTAATGTGGAATTATTCTTATTTATTTTTAATGTATGTAATGTGAAATTATTCATATATATTATTAACTCGAGGAAAAGAGTTGGGTTTTTTTCTTTTTGCAGGAGCGACATTTTGCAGGTTGTTTACCCATATGATTAGATCAGAAATTAACCCAACATCCACAATCTAATTATGTGTCCTAGGAACATTTTAGACTCAGAACCAACACGTTTGATCTTGGTTGATGACATTGGTCAGTTTGCATCTACCATTGGTAACATCTTTCTAGATTAGTCGTGGGACAAATGTTATTAGTGGCAGGCACAATACATGCCTATCATTAGTATTTTTGGTTCCACGACTATTCATAACCTAACATACTAGTGGCCGGCCCATATTGTTGTCCATCACGGGTAACACAAGTACCAGTGGCAGGCGCAGTTTCATGCCTGCGAGTAGTAACTTTTTTCTGCCCGCCAATAGTAACTCAAGTATCAATGACAAAAGTTTTTTTTTTTGTGTCGGTCACTAGAATTTTTTCTGCTTATTTTTTGTAATGTTAGGGTTTAGTGTTTTAGGTTTAGGCTTACGGGCCCAAAAATTCTACATTAAAGGTACATCATTTAATGTTCTTATAAGAGCTTGGCCCCTTTTACCGTTAATTAGATATTTTAGGACATTAAGTAGATTTCTAGGTATTTAATGGAGATAAATGCACTGAAAGTCTTAAATATAGAAGACATATATACCTGAACCAATGTCAAATTTTGGCATATCACATGTAATGGTGTATGTAGAATGTGGAAAAAGTTTGAACACTAACCGAGGAAGGAACAGTCGCTTCGAATGCAAACCGGTATATTTCAAATGTCTAGAAATACATTTAATTGCTTAAATATAGCAAAAGGATCTCAGAAAATGCCAGAATTTTGACATATTACATGAAATGGTGTCTATTGAGTGTGGAAAAAATATTCAAAATCAACCGACAAAGCAGCGCACGATTCACATGCAAACTTGACTCGTTCCCTCTCAAAACCTAGTTTCTTCCTTCGAGTTGGTCTTGTCTATAAGTAGTCCACGTGGCAATTTTTGCGAAACATTCTCAATTTTTTACCACAATCTTCGTGGGTTATATCATGGCATCATGCAAAGTTACATAATTTTTAGGCATCCTTAAAAAAATTCTGAATTAAAATGTCAATAGCCATCATGTTGGTGCCTAATCTTGGCCACCTGGCATATGAGACTCCTTAGTTTTCATTATGCAAGGACTAAACATATAGTAAGGACCATGAATAAGATTTTTCAAGCCATCCATTGCTATTATTTAGTGTACCCACAGTTAAAATTTTGATTATATCCAATAAATTCCTAGAAATGCATTTAATGGTTTAAATATAGCAAACAGACACTGAAAAATGCTAGATTTAACATATTACATGCATTGATGTTTGTTGAGTGTGGAAAAAAATTTCAAACCCAAATAGTAAAGCAGCAATGGCCTCGCATGCAAACCTGTCTTGTTCCCTTTCGAAACCTAGTTTCTTCTTCAGAGATGGTCCGGTTTGTAAACAGACTTTATGATAAGTTTTACGAAAACATTCTAAAAAGTTTACCACAGCCTCTACGATGTCATATCTTGACACATTACCAAGTTTTGTCATTTTTAGTCTTAGTTTTATTTTTTTGAAATTAAAATGTCAATAACCACCATATTCGTACCCATTCTCGACCACCTGGTGTCTGAGACTCCTCTTTTTTCCTTTCAATCCAAGTTTCACGATGCTCGGGGCTTTTGTCTGAATAATAAAGACAATAACCTACATGTCAAGGGCGGGCGTCTATGGTCAATGTCTGGTGTATGGGATCGGACATAATCCTTTTCTTGCTCCCATTTTCCCAGAGGGAGGCCCATGTTTACAGAGTACCCCGGGGTTGCGGTGGCGGGTAGCCCCCACTAGAATTTTTTTACAAAATAATCGAATTTTATAAAAACGATCTATAGACTCACCCCCTCCTATTCGGCGACGCTTCACGCGCTGAACTACTGCTGAAGGGCTTGCGTGGATACTCCTCGAGCATGGCCCAAATAGAAGCACTCGCGTAAAGATGTCTCTGCGATGGTGATCTTTTGCTTTTGAAATGAGAATCTATTCCTTGTAGACTTCTTCTTTTTTATTCTCTCGCATGGCACTTTAAGATTGCTCGCCACTTCAGGAAAAAAACGGTTATGGTTTTTTATGTATTTTAAAAAGCATGAATTTAGATATAATGTTTACGGGTTTAAAAAAATGTTCACGTGTATAGGAAAATCATAATTTTAAACATGTTCACCAGTTTAAATAAAGCCCATGAATTTTTAATAAAATCAAGAATTAAAAAAAAACATGTTGACAAATTTTAAATCGTGAATGAGGAAAACCTGGCTGAAAGCTTCCCAAAACAGACAGTGGGTGAGATGCTTATATGGCCAGCCCATATAAAAACGTTGAGCGCCCTGTAGCAATAGCAAACTACTTGGCGCAAAATAGGAATTTCCCAAGATCAGGCCGATTCATCTTTTTCTACCCTTACGTAGGTTACTTTTCTTTTGACCAATAATAGGATTTCCTATTGCCAACTTGCTGCACGGGATACTTCGATAATCCTACGACACACGCTCGCGCTCATGTAGGGGACACTATTGAACTTCCACCTTACTTAATGAAGATTCTAGATGGTTCCCTGGTGCTTATTTTTCTTTCTTTTTTCAGTGTTTTTGTTTCCTATTTCTTCGGGAGTTTTTTGTGGTCTTTGTTTTCTGTTTGTATTATCCTTTTTATTTTTCATTTGTTTTTAGATTTTTCAAATTCATGAATATTCTTTAAATTCATAAAAAGTATTTAAAATTCATTGAAATTTCAACTATTTGAATTTTTTTCAAAATTATGGTGTATTTGTGTTACAAAATTTTGGAATATTTTTGAATTTAGCGACCATTTTTATCTCGAGGACATTTTTAAAATACCGTGTACGTTTTTGAAATTTAAGAACAGTTCTGAAAGTCCACAAACATTTTCAAAAATTGCAAACAGTTTTTATAATTTTGAAAAATAAATAAATTCCGGAACACTTATAAAATCCATGATTTGCTTTTAATACCTGGATAATAATTTAGTAATAAAGGTAGTTTTACTGTAAATAATGTAAATAAACAATGATGTTGCTACCTTGCTGAAACAGTCTGACACTTCTGAGATCGCAGCCAATGGCCGTGCGAATCGAACGAAGAAGGGTCGTGCCGGACCTAAATTTTGTTTTCGATAACTACTGCTCCACTTTCATTTTCAAATGGATGGCAGCAGGGCGCGTGCAAGCATGCTGCTCTGGATCTGCATCTCTAAACCTTTGTTTTTAACCGAGCTTTTAAACTGTTATTCCGGCGATTGATGCCGTGGTCCATGGCTAAACATGTGCACATGATCTCATCAATGGAGCACTCGCACGCAACCACGGTGCGCATGAGAGTATATGCTGTTGCTTAAGTTAAAAAGTATCTCCACCAGTCCACGTCGCTTGGCAGTAAATGTGAGTCACGTCAGATTAGTGAGACAAAACTTATACCAACTGTGAGGAATATGCAAGAAAAGAACCTATTGGCTTTGAACGAAGGGCATGCATGGTAGCTCTTGGAACATCTCTTACTCCAAATTTCGTGCAAGCATGTAATCAACAGGGTGAAGAAACCGTCACAGTGCTTGTTACTTGGAAGCTTGAACAAAAATTGCTGTCCAAATAATTGATTCGTTTTTTTTTTGTGTGTGTGTGTGAATCGTCTAATTTTTGTAGCTTATTTTTTTTAACACAGTACAGATGCAAATGTTTATATACGCGCGCATACACTTACCCCTGTGAATAAACGGTACATAATTAGTTTGTTAGGGATGCTCGACGTTTGTTTAGCGGAGCGGATAAAATGATGCGGCAGGCGGATCGGCCGCATCTCCACCAGAAAAACAGCTACGGACGAGGAATATTCTCAGCCAGAAATTCGCACACAGCTATTGCTGCGGTCGTCGCCACGGCACGCCATGGCCCCTCCACGGTGGGCTACCCAGCCGGTCAGCGACAGCAAAAGGCCCCTCCACGGTGGGCTACCCAGCCGGTCAGCGACAGCAAAAGGCCCCTCCACGGTGGGTATCCGGCATCTTCTCCCCGCAGCCATCGTCCGATTCCGCATCATTCCTCGCCACCGGGCTTGCTTTGCTTGCCGGCTGCTGCCTCCTCGGATTTAAAGCTACGACACCTCCCTGGCTCCGACCACAAATATACTTTCAGGCTCGCCGGGTTAGTTAGCCGAGGGCCCGAGGGCAGGGACAGGATGAGCTCCGGCGGCTGCTCGACGTGCCTGGAGATCATCTTCGCCGCCGTGCTGCCGCCGCTCGGCGTCTTCTTCCGGTACGGCTGGTGCAGCGTAAGCAACCGCTACTCCCCCTCCTGGTTCAGCTACCTTCCACTCTCCACATTAGCCTTGCGTCGGTAGTCATGGACTCATGGTGGTGATGTGCTGAACTTTCTGCCTGCGTGTATGTGCAGTCGGAGTTCTTCATCTCGCTGCCGCTGACGATGCTCGGCTACGTCCCCGGCATCATCTACTCCGTCTATGTCATCCTGAAGACGCCGCCGGAGCTGCCGAGCATCGACGGCGACCGGCCCTACTACATCCTCGCCTGACAAGCTCCTTCGTGCACATACTGCTGTAGTGGAGCTTGCTGTACTGTCTGTGCCGGCCATTGTTGGGATTGGACATGACTTGTAAGTTGTGCGTAGCCGTAGTTAGTGGTTTGAGGAAATTCTTTAGTAGCGGTGGTTGTATATGTAGTGTTCTTTCTTGATTGGTTGGGTGTATTGGTGTCGTGGTGTATGATTGGTTCATCTGTTCGTGCCGCTGGCTCACGAGCTAGCGATTCGTGTACTGTCCATGCTGGAAATCAACTGCTGCTATTGTTTGCAATGGATGGGTGTAAATCATCGTGGTCAGTTGCAGATGCATCGACATAATAATATGTGATGTTTAAACTGAGAACAAATAAAAATAATACGGTGACTGAATTTTATTCCTGTCAGTCCAAGGTGACCTGGACAAGTGTAATCCCATGCTGAGTTATAGCGATTAATCATAATAGTTTTGCTAAGTCTCAGTCGACTGAGACTTTGTTATGTCTCAGTCGGTGCTAATATGCCTTTAATCTTGCATGGAGATTTGTATAAATTTTTTCTTTTCATTTTTTTCTTTTTGTTCTCATATACTATGTCGCTTGACTGAGACTTGGTTAAATCTCAATCGACTGAAACCTAGCCACACCCTAATCATAATTATTGAATGACTTAAGGGCTAACCGGTGTTGTGAATATTGTTGGGAGGGGGTGCATGCAGACTATTTTGAGAAAAAAAAATTATCCTCTCCGTCTTTATTTACATGGTGGTGCTAGTGTATTTTGAGATTCACTTTTTACCAACAAACGTTTCTTTGTGTATCTCAAAAATTATACCACCATTCAATTTGTATATAAGGGCCTCCATCGGTTATTTGTTTGACTATAAGGCCTCTTTGGATTGCAGGAAGATAAAAACATAGAAACAGGAAAAACGTAGAATTGAAATGTCTCGTACCGTGTAAACCTACAAGATTTCAAAACACAGGATTTTGTGATATGTGTGTTTCAATGGTGAATAGGTAACAAACAAAGGAATTATAGAGAATTGATGGGAGAGGATAGAGAGACAGACTGAGAGTGCATTGGACCTCACAAAGGAAAAAATGAAAGGGCGTGGTTAGGGGTCAGGTGACTGAATTTATAATTTTGATCAGTCACTTTTTTTTTTGCACCGCACGTACTCTGTCCAAGGGCTTTCTTTTTTTGGTTGGTCGACATGCTGGTGACACAGCTTATCGCTAGCACGATCGTGCACCCATGCAGTAAGCATCTATCAAACGCAATCCAACTCCATGACGCTCTTCGTCGTTCTATTCATGCGCACCTAAAATTATAGGTCATTCCGAGTAGTGCAACTGGCTCATCGACGCAGTCAACTTACCTTGGAAGCTGGATTCATGATCTCCACCTGGAGCTGAAATCCATTTGAGTTGTATCCGTAAAACGGTCATAATCTGTTCATACACACCCGCGCGTAAATGCCCATTCTCACTTGGACCGTGCTCCTTTGATCTCTGCGGAACTCAGAAAAACGGGAAAACCATCACGAATGTATGAGTTTTTTACATCAAATTTCCATCCAAAATTTGTCCTTGTGAAAGACCGTACTCCTCATAGCACAAGCCAGCTAGTTGTAGTACTCCCTCCGGTCCGAATTTATTGACGCATCCTTTATACAATGTCAAATTGACATTGTATGGAGGATGCGTCAATGAATTTGGATCGGAGGGAGTAGTAGTATATTTTGGTGAACAGTTCCTGGAAATGGCGCACATGTGTTTGAGTTCATAGACATATCTTCTATGTGTAAGTTTTGATCGATCAATCCAATGGTAATTAATTACGGCACAAGGTCTGTGTATATATACGAAGTTAGAGTTCAATTAATCTTTGCACGAGGATGATGCACAAAGGTGTAGGTAGGCCTATAATGTGTGTAGTTTTCTATACGAAGAAAATGAAATAAAAAACTAAAAGAATTCAAATAATGGAGTTTTCTAGGGAAGTATGAATTAGTCGCATTGGTATTACCCTTTAAGAAGAATTGAAAAATAAAACAAATAATGACCAAGTCTGCACACAATTTACACGGAAATTGCTTTATAATATGCAAGAATAATCATACAATAATGATTTGTTTCCAAAAAGGATTTTTTATAAGAAACAATGTATTATTGGCAATGGTATTACCCTTAAAGAAGAAGAAAATTAAAATTAAAATAAAATAAAATAATAGTATTACCCTTAAAGAAGAGGAAAATGAAATAAAAAATAAAATAAAATCAAAATAATAAAGTTTTCTAAGGAAGAGTGAATTGGTAGCATTGGTATTTCCTTTAAGAAAAAACAAATAATGACAAGATTTGCACATAATTTACATACAAATTGCGTTTTTTAATAATATGCAAGAATAAGCATATGATAGTGGAATTTTAAAAAATCCTAAGAAAGAATGAATTATTGTAATTGGTATTACCCTTAAGAAGTACGAAAATGAAATAAAAACTAAGATAAAATCAAAATAATGAAGTTTTCTATGGAAGAATGAATTTGTGGCATTGATAGTATCTTGTAAGAAGAAAGACAATGAACACAAATAAAACAAATAATAACAAAATTTGCACACAATGACACATAAATTGTGCTTTTTTTTAATAATATGCAAGGATAAGCATTAAATAGTGGAATTTTCAGAAAAAAAATGTTTTCAAAAAAAGGAATGGATTAGTGGCATTGATATTACCCTTAAGAAGAAAGAAAATGAAAAAAGAACTTTAAACACTTTGCACACAACTTTGCATTGAAATTGTACCTTTTGTAATATGCAAAGAAAAATCAAATAATGGTGCAATTTTCACACTCTTGTGTAAATTACACACATGATGTATAATATTTGCATGTATACATTTACACTCACCCAACATCACAAAAATGTTCATATAGAAAGAAGAAAAACAACTATAAAAACGAAAAAAGAAAAAGAAAAAATGCATACAAATAGAAATAAATAGGAAATAGGAAATTGAATGACCCTGAACTGGGGAAAGTAAAAAATTCAGCCCATGAAGGCATGAAACAACACAAACCTTGACAAAAGAATTAACGGTCAGAAAATCGACCTTTTCAAATTATAAAATTAGGCCACTTACATATAGCTAAAGTGGAAATGAAATGAGGTTTGATTTCATTTTGAACTTCCTATGGTTTTAGAGCAATACAAAAGATTCCATAAGAATTTTTGTAATCCCAATCCTATGACCCAAAGGGAATCCATATGGAAAATTCTGAGGTGTCAAATATATCAAAATTCCTACAATCCAAAGAGGCCCCAGAGTAGTTTTGATCAAGGGTGTATTTTTTATGACATGTGCTCCATATTTACTTGCTCAAATTAATGGTCAAAGAACAACCACAAAATATGAGTGTGCCATGTAAATAGGGGACAATGTTTCCGCTTGTACCACTTATTATAGAGTTGAATATGTTGTCCAGTTTTTGACTCTATCAAGCAAGGCTATAGTTCAGAATTGTGTTTGGAGTCCCTTGTTTGGAAAATTTGGAAGTAAGATTTTAACGTTTCAAAAGAAATGAATGTGAAAAAATGAGCATGTATATACAGGCATATTCTACATATGTATAAATTTTTGAGATACTTTAACGTGTAGGCTACTTAACAAGTGCGCTTCACAAATAAATCATATGGGTAGAATCCTAGTGAAAATGTACAAAATATGTAGATTTCATCTCCATATGCATATGGAATCTCTTTTATTAGATCATACATATGGAATCTTGTTCATAACTTTTGACACACCAAGAGCTCCGAATTTACTCACTCATACACACATGACCCATTTACAGTGGGCACAAGAGGAAAACACATAACAAAGAGTTCTGAATCTTCACACCCTTTTGGTAAATAGTAAAAAAAAATAACATATAGTTGACAAGAGAGATAAATTTTTTGCAGTTGATCTGATAATGTACTAGTTTGATCCATCCAGAAGTAAGAGGTCACCAACCACCGCATGTTTGAAAACGGGATAAACACGTCTTGGTCATACACCCATAAATGAATTTGTATTCTCTCAGTAGAAAAAATACAGTAACAAAAAGGACGAAAGAAAACACCATGTCAAATCAATGATTAAGAGTGAAATAAGGCACTAGCTAAAGGTTTTTATCTTAGGGGACAGGGCAGCCTAGACATATCAAAAAGGCACATGAAATGGTCGCATAGTAGATTGGACATCTAAAAAAATTGGGTGATATATGATTTTTGAAATTGATGTGTAAAGATGCAAATATTATCGGATTATCTCCATTTTGGGAATTTTATTTGTTTCATTTGAGTTGGAGAGAGAGGTCACACTACAATCTACTAAACTTTCGACTATAAATACTCAGGGATATTATGATGCACATATCCTCTATTCTTGAAAAGTTCATTTCAATTCTCTTAACATGCAAAGTGTCCACCTCAACGTCCTCGCTAAGCCATGCATTTAAGTCTTCTCTCCGAGAAAGCCATGCATTTAAGTTTGCCACATAAGCATGCATTTAACTTATAAATTACAGTTATTTTTGCATTAGTCTATGCATGTAACACTGCCATATCATACATGCATGTTAGTCATCCTTCACAATTTTGTTTGAAATGACATTTTAAACTGTAATTCAAAAGTTTTTCTTTCTATTTTGAGACAGTTTTTAATTGATTTCCAAGCTTGTATTTTTTCGAGTAGATTTAGTTATTTTTAGCAAGTATTTATGCATTTTTAACAAAGTTACTACAACAACATGCGGGGCATCATTTTGCTTTTATACAAACTCAGAGCACACACCATGTCGATTCTGAGATACTGCACCCCCCCCCCCCAAGCAAGAGTGAGATGTGATATATGAGAACAAACTACTAATTGACATTCTATACAATCTAGAACTATCTATTAGTTTCACATAAGCTCAATTGTCTTGTACTGCTGAAACACTTTCAAGTTATATGTTGGATTTGTGTACTCTAAAATAATTTGCCAAGGTCTGTTCATATTTAAGGATACTATGCAAATATAACATGGTAATCAGTTTGCCTAGATTTAAAACTTGATCTATTTACAAAATAATTTATTAAGAATCACAAAAAATAAAATATATAACATGCCAATGAAAATAAAATAAAATTTCAACTTACTGTTGGAAAATGTATTTTAATAACAAATATTAGAATGATAATGAATACCATGTACCTTAATATACATGCCTATGTATACATTGTTAATTCAGCTAAATATGGCTAAAATTAGTATTTAATATAGCATATCTAATGATTTATATCAATAAAAGCAACACACTTTAATAAAAAATAAACAATGATAAAGTAAAAATGTTTAGTATAAATAGATTAGTACGAACCAATATTGATTAGTCTGTTATATATACATTTTACTATGAAAATACTGGCCGAAGCATATAAATAATGAAAAAATCATGATGTTACCATCAAAACACATATTGTAAGTGCCATAGTTGAATGGTTTTGTGGGTCTAATATTGTAAAAGAAAATAATTTATTGCAATCAATTTTGGATTGTACTGTACTCAACGCTTAAGAATATTTAAAATCATTTATAATTTTACATAAACTAGAGATTATACCCCACGTGTTGCAGCGGGAATATGTTATACTTATTGCATTTGATTATTCTAGAGTTGTAGAATATTTCTTGATATGAGCATGCATAGTGCATGTTGATATGTATGTTTTTCCTTGCATGATGGCATGGTGAGGTGGCATGCATGCACGTTGAGAGAATTGAAGTTAGTGCAAATTGAATATGAGTAACATGCATAGTGCATGTTAATATTAGTGTTTTCTCATGCATGTGACATGATGAGGTGGCATAGCACCTCATAGTTGTATGTTGAGAGAATTGGAGTTAGTGGGGATCAAATATTTAGGTATATAGGATAGGATATGGTTATAGTATGTACCCGAGTACTAAATGGTTTATTTTTAGAAAATAAGTGAGAATTGTCATAACATTGTTGTGGGAAATATTTTATCATATTAGTTTAATAGTGGATTACAAATAAAATAAAATAAACACAACATGAGCCCGATCTTTAAGATAACTCGAAGTAAGCCATAAGACCTATATATTCTCATGGACGGTGGAAAACTTTTCAGTGCTTAAACAAATATGAATGAATTACGTTTTATTTTTGTTTTTAGATAACGAGACGTTTGGGGATCTATCCCGCCTAGATGCAGAAGACCCACTAGCATCCCTGCTCTTCAGACCGAATTAAATGAACAGTTAATTGTGAGTAACTCGCAAGATGGGACTACAGTCTTTTGTGTCTCAAGTGACATTTGAATACTTCTAGAAAGAAATGTGAGTTATTTCGTTTGAAAAAACATACATGCCTAATTAAACTAAGTATAATTTAAAGACATGTCATATGGACGCAACACCAAGCTAAAGTGTCATTCTACCGGTAAGCACCAAGGTACAAAACAACCACCACCCAACACAATAACTGCCTCTCTCTCCCTCCCTCTCTCTCTCTCTCTCTCTCTCTCTCTCTCTCTCTCGTGTTTAGTCCTTAGGAGTGTATGTTTTTGATTAAAAGTATATAGATTTTACAAATGTTCATATAAGTGAAAAAACAAGGTAATCACATATTTGAAATAAAAATAAATGTATACACAAAATATATTGATATATTCAAAATGTATGTACTTATTTATAATTTTTATGTATTTGAAATAAAATATTCATCTGATATTAAAATTTGTTTTTGTACAATAATATATATTATGTTTTAAATTGTTTTCTTATAATTTAGATAAACGAAAACTAAAGGGATATAAAAAATGAGGTAAAAATTAAAGGAAAAGAAAAAAGTAAAATAGAAGGAAAACCAGCCATAAACAAGAGAAGTAAGAAAGAAATCTAAAAAAAGAAAAGGGAAATAGGAAATAGTCAAACCGGTGGAATGGGCCAAGCCTACCCTTGCCCCGTGCGAGTGTTCCCTCACGTATTCATCGCACTAAAGGTGGAATAAGATTTGTGTGGATGGAGCAATGCTCCAATGGGAGAAAGGTTAGAGCAAGTGCTTAAGAATTGTGCTTTGAAAGTTGTGGATGTATCTCAACTAGCTCTGAATCTGCGTCCTTCTTCAGCCTAAGCTCCTGAAGATTCTTTATGTGTTTTTATGTTTGCCGGAGTCAAAATCTTGATAGATAGTTCTAAACTTCTAATCATACGTAAGAGAAATTCACGAAAAAAGAAGGGACGAATTTGAATCTAACACCTCCCCTTGCCCAATTATTTGTTCAGCAGACCTACTACTTCACATGGAGGGCCATGGCAGTATGGCACCCACCCATGACATGCGGCTCCAAATCCGTATCTCCGAACAGTTCGTACATAAATGTGTTCATCTTTTAAATTATCATTACACCGCTTGATGCATCGGTGATTCATATTCCTCCCATGTCCGTATGCAGGTCCAAAGCAAAGTAAATCAAACCCAAACTAAACCATGGAGTAAGTAGTTGAAGTGAGACGCCTGAGGCCTCACTCAAGGAGGTTCATGTGTAGCTGAAAGATCGATACCAACAAAAGACGCACGCAAAGCCAATCCAAACCAAACTAAGCCCCGCTTCGGTACCCCCCTCACTAAATGCATAAAGGGCTATATGGAACTTTCACATATCATACATAGTTTTGTATATATGTATGTATAGTGGGTCACCGTCGGACGTTCGCCTAGGCATCAATACAATGTTATTTGCACATTGGGTGGGCCTGGCCCATATATGTTTTCTTTCTTTCTTTTAAACTTCAAAAAGTACAAACCTTGCTTTGTGGGATTCGAGCCCAAAAGATCCACCTTTAGTACTAGAGGCTAGCCACTAGGATAGTTTAACTGTTATGCAGGTTTTACTTCTTTCCTCCTTATGGCAAATATGAAGCTAATAAAAAGGGCATGCGTTTCTGTTCTGAATTTTTAAGTTTGGTCGTTTTCCTTTGGCTTTTTTTTTCATTTTTCATTTTCCTTATTTATTTCTAATTTTCTTTTCTTTTCTTTATTCATGGACCTTTTTAACATTCGTTAACTTTGTCAAATTTCATGAACTTGTTTTCAAAATTTTGAAAATTTTCAAATTCATCAACTTTTTTAAACATACATTTTTTTCTAAAATATCATGAAATTTTTTCGAATTTATGAACTTTTTCCAAACTCGTGAACTTTTTTCAAATTCATGAACTTTCATGAGTCTACGATTTTATTTTTAATTCATGAACTTTTTTGAATCTGCGTTTTACTTCAAATTCGAGCACTGTTTTAAAATATTCATGAGCACATGGAACTTTTCAGTGGTCAACAACATATCCTAATCAATGTGCTCATTCACTCACCCGTGCCCACTCACCTGCTCGGCCGCTCGCTTGTGAGAGCCGGTGAGCACCAAATGGCTTACCTGGCGCAACAAGCGCTCATTAGGAGCTCAAAAGTCCTACCATGTGAGCACTGAATAGCTTATCTGGTGCAGCAAGGGCTGATTAGAAGCTCACATACATATGGGGAGTAGCGTTAAATAGACGTCACCATGGACAGGAGGCCGGCCGAATGGGGCGACCCATGAAGCTAGCATAGATGACTACCATGGGGCATGCCCACCTGCTTGAAAAAGTTGCGGCCATTTTAAGAACTAGACGATGCCCCGTGCGTTGCTGCGGGAACCTTGTTAAAAATGATAGAAGACTAAAATTGTATGGATAAGTTTCTTACATGACTTAATTCGGCATTGTTGAGGTGGTATGTTTTGCATGAAGAGATTAATGGAAAAGTAACTTATGACTCCATGCATGAGTTGATGATGTGGCATTGTTGCATGGAGAGGAAAATTAGGTAGTGGGTTGCATCTATTTAAGAATAGAGGATGTCCAACACTAGACCATGTTAAATGGAGGGTGTTCGGGTTGTCTAGAAGGCTCCGTTTGAGAGCACCTTGTTTCCTAACTTCCTTCAAATGGCCCCAAAGTTTTTCCAACAACTTTTATGACCAATTCAAGGCGCCATGCCAAATTTGTTTGTGTTTTCAAAATTCTTGCATTTTCTGAAGTCTTCTCGGTGAAAAATGGTTGATAAATGGTAGGACATGACGCAACTTACATACGGTGTCAGAATTCATTCAAACCTGGTATGGGTGCCTACCATGGGCATGCTCATCTACTGGAAAAAGTTGGGGTCATTTCATGAATGTCCCAAAACCGACCAAGTTCTGGAGGGTGTTCACGTAGGCCATACGGCTCTGAGAGCATGTTGTTTCACAACATCTTTGAAATGACCCAATTTTCTCATGAGCTTATATTACCAATTATAGGCACCGAGTTGTTTTGGTCTTTAGACAAATTTTGCATTTTCTAGAATTTTCTTGAAAAGGATGATAAATGGCCGGACATGTTGCAACTTGCATATGGTGTCGAAAATCGTTCAAACCTAACATGGATGCTTACCATGGGCATGTCCACCTGCTTGCAAAAGTTGGGGTCATTTCAAGAATGTTCGAAACTAGATCATGTTCAACGGAGGGTGTTCGGGTAGGCCAAAAGGGTCCGTTTGAAAGCAATTTTTTCAACATCCGTCAAAGGGCCCCATTTTTTCCCACCAGCTTCTGTGACCAATTCAAGGCACCATACCAAGTTGTTCGAGTTTTTGACAATTCTTGCATTTTCTGGAGTTTTCTTGGTGAAAATTGGTAGATAAAATGGCTAGACATGACACACTTGTATACGGCGTCGAAATTCGTTCAAACCTATCATGAATGCCTCATATGTCCGTGCCAGGTTGCTGGAAGAAGTTGAGGTCATTTATCCATGAAATCACCACCTCAGAAAAGTGTGCTAAACTAGGCCAGGTGGGTGCAGCTGTGAGCATGTAGTTTTTCCTAATTTGAATACTTTTGTTATTTCCAATTTCCATCATTATCAATCAACATGAATATTTTCTTATATCCTAACCATTTCTCGAAATTTCTCAACAACTTTGTAATTTCAAATTATGTATGAAAATTTTACAAACTTGAATACATTTTCCAAAAATAATAACAAGATCCCAAAAATTAATGTTGAACACAAATTGATAACCATATACATTTTGTTAAAATTTATAAATTTGTTTGAAATGTAAACATTTCTGGACAAAAAAATTTCAAAAACATGCACATTTTTTAAATGCCGGAACATTTTTAAAAATTGTAAACAATATTTGAAAACAGGAACATTATTTGATATTCCCATCAATATTTCAAAATTTTGAACGGGTTTCATAAAGAATAATAAAGTTCAAGAAATGAGAAAAATGAATTAACAAGTAAAGAAAAGAAACACAAAAAAAATAGAAAAAACGCTTAGGCCTTGACCCAACTATGCGACCGCATTGCTCCCGTCGGGCGCCTCTTGGGCCGGCCCAAGTGTTTGTAGGTTTTGAAAGAAAATGCTCATGAACTAAAACAAATCGCATGTTTAAAAAAAGTTCGTAAAAATTGAAAAGAGTTTGTGGATTTTAAAGTAAGTTGACGAATTTGAAAACAAAGTTCACAAATTGAAGAAATGTTCACGAATTTGAAAAGTACAAAGATTTAAGACAAAGTTCACGATTTAAAAATAGTTCATGAATTTTAAAAAATTAAAGAGTAAAATCTAAAAAATAGAAGAAAAAGCGGATAAACAATAACTAAAAAAAAGCTCACATTGCGATGATTTTATCCGTACAAATGAGGCTGATATGGGTGTCCCCTTGGAGATGTTCTAAGCCTCTAACTACTACTTGATATTCTATACTGTCTAAAAATATCTATTAGTCTCACCGCATCTTGATTGTCTTATATTCTAGAAAAAATTGGAAGTTGTGTTTTAGATTCGTGCACCATAAAACATTGTGCCATGTCTAGTTGATATTTGAGGATGCTATGGAGAATGATACTGTATAATAGACATAATATGCCAACATTAATTTGCTTAAATTTATGGTCAAATCTATTTGAGTAAATATTTCAATAAAAATTCAAAGCCATATAATAATATCCACGTCAAAATAAAGTTTAGCACTATAAAACATATTTATAATGTTATCTAGTACTAGAAGATAATGACTAATACATAAATTTATACTCTAATAGAAAAATCAATCTATGCTATTTTTTGTTCTATGTATACATTGTTAATACTGCTAATTAATCCAAACTATTATTCAAGATGATATGTCCAATACTTCATATCAAGAAAAAAACATAGGACAAAAACGAGTTGTATGAAATAAAAATGTTTAGTATAAAAGATTAGTCTGGCCCATATTTGATCATACGTGTTTCTGACCGTGATCGAAAAATAACATTAAATAGAAACTTTCATTGAACAACAAAAATATATCACAAGGTTTGGCAGAAAAAGTTTAATCGAACAACACTACAGTAAATCGAGTTCCTCGTCGGTCTAATCTTGTAAAAATAACATGGAATAAAAAGTTTATATACTAAAGTAGATCGAGTTCCTCGTCGGCCTATTCTTGTAAAAAACTAAGTCATTTGTCTCAAATCCTTAATATGATCTTAAAAACAAATAATAATCTTTTTATAAACAAGAGTTTTAAATCCAGGAACTCAAAAAATAATTATTTTGTTAAAATAAAATTATAAGAAATTTTAATAATAATTTATAAGTAAGTTAATAACAATAATTAAAAAGTTGCATTTACATCCAATTATCAATGGCAAGAAAAGAAAATTATAAGACCTGAACATTCTAAAAATTGGCAAATTACCTTTTGTGTAATGATTTTTGAAATCATTTGTACAATTCAGAAAACATGATCAAAATTTATTTGATTTAATTTTAGTTTTATAAGAAGGGGTGATATTGGTTTAAGACCCGCGTGTCTCTCTATTTAGACCGAATGAATGAACACCTCAAGCAATATGCTAAATGGAATTGCACCTTTTTTTTTACTATAGTGATGTTTGAAATTTTTGAACATATGTCTATTTTTATTTTTATTTGTATGATCTTATATCGCTAATTAAACGAACCCAATATACATATGATATCAGATTTTTAGCCTTAAAAATATGGGAAATGTTTAGCGTCAGCCGGCTGATTTTCCTTGATCCATCCGCCCCCTCTTTTGCCTGACGCGTGTCCCAGTAGGACCACTGACCGCTTTTCTCCTCCTAGCTATTGAGTTCTCCACGGGTCCTCGTCTAAACGTTCTGTTTTGATCTTCTTCTCCCCGTGCAAACTCCATTCATTTTTCCCCAACACTACATCGCTGCACTGTGTTGCTGCCCACCATGGCAGTTGCGACTCTCTCAGACCACCACAATACAAGGCTGCTTCTCCACCACCATCGCCGCTGCTACAAAACAAATGTAGCAGCGGACACGGAGGAGGTCAACACACACACATCACCTTTGGAACAAGTTTCCGCAACAATGGTGTTGTTGCGGAACGACAACATTGAATGACAATTGTGCCATTGCGTGACGCGGCCAGATATGTTGTTGCAATTCTTGCAACAAGGATCTTGTTACAGAAAATTAGATATGGCGAGAGGTGCGTTTGTAATTTTTGCAACAAAGGTCTTGTTGCAAAAAGTTAGAGAAGAAGAGGTTTTGCAAGAGGGGACTTCTTGCAAAAAATTAGAGAAGAAGAGGTTTCGCAACAGAGGACTTCTTGCAGGAAATTAGAGAAGAGGAGGTTTAGCAAGAGGGGACTTGTTGCAGGAAATTAGAGAAGAGGAGGTTTCGCAACAAAGGTCTTGTTGCAGGAAATTAGAGAAGAGGAGGTTTCGCAACAAACGTCTTGTTGCAAGAAATTAGAGAAGAGGAGGTTTCGCAACAAAGGTCTTGTTGCAAGAAATTAGAGAAGAGGAGGTTTCGCAACAAAGGTCTTGTTGCAAGAAATTAGAGAAGAGGAGGTTTCGCAACAAAGGTCTTGTTGCAAGAAATTAGAGAAGAGGAGGTTTCGCAACAAAGGTCTTGTTGCAAGAAATTAGAGAAGAGGAGGTTTCGCAACAAACGTCTTGTTGCAAGAAATTAGAGAAGAGGAGGTTTCGCAACAAACGTCTTGTTGCAAGAAATTAGAGAAGAGGAGGTTTCGCAACAAACGTCTTGTTGCAAGAAATTAGAGAAGAGGAGGTTTCGCAACAAACGTCTTGTTGCAAGAAATTAGAGAAGAGGAGGTTTCACAATAATTGTCTTGACGCGGGAAATTAAAGAAGAGGAGGTTTCGCAACAAAGGACTTGTTGCAAGAAATTAGTGAAGAGAAACTAACTGCTCGCGTCACACAATCAGACGGCTCGCGAGGTGGCGGATCTTTCTAAAAGATCTTTGACGACGTCAGATTGTTAACATTTGCCTTGAACTAATGATAGTTTAAGCAAAGCTATCCGTGTGGCCGACTACTTTCCCTGCATTTTGTGAGCACGTGGTGTTCATGGAATCTCCATCTTAGAAACCGTGATAAACTTCTTCTTTTTTTCGAATGGAACCGTGATATTCTTCTCCTATGAAGCCATCTCATGTGGTCGCATGGACGTGCTGGAGCACCGGTGATGCAAGATGCATTTAGAACCACAAAATCAAACCCCTAAACTGCATCCAAAGGAAAAACAGACCCCCGAATTGACGGAACACTGCACGGATTAACAGTGAGAGCCGCTACTCCTCTCCAAAACATGGAATCAAGCTCAGGATAGAACTGCAACAACCCATAAAACCAGCAGAGACTTACCAAGGCGAGAACCTTATCCACGCCCAGCCGCCAGGCCGCTCCACGTTTACACAGCTCCAGTCGCGAGGTTGACACGAACCCTCACCGTCAGATACTACCCGACGCGATCCGACGGCCACGCGCGCACCCTCCCCCTCCAAACCCCCGATATTTTTTTCCCGTCCCCCTTATCACCTTCCCCTTCGGTCTCCTCCCTCCCTCCCTCCAAGGTTCTACCGAGGTTTCTCCCTCCTCCTCCACCTCCACCTCACCGGCTCCCAATTCCGGCCGCCGGAGCGCAGCCCCTCGCCGCAGGCGGCGCATGCCTCTCCTGCTCGCCCCCATCTCCACGTGCGCGCCCCCGCCGCGGCCCCGCCTGCGCCGCCTCTCGCCGCCGCCGCCCATGGTGGCCGTCGCGCCCGCGCCCCCGCCCCGCCCCGTCACGCTCCTGCCCATCCTCCCCGCGCCCCCGCCCCTCAACACCGACGCCTTCGACTGGCTCGACCTCTTCGCCTTCCTCAACTCCCCCGCCGACTCCTACCAGATCCCCCACCCGCCCCCCTCCTCCGCCTTGACGGCCGAGGAGGAGCTGGCGGCGCTCCTCGAGAGGGGGAAGGAGCGGGAGCGGGCGCGGCGGGCGGGCCACCGGCGGCTGCGCCAGCGCCAGGTCAAGGCGGAGACGGAGGCCTGGGCACGCGCCGCCGAGGAGTACCGCCAGCTCGAGCGCGAGATGCTCGACCGCAACCTCGCCCCACAGCTGCCCTACGTCAAGTCGCTCTTCCTCGGCTGGTTCGAGCCGCTGCGCGACGCCGTCGCCAGGGACCAGGACGTGCAGCGCCGCAAGCGGGTCAAGCACGTCTACGCCAAGTACCTGCTCCTGCTCCCCGCCGAGAAGGTTGCCGTCATCGTCATGCACAAGATGATGGGCCTCCTCATGTCCAGCAAGGACGGCTGCGGCAGCGTCCGCGTCGTCCAGGCCGCACACTCCATCGGCGAGGCCGTTGAGCGCGAGGTTTGTTACTCATGGCCCGCTTCTCAGCGCAATTTCATGGCAGACAATTTTTCGATACTATATCTATTAGTACGAGTTAGAAATAGCTTGTTTATCATAATGTGAGATTTATACTTAGTGATAGGTACCTTAGTGTAATTAATGTACTTGGACGGTAGACGCTGTTGTGCAGGGTTTTCATTTTCTTGGTCTTTCCATCCGACTGGCGAATAATTTGACTTGATCGAAAATGTCCAATGAGAAATTTGACAATGTAACGAAGTTAACAAATTGGAGGAACTGAGGACATTATGCAACTGGTTAGAATATTTTATTTCCAAATTGTGTCGTGGTGTGATAGCTGGATGAAGTTCTTGACCTACTATGTTTATTAAGATCCAGTAGACACATCATGTGAGTTGGTCACCAAGTGGCGATGGCATCTATGTTGCCTGTTTGACAATAGGTTTTCTGGCACTGACCATGTGACATGATGTCAGATTGCCAGATCGGAAATCATGTGTGCTCGAGTTGTATTATATTTAGGAAGACAAAGCCTTGGATTAGGGATTCATCTTCCTCTGGCTCAGGCCTCGGTTGTTCTTTTTGTGCGCTAGAGTTTGATCAAGTTAATTAGGATGAACTTGATGCTATTATAAGGTTCTTCACTTTGCCATTTTAGTTGTCATCACATAATGTTTCCTTAGTGGCAGTTGTTTTTTCTGTGTTTTGAAAGCTATCTATTGTTCTGCAGTACAAAGTCCAGGCATTCTTTCAGAAGACTAGGAGAAAAACTAGGAGCAAAAATGAAAGTGAAAGTGATCCAGCATTAGACAAGGAGCAGGCAAAATGCCGGAAACTTGTTAAGAGCTTGGTGAGGAGACGAAAATTGACTGAAGCACAGAAGCTTGTGCAGCAGGAGATTGAATTGGAGGAATGGGGCACAGAAGCCCAAGTGAAGGTTTGTTTTCCAGATAGCATACCTACAAGTATAGCATTTTCTCTAATGTATTATGAAAGATGATCCTCCTTTTGTGACTGCAGCTAGGAACTCGCCTGATTGAATTGTTATTGGATTCAGCATTTGTGCAGTCACCAGCCAACCAAACACCAGACAGTTCTCCTGATTTTCGACCTGCATTTAAGCATGTATTGCGAAAGCCTATTGTAGAAAATGGGTAGGGCTGCACATTTTCCCAGTGTTTGCCTTTGTTGCATGCTTTGTGTTCGCACTGACATCTACTGTTGTGTCAGTATCACCTGCTTGCGTAGATTGGGTAGATCTATTCTGACTTTTCTCTTCAATGAGCAGGAGACTAAAGAAGAAGCACTTCGTGATAGAGTGTGATCCTCTTGTGCATGAGGGGTTTGAAAGCACTGTAAGTTTGTGTTGCATAGCAAAGTTTGTGTTGCACTGCTATGCTGTTCTTTACTGGATGAGTATAGATGTTTGACCTATAAAAAATGGCTATCCAGTTGTTTTCTTTTCCTTTTCCTTATAATCTGGATTTTCTCAAGTGTCAACCCATCAAGTTAGTTGATACATTTACTTGCAATGCTTGATGCATTGCAGATCCATTTTCTTGTTTTTTAATTTGTTCAATGGAAATGCTTCACACACATTTAGAAGTTTGAATTTCTTGCAGGCTAGACACGTGGAGATACCCTATCTTCCTATGCTGGTACCTCCTACAAAATGGAAGGGGTATGCTAGTAATTCATGCATATGTCCTTTTTGAGTTAATTATGTTGGGTATTTGCTAGTTCATCAATATTTGAAGTAGCTATTTTGCGGTTAGTTAGATGCTATAATTGCTCACATCTTCTGTCTGATGATCATTTGCCAACCATGTATTGTTTCAGCTATGATAAAGGTGGTCACCTTTTTCTGCCTTCGTATGTTATGCGGACACATGGTGTGAAGGATCAGAAGGAAGCCATTAAGAGTGTTCCAAGAAAGCAGCTGAGAAAAGTATTCGAGGTTTGCTGACCACCATCTTTGATACAGCCTGCATTTATATTCTTAAACTTATTTCCCTTGGCACAGTGGCACATCATCAACACTTAGTATAAGTTCTCTATTGCTAGTGAGTGTTAGTTTCATAACAGCATGCTCTAGATATTCTTCCTGCTTTAATGATTATTTCTGATGTTTATTCATTTGTGCTTGCTTAATTTTATTGAATGAAAGCAGTCTTAAGCATTGTTATATTGGCAGGCATTAGATATCCTTGGGGGTACTAAATGGAGAGTGAATAGAAGAGTACATGACGTTGTTGAGACTATTTGGAGTCGTGGTGGGGGGATTGCAGGACTTGTTGATAAGGGAAATGTGAGTCAACTGCATATGGTCAATTATGACATTGTGAATACTTTGTTTCTTTTCATTTTTCATAGAACGCTCTAGTGGCCACACATGTTTTTAACTACATGTTTGCGCTTTGTTTTGTGTATAGATTCCTCTACCTGAACGACCTGAAACAGAAGACCCAGATGAAATCCAGAAATGGAAGTGGAGCGTAAAGAAGACAAAGAAAACTAACCGCGAATTGCATGCTGAGCGATGTGATACAGAACTAAAACTCTCTGTATGTGTTTTGTGTTATAAAGAGGCGTTCTTCTTACTATCTTAGATACCATGCCCACGCTCTACATTTTTTAATATGGTAGGCCATTACTGAAATTACACTGTTTCTACTTTTGTGAATAGGTTGCTCGTAAAATGAGAGAGGAGGATGGCTTCTACTATCCTCATAATCTAGATTTCCGTGGTCGTGCATACCCTATGCATCCACATCTGAGTCACCTAGGTTCAGATCTATGCCGAGGTGTTCTAGAGTATGGTGAAGGGCGGCCACTCGGAAAATCTGGTTTACGTTGGTTGAAGATACATTTGGCTAATAAATATGGTGGAGGCATTGAAAAGCTTACTCATGAGAGCAAACTAGCGTTTGTGGAGGATCGGTTGCCTGATATATTTGATTCAGCAGCAAATCCTGTTGATGGGAACTGTTGGTGGATTAATGCCGAGGATCCTTTTCAATGTCTAGCTGCATGCATAGATCTTTCTGATGCCTTGAAAAGTTCATCACCTCATGGTGCTGTCTCTCACCTACCCATTCATCAGGTATTGTCTTCGTTGAGAATGAGGCACTCTCGTGCGGGTTTCAACATTACATAAATCATCACCTGTAAATAGAGAAATAGAGAAAGGACAATATCCTAGGATTAAGCAAGGTTAATAACTCAATATTGTACATGCACTAGGCATGCTTTTGCAATAGAAGAAGTGCCAATATTGGCGCAATAAGTTTCTTGATTAGTTACTTAATGGCACGCTTCTGTTGGCACACCCACATTCATGTGCATCTTGTTTTATTTTGGAAATTCAATTAATCAAATGGCAGCATTTGAGATGCATTTTTTTAGTAAGTAAATATTGCCCGTTATAATTAAAATATTGTTGAATTTGCTGCAGTATATCTTGTTCAGGCAGCTTCTGTCACTGTTGTCCCTTATGTTTAGGAACAGCGCAACCACCTATTCTTGTTAGTTTTTGAAATATTCTATTGACTCCTGATCATGCTATGCTGGCTTCGTTATAAATTCTATGCACCATCTACTAGTTGACAATGTTTATTTTTCTTACCTTTTAGAGGAAGATCATGCTCCTAATCTAAGTTTTATCTCCTTCTGAAGCATGTGTTTTTTGGAATGGGGCCTAGACTCCTATTGCTCACCATAAATCTTATAAGCGCCGAATCTAATAGGAAGAACTAGAGTTTGTTACGTGTAGATGATAATGGAACATTGTTCAGCCCTACACAGCTATAGGAACTTCTCGACATAGTCATTGCATGGTGCTCTAGCATTTAGTTATGCAATTGGTTTGAGATATCTCTGCCCAGCCAGCATTTGTCACGACATTACTAATTACTTGCTGCATTTGTCATCTATCAGGATGGTTCATGCAATGGGTTACAACACTATGCCGCTCTTGGAAGAGACTACGTAAGTTCTCCCTGCTATACCAACTGAGCATCACTCAGCCTGAACTTCTTTTTTTGTACCCGTGATATGGTAAAATAGAGGCAGCACTTTGTGCTTGCATGTAATTGTATGGTCTAGTGCACTGTTTTTTTACATGAATTTTATTTATTGTCTGCAATTTATCAGCAATCAACCAGGTCGCAGAACTTCTTTTTTTGTTTGCATGCTATTTTTTCATGAAATTTTATAGTGGAACTATCTAGATATAAATACTTGAGAATTGTCTTTGTACAGATGGGTGCGGCAGCTGTCAACTTGGTTCCTGGAGAGAAACCTGCAGATATCTACTCAGAAATAGCTGCTAGGTGCCGCCCTCCCCCCTCTCTAATTCCCGCATGCAGTACATTTCGGGTTGTCCCTTGTTTCCTCTCAACTCAAATGCGTGAACAGAAGGATCAACCAACATCTCTTACATGCTCCATTGTCCAGTTGTTAAAACAGTTCTGTACATGTCTGTTTTGATTATATTTCTGAGCTGAATTTATGCAAGTTGTTATCTGATAACTGAATTTTATCATGTAGGAACTACTAGGAAATAAATTTTACATGTCTTGCAGAAAACTTTCACCTTTAGCATTATGTCAGCTTTTTAATAGATCAGATGACAAAATATTTCCTTAATCAAAACACAAGCAACGACAATTGTGCATGAAGACAAAAAATAGTCCATGAATCTATATGTTTTGCTTGAAATAGAAGTAGTTGGCTGTGACTAAGGAACTCTTTTCTGTAACTGCTAAAAAAACTCAACCAACAGGTTCTAGCAACATCTCATTTTTATTTAGAAAGAACACTGAGGTACCTTAGGGAGTCCAGGCCTTGGACGAGCGCTGAGGCTGTTGCCATGCTCAGCTCTCCTTTTCCAATTATTAATTTTCCTGAATAGATTATAATATTTAGCTTATGTGTCATCTAACGGTTAACCAGTTTTTAGACTATTCATGTCATAATTCATTTCCCTAGTGCCGAGTGCACTCAGGCATGGTTTTCGAGTCGCGACTCATGCGAGTCGCTCAGGGGTAGCGACTCGGAAAGAGTCGAGCCTGGAGTTGCGACTAGTCGCGACTCGATTTTTGAGTCGACGCTAAGTTGTCGCGACTAGTCGCTCGACTCGAAATCCATGCACTCAGGATATTAAATTGATAATGTTTTGGCATAAACATGACTGAAGGGTACTAAATGTTGTACGGGAAGACTCGATGAAAGATCCTGCTACCGACCCAAGTGTTCCATTAGCAAGGGTTTTAGTCGATCAGGTTAGTCTTCTCCCTCCCCCGCTCCGCCTCAATCAAGATAAATTCTTCTTTGTGTACTTTCTTTTAACAAAACAGTTGAGGACCTGGACATTGGTAGCTTACAGGTGGATAGGAAGCTGGTCAAGCAGACTGTGATGACGTCAGTTTATGGTGTCACATTTATCGGTGCTCGCCAGCAAATTATGAAGAGGCTTCAAGAGAAAGGGAACATTGCAGATGAGAAGTTGCTCTATGATGTGTCCTGCTATGCTGCCAGGGTAAGTACTTCATGTGCATCTGACAGACTGGCGTTTTTCTAACTCCCTATCACTGATAAAAAAAGGCGCCCCTAAGCTCTAGGCGATAGCAAAACACCTAGCGCTTAATCATGCTAGGCGTGCGCTTAAGCATGCTTAAGCGCACACTTTGGTGAGAAAAGCGGAAGGTGGTGGCAAAATGCACAATTAATGCGTAGCACATTTTTCCTTGCTCCCTATTGATTGCATTGGAGAGACAAGGACATGCTGTGATTGTTGAATCTCTGATGAAGGTAACTTTGGATGCACTTGGACAAATGTTCCAATCTGCCCGTGGTATAATGGCATGGCTTGGTGACTGTGCAAAGGTATACAGTCTGTTTTGAATCATAATTTTCTCAGTTTATTTAAAATTTGACAGGCATCCAGTTTTAAAATGAGGCATTACATTTTCCTTTGTACATGCTTCTTTGGTTGTTGAGTTGAGACATCAAAAGGCTCTGACAGTGTTTCATTTCTTCATAGATGATTGCTTCAAAAAATCAACCAGTCAGATGGACGAGTCCTGTTGGTCTTCCAGTTGTTCAGCCGTACAAGAAATATAAAAACTATATGGTGAGCTACTTATTGACTACATATATGTGCATTTTTTGTATATCTGCACTGAACAAGCAGTATACCTGGATCCTTGATTTGTGTTGGTTATGCTTGCTCACTTTCCTTTGAGAGAGCATTCTTACTCATTTGTGTAAATGTCATGTTGGTTATGCACCTTTTGAAACATAACTGCAGTGCCAGTTGAAGAACACTATTGGTTCGTACATTAAAACAAACATGAGCTAATTGTACTTTGATCTGGATCATATTTTCTTTCTCCATATAATTCTTTCAGAAAAGTGCCCAATGTGTGGAAGGGGCATTTTAGGAAGGATTGAGACACAACAATAACAACAACAGCAACAACAACAACAACAGTCCCAAACAAGTTGGGTAGGCTAGAGGTGAAACCCATAAGATCTCGCAACCAACTCATGGTTCTGGTACATGTATAGCAAGCTTACACGCACCCCTGTCAATGGCTAGTTCTTTGGCGATACTCCAGTCCTTCAGATCTCTTTTTACAGACTCCTCCCATGTCAAGTTTGGCCTACCCTGACTTCTCTTGACATTACCAGCATGCTTTAGCCATCCGCTATGCACTGGAGGTTCTGGAGGCCTTTGCTGAATATGCCAAAACCATCTCAGACGATGTTGGACAAGCTTCTCTTCAATCGGTCCTTCCTTGTATACATCATTCCAGACCTGGTCCTTCCTTGTGTGGCCACACATCTATCTCAACATGCGCATCTCAGCCACACCTAAGTGTTGAAGACGTCGCCTTTTAGTCGGCCAACACTCAACACCATACAACATTGCGGGTCGAAGTGCCGTCCTATAGAACCTGCCTTTTAGCTTTTGTGGCACTCTCTTACTGAGAACACCAGAAGCTTGGCGCCACTTCATCCATCCGGCTTTGATTCGATGGTTCATATCTTCATCGATATCCCCATCCTTCTGTAGCATTGACCCTAAATATCGAAAGGTGTCCTTCTAAGGCACCACCTGCCCATCAAGGCTAACCTCCTCCTCATGCCTAGTAGTACTGAAACCGCACCTCATGTACTCGGTTTTAGTTCTACTAAGTCCACAAGGATTGGGACACATTCAAGTTAAAATATTTAATTGCTCTGGGAGTAATGCTCTACTATTTTGCCTTCATTGCCATTTTGTGAACACTATTTGTGTTATTTGTTTCAATATCGTTACCCTCTTGCAGATACGGACTTCTTTGCAATGTCTGGCTTTACGACGGGAGGGCGATGCAGTAAGTAATACTTTATTCACTTGTTCCTTGCTTATTCTGACTATCATGGCTAATTTTACTGCCATTTAATTTTAGATTGCAACCCAAAGGCAAAAAGCAGCGTTTCCACCGAATTTTGTGCACTCTCTTGATAGTTCACATATGATGATGACGGCGATTACTTGCAAAGAGGCTGGTCTTCATTTTGCAGGTATTTTCTGATTTCTGGTTCCATTGCTAGCATAAATATTTTTGTAGCAAACCTCCTCCCTGTACCAACCAACCTTAAGCTGTCACTACAGTGGAAGTAGAATGAACTGGATTTTTGTCTTTGATGAGTTTGATCTACTACATTTAGCCTTGTTTGTGGAAAGGATACATTTAGCTAAAACTTGACATGCCTTCTTTAAACTCTTTATATCAAAATGTCCATGTTATCCTTTACCAGACCTTTTACATTTGACAGCAAGCTGTCACTACAGTACGCATCCCAGCAGCAGGAGCTGCTACCTTTTACATTTTTGACCGTTCCATGCATTGCCACTGAGGCAAGTGTTCTGTTCATAGATATCAGATAAGAATAAACTTGGTGTAAAACAAAGTTTCTGGTAAATCATGGATGTCAGGTTCATTTTCTTGCTGTTGGGTAATGTGCTATGATCTACATGTTTATTCTCGTTAGTGTTCTGTCAGTCGTGCAAATTGTTGGTTTCAGTATATTTGTGCAAATCGAATAGCGTAGGACTTTGCTAAAAGGGCCCCGCAATCCCCAAATACACTTGCTTGCCTGTTATTCACACAAGAAGTCCTGTTAGGGTCCAAATACGACGAGCTAGCCAGAATCTAAGCTCTCTTAAGGGCATATGGTGTAATTTTAGTGTGAAAGAATCTAGTCACGATCTCTTTGTATCAAACAGCCAATAGATAATGCAAATTAAGTCAATTTTGGATGTTTACTTCAAAACTTTGTACTTCCGTTACTTGTGCTTATGATGCTTGTCCGTAAATAATTTATGTTGCCTTTTGTTGACATGTTTTGGCTTCAGGAGTGCATGACTCATTTTGGGTGCATGCATGTGATGTTGATAAAATGAATCAGATCTTGAGAGAGCAATTTGTGGAGCTGTACAGCATGCCAATTCTTGAAAATGTATGCTGTCACACTCTATCCAGTGTCTTTTAAGCAAGCAATACTTTGTTCTTCAACTGTATCAGTAGATTATTGCCTAATCCTGTTTCTCTTATATTCAATCCAGCTATTGGAAGAGTTTCAGACATTATTTCCGACAGTAGAGTTTCCTCCCTGCCCAGCACAGGGGAATTTTGATGTGAGAGAAGTTCTCATGTCTACCTATTTCTTCAACTAAGCTTACTGGGAGAGTTATACTTGACATGTCGTGAGCTCGGCGTGGTTGGATAGCTGAATTGCCAGATCACTATTCACAACAAGATGGTTGTGTGCGGCGGTCAGCGGTCGATGGGCCATGAAGGTGAGTGTTGCAAAATCTTTGGCATAAGAAGCATTTACAGCAGCAAGCAATTGCAACTCAGCCTTGGGACACACCTGGAGCAGAAGCCTGAATGGTTTTCTGGCATCGGCAAATCAACTCGCTGGACTCAGCATGCCAAATGGGTACAAGTCTGGCCTGAACAAGCCTCAAGTGGTCCTTGCCGATGAGTTTTTTTGGTTGACGCATGATCTGAGGATGTAAAGTTCAGTTCAGGCGCTGGCCACAATTGCTCACGCAAGGTAAATTATGGCATATGAAGTTGTCAATTGCTGAAGACTCCAGTTTTGCTTACGATGCTGATCGATTTTACCATAGATGAGAGTTTGAACCCTAATTTACTGTCTATACGTTTTTTGATCTCTTAGGATTTTTGTAGCCGATGGCTCTGCATGCGCCGCACCATCACCCTGTAATAATATGTAGAATTCAGGCACCAAACAGAAACTGAAAAATGTACATGAGATACATAGATGCTGTTGACATGAAATAAAATTGTACATGGGAAAAGTTTTGACTGGACTATTTCACTAACCTTTGGTCTCCTTGACATTGTGCCGTGATTCATACGATGTCGTCGGTACATAGATGTGATCATGTGGTGTTAGACTCTTGAGCTACAGCTTTACTACAATGTCAATGGAAGTTTGAACAAATTCTGATCAAATTATATTTGTGAACGTAATTCTGATAAAATTATTCTTGAGCGGCTCACTGCTCATTTTTTCTGGAAATACTAATGAACCAAACACTAACACACATGAAGCGCGACTACTCTTCAGTCGAATACGGCGAGCTTCTCGTACATGGGCCCGGAGATGGCCTTCCATGAGGGCCCTGGGCGACGGGGTGTAGTCGCCGCCGAGGAACAGCTTGAGCATGTTCTGGTCGAACACGGCCTGGAGGTCGATGTTGCAGCCCCATTCCATCTCGCGGATGAACTCCGCCTTCTCCGACAGGGTCTTGCCGCGGATGCGGTGCAGCTCCGGCTCCGCGCTGAAGGTGATCACGCGGTGGCGGCACGGCTCGTCGCAGAGCTCCGACAGGAGGAGCCCGAGCGCGACGCAGACGTCCATGGGGCGGCCGCACATGCTGCCCGACACGTCGCACACGGCCAGGCAGTTGTTGAGCTTGCCCAGCGCCAGCAGGTCGTCCACCATGCTCTTCCACTGCAGGTCGGCGACCTCGTCCTCGCCGTCGATGGCCGACTCCAGGATCTGGTGCGGCAGCAGGGCGCCCGCCGCGATCTTCTTCTTGCCGGACTTGACGTCGGCGAGGTAGCCGTTGAAGCGCTCCTGGTCGTGATAGATGAAGTGGTCCTTGTAGCTCTTCATGGCGACGGACGCCACGCGCGTGTACAGCACTTTCCCCCACTCGCCCGCCGAGATGAAGGTCTCGGGGAGCTTGAGGGCATGGCGGAGCGGCACGTAGGCCTCCTTGCGGAGGCGCTCCCACGCGCGGAAGGTGTAGTGCGCGTCCGGCAGGTCCTCGGGAAGATCCGGCGCCGAGCCCTTGGGGAAGAGGCGGCGCCCGATGGCTTCGCAGATGAGCGTCGAGCGGTCGTAGCAGCTGTCGACTGACGGGCACCATTTCCCGGCCAGCGAGAGGTTGATTTTGCCCTCCGCGAGCTTCACTACTAGGAGAAACCTTATAGGTAGGACACTATCAGTAGCGCTGGAAAGTAACAGGCGCTTCCAGCGCTACAAGTAAAGACTTAGCAGTAGTGCTGGAGACAAAAAGAGCGCTACTGCTAAGCGGGACACGACGAGCCCACCGACACTGTTGGTAGTAGCAGCGCTGTCCAGAATACAGCGCTACTACTAAGATTTTAGTAGTAGCGTTTTTTTTCGTGGAACCGCTACTGCTAATGGGCCCCACCTAATAGTAGCGCTCTTTCTGCAAAGCACTACTACTAACTAACATAGCAGTAGCGCTTTCTGAAAAACAGCGCTACTGCTATTCGTGGCTGGTGCCACCTTTTCAACCCCCTCCCCCTCCCCCCCTTTGCCCTCTCTCCCCCTCCTTTCCCCTCTCCCCTCACCATTGTTGCCCTTCTTCTCTCTTCCTCCTACCTCTCTTCTCTCCCCATTAATGCCCCCCTCCACCATAACTCTCCTCCATAAATGGCCTTCTCATCTCTAGCTAGCTCCATAAATGCCCCCCTACCTCATTTATTTGGCTCTCCCTCCATTCCATTAGATATAAATCTAGCTAGCTCATCTCTCTCCCTCTCCATTAGTTACCTAGAGTCATCTCTCCTCCCCAACAACTAGATCTAGCTAGCTATTTAGCCATCCACACTTTCGATCCCTATAGGTAGCGAAAGGCCTCATCCGGTCGATCGGTCTCTCTCGGGATATAGGTGAGTAAAAAGTTGTTCATTTCAAGAATGGGAATATGTGTGTTTGGGATATGGAGAGATTTATGCGAGTGACATGCCCCCGAGTTGCTTATGTTTTGCCGAAATGTCGATTTATTTCCGTTTCGGTGAATTTCGAGCAAACTCGATATGTCCTATTTTTAGGCAAGGTCATGCCAAATTTTTATATGACTTTGATGCATGCATGCATTTTGTTTATAACCCTTTTGCTTGTTATACCGTGCATGCAGTCGGTCATGAAGGTGAGTGGATGGAAGGTGGAGCGATATATGCAATCCGCGGTGATGGACATGCATGCAAATAATCAGGTTGAAGGCGCACCTGCTGATGAATGGTTTCATGGATGGCTATACTCGGTGGATAAGTGAAGATGATGATGATGAGGACGTCCACATGGCAGGGAATAACGACATGGGGCTAGACGAAGAGATGACCGATCGACACAAAGACGATGGCGCCGGACATGGCGGCGGGGAAGAGTTAAATGACGGCGGCGGAGAAGATTCCGGACACGACGAAGAAGAGTCCGGACATGGCGGAGAAGAGGCGGCGGTCACGCCGCAGTCTTTGACGCTACTAAGTGCAGTCGTGCAGGACCCTCATGTTCGAGACCTCCTTCGCAAGAGTACGACTAGCGAGAGAGCTGCTTCTAGAGAGGAGGCCAAGCTGGCGCAACTTGAAGTAGACTCAAAGACTCCATTGTATGACGGTTGCGATCCCGAGGTGACCCGCTCGAGGTTCACGCTCGAACTTCTAAAGACGAAGGCCAAAAACAAATGGACAGACAAAAGCCTCGATGAGCATTTGAAGTATCTACATAATAAAGTTCTTCCCGCGGGGAACCTGTGTCCTACTAGTGTCGATGAGGCCAAGAAAATCATTTGCCCTTTTGATTTGCTGCACATTAGGTACCACACATGCATCAACGATTGCATCATTTATCGGGGGGAGCACGCGGAAAAAACCAGCTGTCCAGTGTGCAATGCTTATCGATACAAGAAGGCAGGAAAGAAAGCTCCTCAGAAAGTTGTATGGTACTTTCCAATCACTCCCCGTCTGCAACGGTATTTCGTAGATCCTAAGGAAGCAAAGCTCATGCGCTGGCACGCGGAGAGGAAGAAGCCTGACGATAGAGATGATCCGAAGCTGAGACACCTCGTAGATGGTAGCCAGTGGAGAGCATTCAACACCGTATATGGATTTGCTGCAGAAGATCCAAGGAACATCGTGCTTGGTGCGAGTACCGATGTCATGAATCCGTTTGGAAACCAAAACACCAACCACAACACATGGCCCGTCTTTGTATGGATGTACAACCTCCCCCCATGGAAGTGCATGAAGACAAAGTACATACACATGAGCATGCTGATTCAAGGGCCGAAACAACCGGGAAATAATATTAACCTGTATATGGGGCTTCTGAAAGAGGAGCTAGACACGTTATGGAAAACACCGGCATGGACATGGGACGCCAGCAAAGGAGAGCATTTCTATATGAGAGCCGCGCTGATGACGACGGTGCACGACTATCTCGGTTACGGGTACACCTCAGGCCAGGTGTGCCACGGATACTGCGGATGCACGAGGTGCATGGATGATACAACGTCTCAGCAGCTTACCTCAACGAAAGATGGCGGGTCCGGGAAAATCGTGTACATGGGGCATCGTAGATGGCTCGAGAAGGATGACCCGTGGAGAAAGCGTGGAGATCTATTCAATGGGTTGGCTGAGCATCGAGGACCTCCACGTAAGAGGAGCGGCGCCGAAATCAACGAGCTGTTGAAAAACTGGGAACAGTGCCCCATGCCGGGAACGATGAAAAAGGCACCGGAGCCGCTACTGAAGGTATGGAAAACGAGGTCTGTTTTCTGGGACTTGGAGTACTGGCCCAATCACGACACGCCTCATTGCCTTGATCAAATGCATATCACGAAGAATGTCCTTGAGAGTTTGCTTGGCACACTGATGAACATGCCGGAGAAGACCAAGGACGGGCCGAAGGCAAGGAAAGACTTGGAAGATTTGAAGATCAGGAAAGATCTCCACCGTAAAAAGTCGACGGAGGAGACGGAGACGGAGACGGAGGAGGGGGAAAGGGGCAGAAAAGTCAACAAGAAGGAGGAGAATTATTGCCCCCTTCTTGCTTCACCTTAAGTGCGAAGAAGATCGATCAATTCATCAAGTGCCTTATGGGAATCAAAGTCAGTTCCGGTTACTGTGGGAAGATAAGCAGATTTCTAGACCCCAAGAAGAAAAGGTTCAGCGGGATGAAGTCTCATGACTGTCACGTGATGATGACACAGATACTCCCGGTTGCCATTAGAGGGATAATGGACAAGCACGTCCGTGACACGCTTACTGGTCTCTGCAACTTCTTCGACGTTATCCCTCGAAAGTCCATAAGTGTGAAGCAGCTCCGAAGGCTACAGGAAGAGATCGTTGTCATACTATGTGAGCTTGAGATGTACTTCTCGCCCATGTTCTTTGACGTCATGGTGCATCTGTGTGTCCACATCGTGGACGACATCATCGACCTCGGGCCGACATTCCTTCACAGCATGATGCCATTCGAGAGGATGAATGGGGTCATCAAAGGATTCGTTCGTAACATGTCCCGTCCCGATGGGAGCATCGTCCAGGGGTATCTGACGCATGAGTGCATCTCCTTTTGCGAGAATTATATAGGCGTCGGAGACCCTGTTGTTGGTTTGCCCGTCAAGAAGTACGATGGGAGGCTCGGAGGAGAAGGTCACAACAACGGCCGGAGGGAATTGCACGTGGACTACTCGGATCGACGGAACGACTTTGACAGGGCTAACTTAGTAGTGCTACAACACCTAGATGTGGTAGATGATTATGTGGCACGGCACAAAGAAACCATCGCAAATAAGTACCGTGATAAGGGGATGCTCAAGACGGACGACGAAGTTACTGTAGAGCACAACGCCACTTTCTTGCGTTGGTTCAAAGAGCAAGTTCTTGAAAATCCCCCGAAGAGGGCAGTTCGGACGGATTGCTCATACACGCCTTAGCACATGGCCCCGCGCCCAAACTTGCGACCTATCAGTCATACGATATCAACGGGTACACGTTCTACACGGAGGCCAAAGACATGGACAGTGATTACCAGAACTCCGGGGTGACGATTGAATGCGTGACCGACGCCAACGGCACAACTGAAAGATTCTACGGAAGGGTCGAAGAGATCTAGGAGCTTGACTATGCTGGAGTGCATGATGCGACGATGTTCCGTGTCAGATGGGCTAAGGACGTCGTAAGAGAAAACAAGTATTTCACTACCATGTTTATACCCGACGCGAAGAGCGCAACCGTGAACGTTAACGTCATCGCCAAAACTGAGCCATGGGTACACGCTAAGCACGTGACACAATGCTTCTTCATAACCGACCCGACCAATCCCAGCCGTGTTGTCGTGAGGAGAGGCAAAAGGAGCATCGTCGGAATGGATGGAGTCGCCAACGAGGAAGACTACGCCCAATACGGCAACCCGATGAGGGAAGATGACGATGACGATGAAGCATACATGATAAGAAGAATCAATACTACATTACGTAAGAAAGATCGTACTCCATGGTTCCGGAAAAGTCACAAGGAGGGGCTCAATTATTCGGCAACGAACAAGAAAGGGAAGAAGCTCAATGTGAAACGTCGTCAACGCAGCTGAGAAACCATCATTTATATATATGTATCTATTTTGTGTACGCACTTAAGTAACCGTTATCGGTCAACTGATATATATGTTACCACCACATGCATGGTTCCGGTGATATTCACGCAGTGTGGGAGGGAGACGCCGTCGTAAACAGAAAGGGAGAAAGCAATACAAAAGAAATACAAAAGGGAGAAAGCAATACAAAAAAACAAAAACAAAAGGGAGAAAGTAATACAAAAGAAAAAGAAAAGTAAACAGAAAAGAAAAGGAAAATAATAAAAAGAAAAGAAAACATATCAGTAGCGCTGGATTATGAACCAGCGCTATAGCTAATATAGTTATAGCAGTGGATCCTAACAAAGCGCTACTACTATGTGTAATTTAGAATTAAAAAAACTAAAAATTAAAACAGTTAGCAGTAGCGCTGGATTACCACACATCGCTATAGCTAATTTAGCTATAGCGCTGGATCCTAACCCAGCGCTACTGCTATTTTTAGTTAACCCCGCCGCACGGGCTCAAAATTTGGCCAAGTCTGAATCCCCCCCCCCCCCTCGATCTCCACCTCTCCCCCCACTCTGTCGCCACCGGCCGTCGCCCCTGCCCGCCGTCGCCCCGGCCCACCGTCGCCCCTGCCCGCTGTCGCCCCTGCCCGCCATCGCCCCTGCCCGCCGTCGACCTCGACGCCGGCCGTCGCCCGAGCCCTCCCTCGACCTCACCGTCGCCGCGCGGGCCCGCCCTCGATCTCGCCGCCGCCTGCAGCCTCAACCTTCGCTCAACCAAGGTGAGCTCCCTCCGGCGATTCCCCGTCCTTCTTCTCTACATTCATTAGCCCGAGACGCACACCGCCGCCGCCGACCGCTAGCTAGGGTTTCCTAGGCCGGGGAAAACAGGGGCAGAGAAAAAATCGTGGATAGATTCGACAGGGAACCAATGAGCTTTTCCTCTGAAGTTTAAATAATCATTTTTTCAAGTCTTGCCTGAAATCTGTACCCTAATATAGGATGCCACCATGAACTCATTAAATTTTTATCAAGATAGCATCATTTTCATATCAGGAAATAGAAACCGACCAGCTTGTTTTGTCACCAAATCAATCAATGGTGTTTTTTTTCTTGCTCTATGTCTGCTCATTACAGAATAATAAACAATAAAATTGCTCAACTCTCAACTCTGAACAAATAAATAGTCTAACTTTGGTTCCAATTCGTAACCATATTTGCTCCTGTAAATGATGTGTGTGTGGTGAGGTGAGGTCTGATATGTGTATTTTTGGTTTCATCCATCACGACTACCAGCTAGGTCAACTTCTTGTGTGATTTAATTTGCCTAGGTTGATTGGGATGCTTCCTTCATGTATGCATGACAATAGCCAGTGCAGTGCCACCTGTAACCCGGAGTCTGAATAACGTTTCTTCAGACCAAGTTACTTGTTACTCCCTTCGTTCGCTGTTATAAAATGTTTTAATGTTTTTCTGAACCGGGTGTATTATAGACGCATTTTATCTGAATCTGCGCATGATATTATATGATTTTGCAATGTTGGTTGAATGTCGAAGAATATCCGAGTGGCCTATGTTTTGCCGGAATGTTGATTCATTTCCGTTCCGGCAAATTTTAGGCGCTCCATATGTCCACTTTTTAGCAAAGGTCATGCCGAAAATTTCCGTGATTTTCGGCATGACTTGTGCTAGAAACTAGGACATATGGAGTGCCCAGGATTTGCCGGAAGGGGAATGAATCAACATTCCGACCAAATATATCTCTTCATTCCGACCAAATATATCCCCTTTTTTCTCTTCATTATATCTTTTATTTACAATTGTTGAATAGGAAACATGTCTAGCCATGCCTCAGCCAGGGGTTCTGCTCGCCTCGAAGAAGACCCCATCGAGGCAGCAAATCACTATTTCGATTACCTGGACGAACACCAGATGGGGGTGCATGGTGGCGGCAGTGGCACCAACCCCGACACCGACGCCGACACCGGCACCAGCACTGGCATCAGCACCGACACCACTCCCGAGACCGGCAACAATGCTGTCGTAGCCGGTAAAGCACCGAAGCAGAAGAGGTCACGAAGACCAAACGAGCTCGGCATCAGACAAATTGTAGTCACGGAGATGCACCCCAAGAAATTAGAGCCAACGGCGCCGGATGAAGCGTGCTCGTGCTGGGGCAATCAACTAGGACGCATCCTCAGGGAAACCGCCAACATCAACGACGAGAAGTTGAAGAAGATACCACATATGGAGCACATGCTCCTAGAGAAGTTGCACAATAGGTTCCTGTTCCCCGGCCGCACAGAAAGCAAAGAACCGTGGGACGACGACGCCATGACAAAGATAAACAGCAAGGCGATGGTGACGTTCACCAACGGCTTGTCTGCCTGGAAAGTTCGGGTGAAAAAAGCGATTGATAAGAATGAACCGTGGTCCAAGATTCATGCTGACAATCCGACACTTACGGAAGAGGACTTTGAAAAATTCAAGGAGACTTGCGCTAAAGATGAAACCAAGAAAAAGTCAGAGAAAATGAAGGCGCTCCAGGCCAGGAACACGCCTCCCCACAGCCTCGGAAGCCGTGGTTACGAGGGGAAGAGGCACGTATGGGCCAAGGAGGAGGCCGAACGTGAAAGTCACGGAATCCCAGACCCCTTGGCGGAGTTCACCAACCCGCTGGAGCGTGACTGGATCAGGGCCCGGTACACGTGGGACCGTGTCAAGAAGACCTTTTACACGGACCCGAACACGAGGGAGTTCATGAGACTTCTGGTAATTGTTATATTACCACATTATCATATTAGCTTCCAATCAATTCGACTACAAGTTTTGTCACATTATTAGTAAACCATCCACGTTCCTTTTGCAGAAAGAGCAGCACCAAAAGGCAGCCGAAAGCGACGAGTCGTCACAGTCGTCGGCGAGGCCCAAGTGGGACACCCATTTCAATCGGGCCCTGAACATACTGAAAAAGGTCCCGGAGGACACACCGCCGTCCTATGGACGTGTGCACGGCGTCGGAGATGGCGCCTCGTGGAAGACATGCTACCGCGAGGAGCCAGAGGAAAGAAGGAAGAGAAAGTTGCTTACTCAATAGACCATCGACCAGAAGGTCACGCTTGCGGTCAATAAGTCCAAAGCTGAGACCAAAGCAGAGTTGGAACAGATAGTCAATGCAAGGGTAAGTGCAGTGGTAGCTGGCATCACGGCTGACTTCACATCTTCCATTTCCAGCTTGCTTCCGACATTTTTTGAATGGACGAAGAAAAATCCAGATAAAGGGCCAGCGGACTTTCCCCTTCCCAGCTACGTCGGGAGCAATTCGGTGAACATCGCACCACCAGCACCTGCTCACGCCACCGCACATGCTCCCGTACCTGGTCCCGCTCCTATTCATAGCATACCGTCCTCCGTCTCTGGCCTACTCGGTGGGCCTTCGTCTAGGGCTGAGCTCGACGCCCTCACGGTAATTACGCGTCATACCCTTTTCACCAGCATGTCTATATAGTCTTCCGTTCCAGTTGCCTTTCGGATGTTTCACGTCGCAGACATGTCTTCGTAGGCCAACGATACCCCGTGCACCCTACTGTACGACATCAAGGGCCAGAAGGTGGCCGTGGGAAAGGCAACGATCGTGAAGCCGAAAGACCGCATGTTCCACAACCGAGAGATGCCCGATGGTGTCTTCAAGGTTAACGTGGCCAGTGTCTTAGCGGGCTTCGAGGATTTGTCTCCTCCGGTACCAGTCGATGACGAGGAGACCCCTGAACGGATTGGCGCATGCAAGAGCTGGTTCTTGCCTTGGCCGAAGACTCTTCTTCATGTCGAGGCGCCCAGTATCACACCAACGGCAGCTTCTCAAGAAGGTATGAACACCACCCACCTACCAAATTACCTGCACCTGTCGTGGCGGGTGATAGCGGACGACGCGAGGGAGAGCCTCCATTAGTGCCAGATGATGTCGCCCCCGTTGTCGAAGAAGCAAATGCTGATGATGACATGGAGGAGGATGATGATGACCCAGACAAGTATTTCAATACCGCCTATGATGATGGAGGATTGATGGCTCAGGACGACGAAGACTCAGGCTATGAGCATGGAGATGATGACTTGATGCTGCCTGATTTGCCGGAGCCAGAACATCCTAAGGCGGAATGCAAAAAGTCTCTCTTCAAGCGATCCTCGCAGGAGACGCCTCCAGATGCCGCCTCTACCTAGCAACAACCCGAGGGCCGTCCACTGATTAGCCCGACGACACTGGGGGTGGTGGTTAGGGAAGGTATGGTGGGCTCACTACCGCCACCCGCCAAGAATCAAAGGAGGAGACCGGAGAGGAAAGGCCCTAAAGGCGCCAGAGCTGCTTCAAGCAGCCAGCCGCCTCTGAAGCCCCAGGAGGTAGACAGAATACCTGTCGTAGGTGCGGGGCGTTTCCATGTCGCCGGCCACCCGATCCTACCTCAGAAAGCGCTAGAGGACATACTGAACAATGATCTAAGGAGACTTCATGATGATGTGCTGGCCAGAGAGAAAAGCCTTCTCATCTCGGAAAAACCAGGTTACCCGCTTTACGCGGCTTAGGTGCCGGGTGGGAAGTTGTACGTCGAGGGATGGCCCGCGGATAAGTTCATCCTGTGATTTGACTACATCTACGACATGTTCCACATGACCAAGCTGGATTTCCAGTTCATCCGCATGTATGCGCTGTATCTCAACTACATCATCAGGATCGAGAACATAAAATATATCTGCGTCGCGGACCCGTACCATATGCATGAGAGCTTCTTGGATGTCTGCAAAGAGCACCGTGACTATGCGAGCAAGTACATCGGCGGCTTCATGATCGCTAATAAGGACAAGGAAGCGATTCTCGTGCCTTATCATCCCACGTAAGTCATCCGCGCATATCCTTTCGTAAGTGTTAATCATTCCTTTGCAAGCATGGAGGCTAATTTGAGGTGTACTTAATTTGCGCAGCGGGGGGGGGGGGGGGGGCACCATCCTCATCGTTCTGTACCCAGAATACTCCCATGCTATATACTTGGACTCATCGAAGAACATCAAGAAAAATGATTACAAGCACATAAAGAGTGTTCTCGATAGTGCCCTGTTAACCTTCAGCCTGTCTGGTGGATATATCAAGGTGAAAAAGCATAGGAAGAACTGGCTAGTTTTCAGCCATAAGACCGACTTCTGCTGCATCCAGCAACTGCACATCAGTAAGGCTGATGGATTCTACCTCATGCATCACCTGCTTGAGTTCAGAAGGGATAATTAACGCCTTCGCATGTCAGCTACTACCAACGATGCCGAGATGGTCAACTGGGCCACAAGCATAGGAAAGACACCGGATCATCGAATCCGAGCTGAGTTTTATCACGTACAGTGTGAACTTGCCCAAGTGATCATGAAGCAGGTCCTCGAATCAACAGGGATGTTCTACCATGGGCCAATCACGGGGGATGATGTCCGAGCACTGCTAATCGCTCAGCGTCTAGACCTGAAGCCTTTCAAGAAGCTCGTGTGCTTCCTCCCTGACTATGAAGATTGGACCGCCGACATGGAGGACTGATTGTCGTTGACAATATATGTGTCACTAGCGTCCAGACAAAAACTATGTGATGTAATTAAATCGTGGTCCTGAACTAGCGTAGATCGCTCTAGTTAATTAGTTTGGGTATGAGGAACTTCGTCATTTATGTTTACTATAGGTTGCTTGTATTTTGCTAATTATGCCTCTTTGTTTTCTTAAGTACATTATGTTGCATATTATCGTTCAGTTCATCAACTTACGATGCAGGTACATAGATCAGAGATGGCGAAGGACTGCTACGCCGTGTTCATTGGGAGGGTTCCAGGAGTCTACGACCACTGGCCAGACGCTCAGGCCCAGGTGGACAAGTACCCGGGTGCTAGCCACAGAGGGTTCGACAGTAGAGCCGAAGCGGAAAGTAGTTACTTGAGGTGGACGCTCCGGCAAGAGCGGGGGCGGAACCGTCGGTGCCTCAAGTACTACATAGTCGCGGTCTTGCTCGTGCTGATCGCTCTTCTCTTCTACATCATGGCTTAGATAGAGATGATGAAACTTGTGTGTGTGCCATGACCATGCAGTTGCACTTCTTCGAGACATGACATGACTTGTGTATCGCTATTTTCAAGATGTGATGATATTTGTGTTGAATGATGATGATGATGGTATGACGAGACTATTGTATATGTATGATATGATGAGAATAGTGTATGTTTATTGTGATCTGATGAAACTACTGTATAGAGCCTATATAAATACATCACAAATACGTAGAGGGGGTATGAATCTGTGAAAGCAGGAATACTAGCAGCAGCGCTGGAAGGCATCTGGCAGCATCGCTGGATTAGCAGGAGCGCTTGCCTTTCTGCAGCGCTATAGATAGTTAGCAGTAGCGCTGACCAGTGCAGCGCTACTGCTAACCATACTTAGCAGTAGCGCTGCACCAACCAGCGCTACTGTTACAACTTAGCTGTAACGCGTTAGCAGTAGCGATGGAACCAGCGCTACTACTATAGGTTTTTCAAGCGCTACTAGTAGGCTTTCTCCTAATAGTGCTTCTTCATGTCCTCGGCGAGGAGGTCGGCGAACACCTCCGCCGTCATGTCGTGCAGGAGGCGGTAGCTCTGGTCCCGGGCGTACCTCTCGACGGCCGTCGCCGCGGCGTCCGCGCGCTTCTTCCTCCGCGCGACGACGGCCTGGGCGGCCTCCTCCTGATAAATCATGTGGCTGGCAGCAACGCGCGCCTTCCTCGTGCGCTTCTTGTTGCGGCTCATGAGCCCCGGCGCCTCCTTCCTCGGTCCGCGCCGCGCCGTACGCAATCACAGGCGGGCGATGAGTCCTCCCTCGGCAGCGAGGCGGGCCTGCTTCCCTGGAGTCCGGGTGGAGACGCCGCCGTGGATGATGCGGTGGAGGATCTCGGGGAGGTCCTTGAGCACTAGTACAAAACAGGGCATTCGTCACAGGTCACCCAACACATTAGTCCCGGTTGCATTACGAACCGGGACTAATCTGAGCATTAGTCCCGGTTCGAGGGCGTCGGTCGGGCATTAGTCCCGGTTCAAATGGGACCTTTAGTCCCGGTTGGAGACACGAACCGGGACTAAAGGGGCCGATACCCTTTAGTCCCGGTTCGTGTCTCCAACCGGGACTAAAGGTTAAGCCTTTAGTCCCGGTTGGAGACACCAACCGGGACTAAAGGGGTTGAGGCTTTAGTCCCGGTTGGTGTCTCCAACCGGGACTAAAGGTTAGACCTTTAGTCCCGGTTGGAGACACCAACCGGGACTAAAAGGGTTCTGAAAGTTTTTTTTTATGTTTTTACAAGTGGGATCTGTTTTTAGTTTCTGTTTTAAATTGCTTATATCTTTTAGGATATTTGATGTTTTCGAGTGATTTTTTTTGCATTAGATTCAAAATTTTGTCTAGTTTCTGTTTGTGCCATTAGTTTGCAAATTTTAATGTTTAAATTTGAATTTGTTCAAATTTGCTTCAAACCCTAGATTGTGAATAACTTGAGTTTACAAATAGTTTTTAATTTAATTCTTTTTGCTCCTAGTCACGTGTTAGATTGTTGTCACAGTAAGATTTATTTGGTTATTTTTAGAATAATTTAAAAATGAAATGCCTTTGTAACAGACGAGTTTTCGTCTGAAACCTTGATACTTCGAAGGAGATGGTCCAGTTTGTACACGAAGTGCATCCAGTTTTTGCCATAACCCTCTCAACTTTGTAGCACATGCTATGTGGGTGAAATGATGATACCATGCCAATTTTCAACCTTTTTCGTGGTCATTTAGCTCAAAAAAAATCATTAAATGCATGAAAAATAGCAAATGAAGTTAGAAAAGGTTGAAATTTGAGGATGTGGCTTTGAATGGTGCATATTGAATGCACAAAAAGTCTGGAGTTGAAATAAGTTAAAAAAATGAAATGCCTTTGTAACAGATGGGTTTTCGTCCGAAACCTTGATACTTCGAAGGAGATGGTCCAGTTTGTACACGAAGTGCATCGAGTTTTTGCCGTAACCCTCTCAACTTTTTAGCACAAGCTATGTGGGTGAAATTATGATACCATGCCAAGTTTCAACCTTTTCAGAGTTCATTTGTAGTGCTTTTCAAATTAAGGGCCATTTAGCTCAAAAAAATCATTAAATGCATGAAAAATAGCAAATGAAGTTAGAAAGGGTTGACTCTGGCTTGGTTAACCTTAGTTGTGACTCTGGCTGGGACGGTGCTAGCAGATGTAGTCGACGTTATGATTGGATGGACACCAACCCGGACTTAAGGGGTTCTGAAATTTTCACACTCCCCCCCCCCCCCCCCGTGGACCGCCTTTTTTAGTTTTGTAGAAAATAAAAAAAAAATGATATAATCTTCAAAAAATAAAATCCTTTGAGATGTAGTTAGGTTTTAGTGTCTAGTTGGTATAGAAATTTTGAAATATGAATTTTGACCGTTTCTGCAATAAAACGAAAAAATAATGTAAAACGGCCATAACTTTTGCATACGACGTCGAAAAAAAAAGTTTAATATATAAAAAAAAACTAGAGAAAAATTGGGACTCGATTTCACCTGGGTTTACCCGGTGAAGTTTTCTCAGATTCTCGAAATTCCAAAAGTAAAAAAAGTTATTTCAAATCAAAAAAAATAATTTTAATAATTTTAAAAATTAATTTTATTTAAAAATAATTAAATGATGTCATATTTGGATTCCTCACATTTTTCTGATAATAATGGATATATTATTTGTCGAATTTCGATTTACAGATTTAAAGATATTAATTATGCCATATTAAATGAATAAATGGCAAAAAAATGAATAAAATAATATTATTACTTATTTTATTTTCATTGAAATTTAATATTATTAGTACTTATTTTGTTTATTTTAATAATTGTTTGGAATTCAAAAAATTAAATCATGTGACATCAAGACCTAAGGGTTAATAGGATTGATATCTTACTATTGTCAGGAAAACAACAAGTGCAGACTTGGAAACTAGGGGCGATAGAACCAGGAAGTTAAGCGTGCTCGGACTGGAGCAATGAGAGGATGGGTGACCGGCCGGGAAGTTAGACGATTTGGAATGAGTGCTCCACGCTGAAGAAGTGAGGACGGGTGATTAGAGATTAAATTGTCAAATAATTCAAAGATTTGAAAATCGGAATAAAACTTAAAAACAAATCAAAAAAATTCAAAAAAAATTCAATTTTTTTTCCTTTAGTCCCGGTTGGTGTCTCCAACCGGGACTAAAGGATTCACCTTTAGTCCCGGTTGGTAACACCAACCGGGACTAAAGGTCCTCCCTCCCCCGTCCCAGACAGCGCCACGTGGAGGGCCTTTAGTCCCGGTTTGTAAGCGAACCGGGACTAAAGGTTTTGGGCTTTAGTCCCGACCCTTTAGTCCCGGTTCCAGAACCGGGACTAAAGGCCCTTACGAACCGGGACAAATGGGGGTTTTCCTACTAGTGGAGGTAGCCGAACTCGGCGACGGGGCGCGCGTTGAGGGCGATCGTGGCGGGGTGGGAGCTGTGCATCTAGAACGCGGCGGCGTAGAACCCCTCCCGGTCCGACTTGCCGGTGCCGCGCACGCCGCGGAGGTTACAGGCGAGGCGGAGCACGGTGGTCGGCTCGGCGGCCCAGGCGTTGGCGATGAGGGACGACACGGTGTCGGCCGGGGTGCCGGGGACGACGTGGAAGAAGTCGAGGCAGGGGTCGCCCGAGGTGGCGAACGTCAGGGAGTAGTTCTCTGTGCGCGTCTTGGGCGGCGGCGGCGGGGCCGGCTTGTTGAAGTTGGCGTCGAGCAGGTCCACGAACTGGTTGCCGGTGGCGAGCTTCACGGCCGTTGCCGCACGGGCAGCCGCCGCGGCGAGGCTCTCGGCCGGTGGGCCGCGCAGGGTGTAGGAGGCGGCCCTGCGGCACCTGTGTCAGGCCTGTACACTTTCAGTTAGGAGGTGTTTGCTTCTTCAGTTAATGGACGGCCCAGATTGAAGATCGATTCGGGATCCGTTGGCTCGCGATGCTCGCCGTCTACCAATCGTTTTTTTAGGGGATCTACCAATCGTTATTTTACGGTGACTGTAGAGTTTCACCTTGCCGTACTATTTATCGTTCCATTGCCAGCTGAGCAATATTAGCCTTCCGTCATCTCAAAAAATATTAGCCTTCCGTTCCTTCTGTAGCCCTATTGCCATTTTTGAGGAATTCTTATCAACAACACTTCACAACAATATAGCATATTCCAATTGATACCTATACTCTTGTGTTCTCGTGAGGAACCCTAGCTTTCTCCTCCTAATTCGATCCAGATCTCAACATGGAGCGTGACAATTGGTATCATGAGCCAGGTCGCTCCTTGGCAGCGTGTTGATCTGTTGGTGTTCGCACACGAACACGTCACCGTGTACCCTCGACGCCGGGGGTGATGCACCGCAACTCACGTCGAAGGAAGTCCGTCCGGCAGCGCGATATGCAAGACAGCCGGCGGACGCTTTTGCAGACCCGAAACCCCACACGCCCGGGAGGGACCCCGTCAGGGCGCGCGACGGCTATGGGCTGCCCTAGGTCGACCTGATCGCCCCTAGGGCCTCGTGGATCGCTGCCCTCCAAGAAGAAGAACGAACGAAGAACGAGAAGAAAGATACAAGGGTAGGGGATAGATGAACATGACAAAGTAGTAGATGTGTTTGTTTGATTGTGTGTTGTTCAATCGGCTGTCACCTCTTACATATATATGAGGGGGCTGGACTTTCCGTACAAGAAAAGGACTCAAATCCCATCCAAAACATCAAAAGTTAACCTAACTCGGACTACGAGGGCCGGAACTTCCGGTCGGCCCGGAACTTCCGGGCTAAAATTACATTGAGCAGCCTTCTTGTACTGATGCTGTAGGTCACATATGACTTCGGATCGCGATGACCCCAAAAGCAAAATTGTAGATCTTGAAACTCAGAATATTTCTTCTGTTGATCACTTTTTCATCGGAGGTCATCTTCGAGTTGAATTCGGGCCCGCAAAACTGCAAAAGATGTTAAATTTCAGTTTTCGGGGCGAACCGCGTGCAAACTTTCGGTTTAGCCCGGAACCTCCCCGGAACTTGCCCGGAACTTCTGGGGGCAGACTTTGGCAGCTAACCGTTTCAGCTGTAACTTTTACATCCGAACTCCGATTTAGACAAACTTTATATCCAAATCAATTGCCTCGACGAGACGAAGACAATCCGTGTAGAACCTTTTCTCAGATAAGGCCATCTTGGAGGCATAATCTGCCGAACAGTACTCTGCATATGAAATCTTAGTACTTTGGGCATAATTTCGGTCTTTGAAATGAGATCGGATGATGATGGCCCAAACTAAGAAAATGTTCATGTCGATACTACGGAACTTTTTCATGTAGAACCCTTCTTTATTTGAAGCCATCTTAATTATGTTTTATTGCATGCCAAAATCTGGTGTCAACACATGCCCCCCTGTTTTTCGGCAAAGCTTGCGTGCCGAAAAATAACTTGTTTAGAGTTTGTTCTAAGGACGATGTCAACACTCCACCGGCCATTTTGCATATGCTTAGGGAGATAAGTATATATCGGCCAATTATATGTGTTTAGGGCGATAGTTATATATCGGCTGTTGCTTGTTCAAACCCTTGATGCAAACTTGGGTGAACCCTTTCCAACTTCATCTACAATCTAGTGATAAAGTTCCATATATATGTACCTTAAAGCCATCCTCCGAACTATATTATTCACCCTTTCACTAGGATTTTGCTAATAATCAAGAACGAACTTCCTCTAATCCTTCCTTTCGTCTGCATAAAATTTTGATTAGTTGCCGAAGCTGTGGGCTCCGGTTCGGCCTTATCTATGTCGGTGAGACCAAGTATTGGCTATTGATAGATATATAATACACCATGATCAACATGGTAACCGGATGCTTGGTGTGCCAACTCATTTTCTCTTCAATTATCATGTCTAGATGTACGAGCAATAAAGCAACCCAAAGTAAATCTTATATCTAGACATATCTCAAGATAAATTATAAGTGATTCGTCAAAATATTGATAACCCTTGGACATTTGTTACACCACCCATAAAGAATCACCAAACGCCGCAATATGTGTAGCACTTATGGCGCCCAAAAGCTCCAAGCCGAATAACAATGCATATTTGGCTTTGATTATGTGTAAAAAACATTTCAAGCAACATGAGGCTCCACAAAATAGCACCATAAGGCGATATAGGAACAACACCAACACCTTGGCCCTTGTTATGAATTCAACAATCAAAACATAATCTCCATAATATTAGAGAGACAAACCTAAATTATATATTATGCATGTCATAAATCTGATGCACAATAGTAAAACCAACAATGATTTGGCCTCTCATACATTTGAAGATACATAAGCCAAATCATTTTCAATCAAGTCATAAGCAACTCACCAATTCTACAACTATGAATTGGCCTATGCAACATATGTTGAATGACATCGGTTATAATGTCTCTACTCCATGCAAGCATGGTATAGGTATAAATATAAATTTCAATGAACATGCAGCTTGTCTTAGTTTCCAATAGGACTACGGACGATGCAAGAATATTACATCGGCCACACTTAGATAGATTCTTAGGGCGATAGATAAATACCGGCCATAACCATGAGGTCCATGTAAACTCAATCTACCAAAATCATGTATAGCTGAAATAAACAAATGAAATAACAAATCAAGTATTTCGGCTCTTTGGATCAGCAACAAACTCGTAGCTAATCAAATGTATTGTGATTTGGTAATACCCTTTCATGATATAAGAAATTATATTGCATCCATGGATTAAAATAAACCTATGGAGGGTAACCAATCATACCTGATGAAGAATTCCATAGCATAGGCATTAATGGCATAGTTGAAGAATATGGATATTGTTTGAACCGAAGATTCTGCGCAAACCTTCGGATTGGTTGTTTGGAGCTTTCACTCTTCTCTTTCTCCACCCTTGCTGCACTTTTCGCAATGGAAGCTTTCACATCATTCCTATTTTGAATACTTCCTTTGGGAACCCATGCCATGTTACTCTTTTCAAGTTCTTGTGCACTAAGCTTTTGCAATTTCTTCTTTCGCCAATATGATAAACTGAGTGGGCACCTCGGCTGTGATTCTGTTTCAACCAATGGCAACTCTTTTTTGACCTTGTGCACCCTCAACTTCCTTTCTTCAGATTTGGCATTTTGATTTTTAACAATTGATTGCTTCACTTCTTTGCCTTTTGTAGCCAATGTTAACTTTTTAATTGGCTTTTTATCTTTTAAGATCAAATCTAAACTGGCACTCTTGCGACCATCCTTTTTAACTCGATAAACTTGCTTGACCACCTCTATCTTCTTTCTTGAGCTCCGGACCGATTCTTTTTTATTGAAACGGTCTCGAACATATGACTGCTCACTGAACATTGGTCTTCTTGGAGCTGCATAATGTTGGTGAGATGGTTTAACATAAGATAGAGAACGTGCCCTTGTATCATACCTATCCCATGATAGATATGGATCGACAAGAGCATAGGGAGGTATCCATGGCATTGGCATTGGCGGCCCAAAATATGGATATGAATATGATGCATTGAAATTTGCCCTTTGCCAATACCGGTCTTCAGATTTGCGCTTAGGGGGTAATCTTGATGCTTTTGGATTACTTGGATGACAAGCACTCTTATCCTCACTTATCTTTTGATATTTTTCTAATAGCTGCGCGAAAGTGACTTTAGGCTTTTTACCTTTGTGCTGTTGGGGAACGTTGCAAGGGAAACAAAAAATTTCCTACGCACACGCAAGATCTATCCATGGTGATGAGCATCTACGAGAGGGAGAGTGGATCTACGTACCCTTGTAGATCGCTAAGCGGGAAGCGTTAAGAAATGCGGTTGATGTAGTCGAACGTCTTCGCGATCCAAATCGCAAGCCGTCCCGCGATCCAATCATGATCCGTCTCGATCTAGTGCCGAACGGACGACACCTCCGCGTTCATCACACGTATAGCTCGATGACGATCTCCGCCTTCTTGATCCAGCAAGAGGGGGCGGAGAGGTAGATGAGATCTCCAGCAGCACGACGGTGTGGTGGTGGTGGTGGTGGAGTTATCCCGACAGGGCTTCGCCTAAGCACTACCGGAATCTATTTGGTGGGGGAACTAGAGAATAGAGAACTAGCACGTGGTCGTGTGTCTTTGGGGGCTCTATTCCTCTAGTATATATAGGAGGGAGGGGGGAGGGGGCAAGGAGGAGTCCAATCCACTTCCTACTAGGAAGTGGATTCATATTAGGAAGGAGTCCTATTCCTTCCTATCTCCACCTTTTTTCCTCTTGGGCATATGGGCCCTTATGGGGTCAGTTACCCAGACCATTAGGGGCTGGTGCACCACCTCTTGGGCCCATGTGCCCCCCCGGGGTGGGTAGGCCCCACCCGATGGACCCCGGAACCCATTCGTCACTCCCGGTACACTACCGGAAATACCCGAAACTTTTCCGGAACCCAAATACCACTTTCCTATATATAAATCTTTACCTCCGGACCATTCCGGAGCTCCTCGTGACATCCGGGATCTCATCCGGGACTCTGAACAACCTTCGGTCACCAACACATATATTTCAATACTACCGAAACGTCACCGAATGTTAAGTGTGCAGACCCTGCGGGTTCGAGAACTATGTAGACATGACCGAGACACCTCTACGTTCAATAACCAATAGAGGGACCAGGATGCCCATATTGGTTCCTACATATTCTACGAAGATCTTTATCGGTTGAACCTCTATGTCAAGGATTCAGTCAATCCCGTATGATGTTCCCTTTGTTTATCGGTATGTTACTTGCTCGAGATTTGATCGTCGGTATCTCTATACCTAGTTCAATCTTATTACCGGCAAGTCTCTTTACTCGTTCCGTAATACAAGATCCCATGGCTAACTCTTTAGTCACTTTGCTTGCAAGGCTTATTGTGATGTTGTATTACCGAGTGGGCCTTGAGATACCTCTCCGTCACACAGAGTATCAAATCCCAGTCTCTATCTATGCCAGCTCAATAGACACCCTCGGAGATAGCTGTAGAGTATCTTTATAGTCACCCAGTTACGTTGCGACGTTTGATACACACAAGGTATTCCTCCGGAGTCAGTGAGTTGCATGATCTCAAGGTCATAGGAACATATACTTTGACATGCAGAAATAATAGCAATAAACTGACACGATCATATGCTACGTTCACAGTTTGGGTCTTGTCCATCACATCATTCTCCTAATGATGTGATCCCGTTATCAAATGACATCTCATGTCTATGGCTAGGAAACCTTAACCATCTTTGATCAACGAGCTAGTCTAGTAGAGGCTTACTAGGGACACTTTGTTGTGTATGTATCCACACATGTATTTGAGTTTGCAATCAATACAATTATAGCATGGATAATAAACGATCATCATGAACAAGGAAATATAATAATAACCATTTTATTATTGCCTCTAGGGCATATTTCCAACAGTCTCCCACTTGCACTAGAGTCAATAATCTAGCTCACATCGCTATGTGATTTATATTGTTTTGAATCTAACACCCAATGAGTTCTGGGGTTCGTTCATGTTTTGTATGTGAGAGAGGTTTGTAGTCAACGGTCTGCAACATTCAGATCCGTGTGTTCTTTGCAAATCTATATGTCATACTGCAGATGCTACCACACTCCACTTGGAGCTATTCCAAATGGTTGCTCCACTATACGTATCCGGATTGCTACTCAGAATCATCCGGATAGGTGTCAAAGCTTGCATCGATGTAACCCTTTACGACGAACTCTTTATCACCTCCATAACCGATAAACATTTCCTTAGTTCTCTAGTTACTAAGGATAATTTTGACCGCTGTCCAGTGATCCACTCCTGGACCACTCTTGTACCCCTTGACAGACTCATGGCAAGGCACACACTAGGTGCGGTACACAGCATGACATACTATATAGAGCCTATGGATAAGGCATAGGGGATGACCTTCGTCCTTTCTCTTTCTTCTGCCGTGGTCGAGCTTTGAGTCTCGCTCAACTCCACACCTTACAAATCAGGCAAGAACTCTTTCTTTGACTGATCTATTTTGAACTCTTTCAAAATCTTGTCAAGGTATGTACTCATTGAAAGTCTTATCAGACGTCTTGATCTATCTATATAGATCCTGATGCCCAATATTTAAGTAGCTTCATTCAGGTCTTCCTTTGAAAAACTCTTTTCAAACAACCCTTTATGCTTTCCAGAAATTCTACATTATTTCCGATCAACAATATGTCATCCACATGTACTTATCAGAAAATCTATAGTGCTCCCACTCACTTTCTTGTAAATACAAGTTTCTTATAAACTTTGTATAAACCCAAAAGCTTTGATCACCTCATCAAAGCATATATTCCAACTCCGAGATGCTTGCTCCAGTCCATAGAAGGATCGCTGGATATTGCATACATTTTAGCATCCTTAGGACTGACAAAACCTTCCGGTTGTATCACATACAACCTTTCCTCAAGGAAACCGTTAAGAAAACGATGTTTTGACATCCATCTGCCAGATTTCATAATCGAAAAAATGCAGCAACTGCTAACATAATTCCAACAGACTTTTAGCATCGCTACGGGTGAGAAAGTCTCATCGTAGTCAACTACTTGAACTTGTCGGAAACTTCTTTGCGACAAGTCGAGCTTTATAAATGGTGACATTTACCATCAGCGTCTGTCTTCTTCTTAAAGGTCCATTTGTACTCAACGGCCTTCCGTTTAACGGGCAAGTCTAACAAAGTCCATACTTGGTTTTCATACATGGATCATTTCTCGGATTTCATGGCTCCCAACCATTTGTTGGAATCCGGGCCCACCATCGCTTCTTCATAGCTCGTAGGTTCACTGTTGTCCAACAACATGACCTCCAAGACAGGATTGACGTACCACTCAGGGGCGGTATGAGTTCTTGTCAACCTACGAGGTTCGGTAATAACTTGATCCGAAGCTTCATGATCATCATCATTTGCTTCCTATTCATTTGGTGTAGGCATCGTAGAAACATCTTTCTGCGTCGTGCTACTATCCAACTGAAGTGACGGTTCAACAACCTCATCAAGTTCTACTTTCCTCCCACTCAATTCTTTCACGAGAAACTTTTTCTCGAGAAAGGACCCGTTTTAAGCAACAAACACTTTGCCCTTGGATCTGAGATAGAAGGTATACCCAACTGTTTCCTTAGGGTACCTTATGAAGATGCAGTTTTCCGCTTTGGGTTCGAGCTTATCAGACATAAGCGTCGCATTCCCAAACTCTGAGAAATGACAGCTTAGGCTTCTGCCAAACCAAAATTCATACGGTGTCATCTCAATGGACTTAGATGGTGCCCTAATTTTAAGTGAATGTAGTTGTCTCTAATGCATAACCCCAAAACGATAGTGGCAAAACGATAAGAGACATCATGGTATGCACCATATCCAATAGAGAACGACTACAACGTTCGGACACACCATCACACTATGGTGTTCCAAGTGGCGTGAGTTGTGAAACAATTTCCACATTGTCTTAAATTGCATACCAAACTCGTAACTCAGATATTTACCTCCACGATCATATCGTAGACATTCTATTTCTTGTCATGATGATCTCAAACTTCACTCTGAATTTGTTTGAACTTTTCAAACATTTCAGACTTGTGTTTCATTAAGTAAATATCCCCATATCTACTCAAATCATCAGTGAAGGTAAGAAAATAGCGATCTCCACCGCATGCTTCAACACTCATTGGACCGCATACATCAACATGTATCATTTCCAATAAGTCACTTGCCCGCTCCATCATATCGGAAAACGGGGTCTTTAGTCATCTTGCCCAAGAGGCATGGTCCGCATGTCTCAACCGATTCGAAATCGAGTGAGTCAAAAAGATCCATCAACATGGAGTTTCTTCATGCGCTTTACACCAATATGACCTTGGCGGCGGTGCCACAAGTATGTGGTACTATCATTATTAACTTTGCATCTTTTGGCATCAATGAACATGTGTAATACTACGATCGAGATTCAATGATCCATTCACATTGGGTGCATGACCATTGAAGGTATTATTCATGTAAACAGAATAACCATTATTCTCTAACTTAAATGAATAACCGTATTGCAATAAACACGATCTAATCACGTTCATGCTCAATGCAAACACCAAATAATATTTATTTAGGTTCATCACTAATCCCGAAGAGAGAGCGTGCGATGGTGATCACATCAACCTTGGAAACACTTCCAACACACATCGCCACCTCGCCCTTAGCTAGACTCCGTTTATTCCATAGCTTTTATTTCGAGTTACCAACATTTAGCAACTGAACCGGTATCTAATACCCAGGTGCTACTAGGAGTACTAGCAAGGTACACATGAATAAAACGTATATCAAATATACTTCTATTGACGTTGCCAGCCTTCTTATCTACCAAGTATCTAGGGCAGTTCCGCTTCAGTGACCGTTCTCCTCATAATAGAAGCACTCAGTCTCGGGTTTGGGATCAACCTTGGGTTTCTTTCCTGGAGCAGCAACTGACTTGCCATCCATGAAGTTTCCCTCCTTGCCCTTGCCCTTCTCAAAACTAGTGGTTTTACTAACCATCAACACTTGACGCTCCTTCTTGATTTCTACCTTCGCGGTGTCAAACATCGCGAATAGCTCGGGGATCACTATTTCTATCTCTGGCATTTCATAGTTCATCACGAAGCTCTAGTAGCTTTGTGGCAGTGACTTGGAGAACTATATCAACCACTATCTTATCTGGAAGATCAACTCCCACTCGATTCAAGCGATTGTAGCACCCAGACAATCTGAGCACATGCTCACCGATTGAGCTATTCTCCTTCATCTTGCAGGCAAAGAATCTTGTTGGAGGTCTCATACCTCTCAACACGGGGACGAGCCTGAGATCCCAATTTCAGCTCTTAGAACATCTCATATGTTCCGTGACGTTCAAAACGTTTTGGAGCCTCAATTCTAAGCCGTGATGCATGACACACTGAACTATCAAGTAGTCATCAGAACGTGCCTGTCAGATGTTCACAACATCTACATATGACGCTTGAGGGGGTGGCACACCGAGCGGTGCATTAAGGACATAAGCCTTCTGTGCAGCAATGAGGACAATCCTCAGATCACGGACCTAGTCCGCATTATTGCTACCATCATCTTTCAATTCTATTTTCTCTAGGAACGTATAAAAACAGGGGAGCTACAGCGCGAGCTATTGATCTACAACATAATTTGCAAAGACATTTTGACTATGTTCATGATAATGAGTTCAGTTAATCATATTACTAAAGAACTCCCACTCAAATTGACATCCCTCTGGTCATTCGAGTGTCACATGATCCAAATTCACCAACCCAAGTCCGATCATCACGTGAGATGAGGTGGTTTCAATGGTGAACATCTTCATGTTGATCATATCTACTATATGACTCATGCTCGACCTTTCGGTCTCTTGTGTTCCGAGGCCATGTCTGTACATGCTAGGCTCTTCAAGTTTAACCTGAGTGTTCCGCACATGCAACACTGGCTTGCACCCGTTGTATGTGAACGTAGAGTCTATCACACCCGATCATCACGTGGTGTCTCGAAACGACGAACTTTCGCAACGGTGCACACTCGGGGAGAACACAATATTATCTTGAAATTGTAGTGAGGGATCACCTTATAATGCTACCATCGTCCTAAGCAAAATAAGATGCATAAAAGGATTAACATCACATGCAAATCATAAGTGACATGATATGGCCATGATCTTGTGCTTTTGATCTCCATCTCCAAAGCACCGGCATGATCTCCATTGTCACCGGCATGACACCATGATTCCATCATCTTGATCTCCATCAACGTGTCGCCATGAGGTTGTCGCGCTAACTATTGCTTCTACAACTATTGCTAACTCATAGCGATAAAGTAAAGCAAAAAGGGCAAAAATAATTAAAGACAACCCTATGGCTCCTGCCGGTTGCCGTACTCATCGACATGCAAGTCATGATTATCTATACATAACATGATCATCTCATACATCACATATATCTCATCATGTCATTGGCCATATCATATCACAACATACCCTGCAAAAAAAGTTAGACGTCCTCTAATTGTTGTTGCATTTTTACGTGGCTGCTATGGGTATCTAGCAAGAATGATTCTTACCTACGCAAAACCACAACGGTGATACACAAATTGCTATTCAACCTTCTCAAGGACCGCTTTTGTCGAATCTGATCCAACTAAAGTGGGAGAGACACACACCTGCCAGCCATCTTTATGAAACAAAGTCACATGTCAGTTGATGGAACCGGTCTCTCGTAAGCGTACGAGTAAGGTTGGTCCGGGCCGCTTCATCCCACAATACCGCTGAATCAAGAAAAGACCAAGGGAGGAAGCAATCTGAGCATCAACGCCCACAAACTCCTTTGTGTTCTACTCATGATCTCATCTACGCATAGACCTAGCTCATGATACCACTGTTGGGGAACGTTGCATGGGAAACAAAATTTTTCCTACGCACACGCAAGATCTTTCCATGGTGATGAGCATCTACGAGAGGGAGAGTGGATCTACGTACCCTTGTAGATCGCTAAGCGGGAAGCGTTAAGAAATGCGGTTGATGTAGTCGAACGTCTTCGCGATCCAAATCGCAAGCCGTCCCGCGATCCAATCACGATCCGTCCCGATCTAGTGCCGAACGGACGGCACCTCCGCGTTCATCACACGTATAGCTCGATGACGATCTCCGCCTTCTTGATCCAGCAAGAGGGGGCGGAGAGGTAGATGAGATCTCCAGCAGCACGACGGTGTGGTGGTGGTGGTGGTGGTGGAGTTATCCCCACAGGGCTTCGCCTAAGCACTACCGGAATCTATTTGCTGGAGGAACTAGAGAATAGAGAACTAGCACGTGGCCATGTGTCTTTGGGGGCTCTAGTCCTCTAGTATACATAGGAGGGACGGGGGAGGGGGCAAGGAGGAGTCCAATCCACTTCCTACTAGGAAGTGGATTCATATTAGGAAGGAGTCCTATTCCTTCCTATCTCCACCTTTTTTCCTCTTGGGCATATGGGCCCTTATGGGGTCGGTTACCCAGCCCATTAGGGGCTGGTGCACCACCTCTTGGGCCCATGTGCCCCCCCGGGGTGGGTAGGCCCCACCCGGTGGACCCCGGAACCCATTCGTCACTCCCGGTACACTACCGGAAATACCCGAAACTTTTCTGGAACCCAAATACCACTTTCCTATATATAAATCTTTACCTCCGGACCATTCCGGAGCTCCTCGTGACATTCGGGATCTCATCCGGGACTCCGAACAACCTTCGGTCACCAACACATATATTTCAATACTATCGAAACGTCACCGAATGTTAAGTGTGCAGACCCTGCGGGTTCGAGAACTATGTAGACATGACCGAGACACCTCTACGTTCAATAACCAATAGAGGGACCTGGATGCCCATATTGGTTCCTACATATTCTACGAAGATCGTTATCGGTTGAACCTCTATGTCAAGGATCCAGTCAATCCCGTATGATGTTCCCTTTGTTTATCGGTATGTTACTTGCTCGAGATTTGATCGTCGGTATCTCTATACCTAGTTCAATCTCATTACCGGCAAGTCTCTTTACTCGTTCCGTAATACAAGATCCTGTGGCTAACTCTTTAGTCACTTTGCTTGCAAGGCTTATTGTGATATTGTATTACCGAGTGGGCCCTGAGATACCTCTCCGTCACACATAGTAACAAATCCCAGTCTCTATCTATGCCAGCTCAACAGACACCCTCGGAGATACCTGTAGAGTATCTTTATAGTCACCCAGTTACGTTGCGACGTTTGATACACACAAGGTATTCCTCCGGAGTCAGTGAGTTGCATGATCTCAAGGTCATAGGAACAGATACTTTGACATGCAGAAACAATAGCAATAAACTGACACGATCATATGCTACGTTCACAGTTTGGGTCTTGTCCATCACATCATTCTCCTAATGATGTGATCCCGTTATCAAATGACATCTCATGTCTATGGCTTGGAAACCTTAACCATCTTTGATCAACGAGCAAGTCTAGTAGAGGCTTACTAGGGACGCTTTGTTGTGTATGTATCCACACATGTATTTGAGTTTCCAATCAATACAATTATAGCATGGATAATAAACGGTCATCATGAACAAGTAAATATAATAATAACCATTTTATTATTGCCTCTAGGGCATATTTCCAACATGTGCTTGCCTCGGCCTTTCCTTTCTTTGGTTATGCTCACATTGATCTTTGGATTTTCTTGCTCCCCCCAGTACTTGACGTCTTCATTGCAACTTTGATGGAGGAACATTATCATTGTGCACTTGAACAACTTCCTTACTTGAAAGCTTGATCCCACTATCCACAGTTTTTACCTTCTCGTGTTTAAATGGATCGACTTGAAGCAGCCGATGCAAAAATCGTTTGCCATAAGGACCAATCAGAATAGACTGGTCATCCCTTGGTGTTTCAACAAATTTTAATCGTCCTTTATAAATGGCGGATTTAACTATTTGATGAAACATGTTGCAATCCTCAAAATTATGCTTGGACGAATCATGCAACTTACAATACATTCGTCCTTGGATTGATGGCTTGACATGGTGATCGAGAATTCTAATATAATTATTTCTCAACAACAAATCAAAGATTTGATCACACATGGTCGAATTGAAGGTAAACTTCTTGCTTTCTAGCCGATCTTGATGTGGGAACGGCTTTGAAACTAAGCACATGAATGGTTCAGATTTAGCATCTTTCCATTCGGCTATGAATTTTCTCTCGCATTCTTTTTCCGTTGTCATTGGATAAGATATTATACTCGCATCGGTTTTCTCAAAAGAATTTAATATTGGCTTTAAATTTCTAAAACGAAAATAGTTAGAACATACATGCCTCAATTGAGGCCAAATGTAAGCCAAGTATGAAACATGCAATGCTATCCAATTATATATGAACTTTAGATAAAGCACCGAAGAAAGCCTTGGCTGCAATAATAAGTCATTATCGGTCTTTATAAATGGTGCAATGGGTTGACCGATATGCTCGATAATAATTTTTTTGCTAACAAGTAAATTACCCTTCTTCATTGGCCTTTCAAAAGTATTTATGATAATTTTTCCAATAGATGCATCAACAATAAAGTTGTGACCAAATCTGAAAATAGATAAATTACTTGCTAGACATACCTCTTCAAATATGTTGGGAGAGCATGATGGTGTTGTCACTTGAAAAATATCTTGCTCCGTCTTTAGATGGCTCCCCAACGCCTTTTCATGATCTTTTTCTTGGTTTGGTGTATCATCAATTTGGTGATCATTGTCAATCGAACTTTGTTCGGCTAGTTGTTCTTGTTCTTTAGGCTTGTCAATTGATGTGGCATGGAACTCATAGGGCAGGAAGTATGTTCCATTAACTTCAGAAAAATCAAGCATGATAGTTTTGCTATGCTTTCCATACCCTTTCTCAATAATAATTGCCTCTTTGGATTTGATGGATTCGGAATATATACTTGATTCGGCTTTTTCAACCGAAGCACTTTCATGTTCCGAATCATCCTTATTTTCATAGATTCTATCAATTGGCAATGCTTCTTGTCTTTGAGCCAATTATTTTTCTATTTGTTTCTGGCAGTGAGCGGCAAAACTGGCTTTCAGTTTTTTCTCAATTTCAGCCCACTCCGGATATGATTGCCCCCCAACGCATTTAGACTCTTTCGGCAATGACACATTGGTGTTACCGAAAATTTGCAATTGTGTAGGGGGTGTATAATATGATGTAGTATTAGGTGAAGGCTTATGCATCGTTGCAGAACCATATTCTTGCTCGCCAATTCTATCAATTGGAAAAGATTCATCTTCTTTTAAAACTCTAGCTTTTATTGCATTATAATCAGGAACTAGCCCCTTATCATGTTCTTCAAGGCAAAGAGCACTAATCTTGTTATTTCGGGTTATATCCCTTTTTAATGTAGCCACATCCCATTCTGTAAGGGATTGCCCCACAACACTTTTGGATTCTTTTGGCAATGGGTGGTTGCCGAAATTCTGCAATTGCATAGAGGGTGCATTATATGCTACAACATTAGGTGATGGCGTATGCACCCTTGCGGAATTTTCACTTATTCGGCTATGACCATGAAGGTGTGGAGCCGAATTATGAACATCCACAGTTGTGTATGGTGCCAAAAAATTACTAACACGAGGTGTAGCATATGGTGGATAAGGGTAATTGACCGAATAACTAGTAGCATGGCCAATTCTCCCATCCATCGGCATGTTTGGATCAACATATTGAAAATCAGTTGACGATGAATAAAAAGGTGAAATACTTTGTTGCATTCTATTGGAAGTTTTTACATGGGGTGTTTCAACTTGATTAACCGAACTCATCATGTTGTTCATCGACATATGGATTTGTGGGGTTGCCGATGCATGGGAGTTGGAATACATATGTTGCATGTTGCTAAAATCATATGAGGTAAAAGCATGGAGATTTTTATGCATCGGCTTTTGCACATAATTAGATGCATGATTGATAAAGCTAGGGCTAGCCGATACATTATGCTCATTAAATGATCTAGCAACAACATATGCATTATTTACATCTACATAAGTGAATGGGTTATTCATATTACCTTTGTAGATTGCAAACCCTAGATGACGATCTCTTTGTAGCAAGAATGGGCTGGAGACCGTTCAAAGCTTCGTCCCCAGTGGAGTCGCCAAATAGTGTGTTCGCACACAAACACGTCACCGTGTACCCTTGACGCCGGGGGTGATGCACCGCAGCTCACGTCGAAGGAAGCCCGTCCGGCAGCGCGATACGCAAGACAGCCGGCGGACGTTTTTGCAGACCCGAAACCCCACACGCCTGGGAGGGACCCCGTTAGGGCGCGCGGCGGCTATGGGCTGCCCTAGGTCAACCTGATCGCCCCTAGGGCCTCGTGGATCGCTGCCCTCCAAGAAGAAGAACGAACGAAGAACGAGAAGAAAGATACAAGGGTAGGGGATAGATGAACACGAAATAGTAGTGGATGTGTTTGTTCGATTGTGTGTTGTTCAATCGGCCATCACCTCTTACATATATATGAGGCGGCTGGACTTTCCGTACAAGAAAAGGACTCAAATCTCGTCCAAAACTTCAAAAGTTAACCTAACTCGGACTACGAGGGCCGGAACTTCCGGTCGGCCCAGAACTTCCGGGCTAAAATTACGTTGAGTAGCCTTCTTGTACTGATGCTGTAGGTCACATATGACTTCGGATCGCGATGACCCCAAAAGCAAAATTGTAGATCTTGAAACTCGGAATATTTCTTCTGTTGATCACTTTTTCATCGGAGGTCATCTTGGAGTTGAATTCGGGCCCGCAAAACTGCAAAAGATGTTAAATTCCAGTTTTCGGGGCGGACCGCGTGCAAACTTTCGGTTTAGCCCGGAACCTCCCCGGAACTTGCCCGGAACTTCCGGGGGCAGACTTTGGCAGCTTACCGTTTCAGCTGTAACTTTTACATCCGAACTCCGATTTAGACAAACTTTATATCCAAATCAATTGCCTCGACGAGACGAAGACAATCCGTGTAGAACCTTTTCTCAGATAAGGCCATCTTGGAGTCGTAATCTGCCGAACAGTACTTTGCATATGAAATCTTAGTACTTTGAGCGTAATTTCGGTCTTTGAAATGAGATAGGATGATGATGGCCCAGACTAAGAAAATGTTCATGTCGATACTACGGAACTTTTTCATGTAGAACCCTTCTTTATTTGAAGCCATCTTAATTATATTTTATTGCATGCCAAAATCTGGTGTCAACAGTTGGCACTCCTCTTTCCCACCCTTCCCTCCCATGTTTTCGGTGGCTGGGTACGGCCTTGCGGTAGCGGGGGTGGTTGGCGTTGGTGGCACTCTCGGCGGTAGACAAGTTCAGCGACAACTCTTGGAGCAGAACTGGTTTCTGGAACACAATGTTCCAGTGCTAAAATCCCAAGTCCTCAGCATGTGGTGTTGCGATCGGAGGTGTATCTCTTCCGCGACGACAGGACTGCGAGTTCACATTGGTTTTGCGGCTTGTACATCTGTAAAATTCCTCTCTGATACTCGCGGATCTTGATAGGGCGTTCGAAGACAAACGTGGATGAAGGCGGTCCCGCCGAGTTGCTTGCACTGAAGGGCGACGTGTTGCAGAACAGAGAAGTCACGTCAGAGCTCAGGGGTGACATGGAAGATTTGCGGAAGGATGTGCACACCATCAACCTCAAGCAGGAAGCCATGGCCTAAGTGATGACATGGGTTCAAGATGCGGTTTCAGCCCTGAATTCTCAGTTAGCTACCATGACGGGTGTGCTCAAGAATTTTGCTCCCAATTGAGCTCCTTCTCCCATACAACCTGCCCAACAGCAGAAAGCCCTAGCAGCCGAAGTTTCGCAGTCATCAGTACATGCTCAAGAACAAGACAACTCCAGACCACTAATGGAAGAACTTTGCAAGCGACTCGCTTCGGAACAAGAGAAAATCCAGCAGATGGCAATACAAATGCCCCCAACTTGCCTCCGCTCAAGATCTCTAGTAGATCAGCCCATCCAGGTTTCACTGAAACAGGCAAGTTTGAGTTACACTCTGGTAATGTTACTCCATCAATGGTCTATTGCACTGCACATACTCCCGCTTTCTAAATTTTCAGCCACTCGAAGTGCACACACACTGGGAAGATTCCTATCATCAATATGAGCAAGAGATGTGTACCAATTTTCTTAAATAAATCACTAAAGGTACAAAGCTTTACTTCCCTAATTTTGATGGAACCAATCCAGGAGGATGGATTCGGTGGTGTGAGATTGTTTTTCAAATGGCTGGCACACCAACTGATCATAAGGTCAATTTGGCACAAATGCACATTACCGGCAAAGCAGATGTGTGGTTGAGGCGCTCAGGAATTCTCAAAAATAAGCCTAGGTGGGACCAACTATGCATTGATATCATGGTTCGTTTCTCGGCATCCAGTCCCTATGGTCTCACAGATCACTTTAACTCTTTGAAGCAGAATACTTCTACTATTGCTGAGTACCCATAACAATTTGAAGAACTAATGGAGACATCCAAGAGGAAAACCCACAAAAGGGAGAGAGTTAGTTTGTTAGATGTTATGTCAATGGCCTCAGATCTCAGTTGAAATATCATTTAAGACCTCTTCGGCTAGTTACTCTGACAGATGCCTACGAGTTAGCAGTAGACCTGGAGCAAGGTGCACACATGAAGAAACAATTCCAACAATACACTTCCTATTCCAAGTCAACTACTGTTTTCTCCAAACAGGCCGTAGTCAGTCACGACAAGCCTACTGAATTTAAAGAACCAATAATAACACAAAGACCCAGGGAACTGATATGTCTCCAACGTATCTATAATTTTTGATTGTTCCATGCTGTTATATTATCATTCTTTGATGTTTTACAATCATTTTATAGCAACTTTATATCATTTTTTGGGACTAACCTATTGACATAGTGCCAAGTGCCAGTTGCTGTTTTTTTCTTGTTTTTTACTTCGCAGAATATCAGAACCAAACGGAGTCCAATCGCGATGAAACTTTTTGAAGATCTTTTTGGACCAGAAGAAAACCAGTGAGCCAAAGAAGCACCCAGGAGGAGGCCCACGGGGCCCAGAAGACACCAGGGCACACCAGAGGCCCCAGGCGCGCCCTGGTGGGTTGTGGTGGCCTCGGGAGTCCCCTCCAACGGCTCTGAGCTCTATAAATACCCAAATATTCTAGAAACCCTAGAGGAGTTGACGAAAAATACTTCCAGCCGCCGCAAGTTCCAGAACCGCGAGATCCAATCTAACACCATCATTGTCGTGGTTTTATCAACCCGGCAGATGTCCTCGTAACATGACTTAGGTGTGAGGCCATCGCCGCTTTGTGGCGACTCGAAGGGGTTAAGCGAGAGAAAGAGTCGAGTTTACCCAGGTTCAGCCCCTCCTATGGAGGTAATAGCCTACGTCCTGCTTTTCATGTATTGGATGGGTAGATCTCGATTACAAGGGTGCGGAATCGCTAACCTAGCTATCGAGAGGTTGTGACTTGAGAGTTTCGATCCTAGGGGCCTGCCTTTATATACAGGTCAAGCCCTAGGTTTTACAACAGAGTCTGGGTCCTATTATAACCCGTGACTTACTATATCTCTAACTTATCTTGCTCCTTAAGGAAACTTGAACCGCCATCCTTAGCTTCATGGGATTTGAGCCGCCGTCTTCGGGTTGTGTGCCACCCGGCGTCTTGATCAGGAGCCACTTTACTTAGTTTGCTCTTGGGACACGGCCCACCCCGAACCGAGTCACACGACTGTTGGCGTGTTGACCCGGCAAAGTAGGGCGGGTTACACCGTGGAGTTATATCCCTGACAATCACAGAGGGGTTCATCATCCTCATTGGTGCCTCTCTGATGATGCGTGAGTAGTCCACCATAGACCTATGGGTCCGTAGGCAGTAGCTAGATGGCTTTCTCTCTCTCTTTTGATTCTCAATACAATGGTCTCTTGGAGATCTATTTGATGTACTGACTTTTTGCGGTGTGTTTATTGGGATCCGATGAATTTTGAGTTCATGATCAGTTTCTATCCATGAATATTATTTGAGTCTTCTTTTGATCTCTTATATGCATGATTACTTATAGCCTTGTATTTCGTCTTCGAATCTTTGGTTTAGTTAGGCCAACTTGATCAAGTTTTCTTGCCATGAGAAAAGGTGCTTTGTGATGGGTTCGATCTTGCGGTGTCCTCTCCCAGTGACAGAAGGGGCAGCGAGGCACGCATGTATCGTTGCTATTAAGGATAACAAGATGGGGTCTATTCCTACATGAATAGATCTTGTCTACATCATGTCATCGTACTTATTGCATTACTCCATTTCTCCATGAACTTAATACACAAGATGCATGCTGGATAGCGGTCGATGTGTGGAGCAATAGTAGTAGATGCAGAATCGTTTCGGTCTACTAATCTTGGACGTGATGCCTATATAATGATCATCGCCTTGGATATCGTCATGATTATTTGATCTTCTATCAATTGCCCAATAGTAATTTGTTTACCCACCGTGTGCTATACTCATGAGAGAAGCCACTGGTGAAACCTACGGCCCCCGGGTCTACTCTTTCAACATATTGCTTTCCGATCTATCTTTTGCCGCTTTTGTTTTCAGATCTATTATTCCAAAAACCGAAAAATACCTTGCTGCACTTTTTATTTGCCTCTTTTATTTTGTGTTTTTGTGTGATCTATCTATCCAATCTATTACAACCTAAGCTATCTTTTTACCGTGGAGAGATTGACAACCTCTCTTACGCGTTGGGTTGCAAGTATTTATTCTTTGTGTGCAGGTACCGTTTACATAGTGTTGCGTGGTTCTCCTACTGGTTCGATAACCTTGGTTTCATAACTAAGGGAAATACTTACCTTAGCTGTGCTGCATCATCCCTTCCTCTTTGGGGAAATACCGACGCAGTCTCAAGCCACGTCAAAGGAATTTCTGGCGCCGTTGCCGGGGAGGAGGTACAAAAGTAGTCTCCCATCAACTTGCTAATTTCTGGCGCCGTTGCTAGGGAGACATCATCAACATCTATCAGGTTCCTAATCACAAATCTCATCTCCTTGCAATTTACATTATTTTCCATTTGCCCCTCGTTTTCATCTCCCCCACTTCACAAAATTTGCCGTTTTATTCGCCTTCTTTCTCGTTCGCCTTTTTCTTGCCGGATCTCGTTTTCTTTGCTTGTGTTGCCATGTGCCTTCTATTTGCTTGCATATTCGCTTGCTAAAAATCTATTGATATGGATCCTCATCCACTTGCTAATATTTTCAAAAGACCAAATTATGATGAACCAATTGCTAGTGAGTTAAGTGCACTTGATTATCTCTATGAAGTTTTGTTTGAAAATCATGAATCTGAAAATTTTGATGAAGTGTTGAAAGAAGAAATTTATAAGGTGATTCATGATAGCTCCTTGATTGAAAAGCATGATTGTAATGATGTTACTATAAATTCTATTAATGTCAGTTATGTTAATGATATGCAAAACTACAAGCTTGGGGATGATAATTTTGTCATGTCCACTTCTTCTTGCAATGATCATTATTGGGGTGATAATGCTTCTTATGATCTTGAAAATTTATTTAAGCCTCATGTTGAATATGTTATTGATAATAATGTTTGCAATAGTATCGAAAGTGGGTTTGGAAGAGCATCAACTTTAGGTAAAAAGAATCCCACATATTTGGAGAGTGTTCAATCTTATGAATTTTTTGATAAAAGTGGGTTTGGAGAGGTCATAACTTTAGTTGATGATAATCCCACTATTTTGGAAGATGATAAAAACTTTATGCATGTTGATCATAAAGAGAGTATTGTTTATGATAGATATATTGTTGAATTTGATTATGATCCTACATGTAATTATTATGATAGAAGAAATTATGGTTGTAGAAATTTTCATGATACTAAATTACCTTTCTTCATGTTGGGATTGCTATTGTCTCTTTCTTCTTTCTTCCATATGCTAGTTTTTGCTTGCCTTGATAATTATTTTGCTTACAAAATGCCTATGCATAGGAAGTATGTTAGACTTAAGTGTGTTTTCCATATGCTTCATGCTGCTCTCTTTGTGTTGCTATTATTATCTTTGATGAGGGCATCATTGAATTCTCAAGCCTATCTTAATGGCTATAAAGAAAGAGCTTGTTGGGAGGCAACCCAATGAGTAAAATTTATTTTTACCTTTTTATTTCTGTTATTGAGTGTTTGCACAATTATGATACTGTTATGATTGTGTTTTTATGTTTTAATTAGTGTTTGTGCCAAGTAAAGCCATTAGGATGACTCACAAGATGAGTAGAAACAATGCTGAATCTGAAACAGAAACTTTGACTCAAGTGCATGAATTTTCATTTTTTACTGAAGCGTGATAATGAGCTGAAATTTTAACACAGTATTTATATACAAATTATTTACATTTTCCTAATTGTTCAGAATTTTTAGAATTACATAAGTATGGTTAGAGTACAGATTACTACAGACTGTTCTGTTTTTGACAGATTCTGTTTTCGTTGCATTGTGTGCTTGTTTTGATGAATCTATGGTTTGTATTGAAGGGTAGAAGCCATGGTAAAGTTAAAATACAGTAGATATAATGAAATAATAAAATATGAATGGGTTTGCAACAGTACTTAGAGTGGTGATTTGCTTTATTATACTAACGGATCTCACGAAGGTTTTGTTGAGTTTGGGTGATTGAAGTTTTCAAGTTTTGGGTGAGATCACGATGGATGAAGGAATAAGGAGTGAAAAGATCCTAAGCTTGGGGATGCTATGGCACCCCCAAGATAATATCCAAGGATAAACAAGAAACTAAGCTTGGGGATGCCCCGAGTGGCATCCCCTCATTCTTCTAACGACCATCGGTATTTTACTTAGACCTATATTTTTATTCGTCACATATCATGAGTTTTGCTTGGAGCGTCTTGTCTTATATGAGTCTTTGCTTGATTTGCTTTTTAGTTTGTCACAAGTATCTTTGCTGGACACACCTATTTGAGAGAGCCAAAATTATGCTATGATTTGTTAGAATTGCTCTATATGCTTCACTTAAACTTTTTGAGCTATGGAATTGCTCTAGTGCTTCACTTATATCTTTTTGAGCACGGTGTGCTTGGAAATTTTTATAGAAATACTCTCATGCTTCACTTAGATTAATTTGAGAGTTAGTAAATTTTGAACAAATCCTCTCATGCTTCACTTATACTATTTTGAGAGATGAAACCTCTATGATCATGTTCTTCACTTAAATTTGTTCGAGCTTGTCAAAAGCAATGTTAATATATGAAGTAGTCCCAAAGTGATAGATATCCAAGGAGGATATAATAAAAACTTTCATGAAGATCATTGGACAAATTAAACTTGATTCCTTGTAACAGTTTTGAGGCATGATGATAGTGATATGTGAGTCATGTTAGTGAATAATTATGCTTTAGTAAGAATATTGGTGTTAAGGTTTGTGATTCCCTATGCAAGTACGAAAGTCAATAGTTATGCAATGAAATTACATCCTACTTATGGTGCATTATTCGGTGTTAGTTATGCTCAATGCTCGTTTATGTGAATTTTCATTTCTTGGTTGGTTGCTTCTCAATCTATTTGCTAGCCTCCACTTGTACTAAGTAGAAATACTACTTGTGCATCCAAAATCCTTAAACCCAGTTTTGCCTTATAAGTCCACCATACATACCTATATGCGGTATTTCCATGCCGTTCTAAGCAAATTTGTATGTGCCATCTCTACTTCTCAAAATAAATTTCCTTTTTGTGTGCTCGTACCGCTCATGAAATGGTAGGGGGTATCCAATATTTTTACATGCTAGATGTGTTATTCTCAAGATGAGTGTTTATACACTTGTCATTGCACGAGAGTACGACGCTAATAGGGATGCCCAGTCCCGAAATGAAATGATTTTTTTACTTTTTGTTGTCAAATAATAAATTCCTTGGAAAGTGTTGGTATGGAAGGCAACCGTGGATACGGCCAACCATGGATTGTGAAAGAATGGTGGAAAAAGGAATAAACTTTACTTTATGTTTGGGAACCGCCTATGATATATCTAGCATGGAAAGTATTGTGAACTACTTCATCGTTTTCGTTGACAGGAAAGGCATGCCACTCAAAATATTTTTTCTCTCTCAATTTAAACTTTGAGCTCTCGCACCTCTACAAATCCCTACTCCCCTCTGCGAAGGGCCTATCTATTTACTTTATGCAATATTTATTTTTATTCGAGTCTCCATCTTCTCTTATAAAGCACCAACTCGGGGGCACTATGATCATACTTGAGCATTGGGTGTAGTTAATATTTGAGTGTGTTTCATGAATGGATCAATGATTGAGCATGATGGGCTAGGGATAACTTTCTTTAGTGTTGATATTTTGAAAGACATGGTTGCTTGTTGACATGCTTGAGTATTAAAGTCTTTATGTCAAAACTAGACTATTGCTTTGAACCATCTAAAAGTCCAAATTTCCATGCTACAAAAGAAAAGATTATGTGATGAACATGTTAGGAAGCATTCCACATCAAAAATTCTATTTTTATCATTTACCTACTCGAGGAGGAGTAGGAATTAAGCTTGGGGATGCTGATACGTCTCCAACGTATCTATAATTTTTGCTTGTTCCATGCTGTTATATTATCAATCTTGGATGTTTTACAATCATTTTATAGCAACTTTATATCATTTTTTGAGACTAACCTATTGACATAGTGCCAAAGTGCCAGTTGTTGTTCTTGTTTTTTACTTCGCAGAATATCAGTACCAAACGAAGCCCAAACACTGCGTTGGAGATTTTTTTTGGGCCAGAAGACATCCAGTGGGCCAAAGAAGTGCCAGAGGGGAGGGTCAAGGAGACCACAACCCACCAGGGCGCGCCAGAGGCCCTGGGCGCGCCCTGATGGGTTGTGCCCTCCTCAGGATGCCTCCCCACCGCCTCAGATGCCTATAAATTCACAAGTATTCCAGAAACCCTAGGGGAGTCGACGAAAAACACATCCAGCCGCCGCAAGTCCCAGAACCGCGAGATCCAATCTAACACTATCACGGAGGGGTCCATCATCCTCATTGGTGCCTCTCCGATGATGCGTGACTAGTCTATCATAGACCTACGGGTCCGTAGGCAGTAGCTAGATGGCTTCTTCTCTCTCTCTTTTGATTCTCAATACAATGGTCTCTTGGAGATCTATTTGATGTAAACTTTTTCGGTGTGTTTGTTGGGATTCGATGAATTTTCAGTTCATGATCAGTTTCTATCCATGAATATTATTTGAGTCTTCTTTGATCTATTATATGCATTATTACTTATAGCCTCGTATTTCTTCTTCGAAACTTTGGTTTAGTTAGGCCAACTAGATCATTTTTTCTTGCCATGGGAAGAGGTGCTTTGTGATGGGTTCGATCTTGCGGTGTTCTCTCCCAGTGACAGAAGGGGCAGCGAGGCACGCATGTATCATTGCTATTAAGGATAACAAGATGGGGTCTATTCCTACATGAATAGATCTTGTCTACATCATGTCACCGTTCTTATTGCATTACTCCGTTTTCCCATGAACTTAATACACTAGAAGCTTGCCGGATTACGGTCGATGTGTGAAGTAATAGTAGTAGATACAGAATTGTTTTGGTCTACTAATCTTGGGTGTGATGCCTATATAATGATCATCGCCTTGGATATCATCATGATTATTTGATCTTCTATCAATTGCCCAACGGTAATTTGTTCACCCACCGTGTGCTATACTCATGAGAGAAGCCACTAGTGAATCCTACGGCCCTCGGGTCTACTTTTCCAACATATTGCTTTCCGATCTATCTTTTGCCGCTTTTGTTTTCAGATCTATTATTCCAAAAACCCAAAAATACCTTGCTGCACTTTTTATTTGCCTCTTTTATTTTGTGTTCTTGAGAGATCTATCTATCCAATCTATCATATCCTAATCTATCTTTTTACCTTAGAGAGATTGACAACCTCTCTTTCACGTCGGGTTGCAAGTATTTGTTCTTTGTGTGCAGGTGCTATTTACGTAGTGTTGGTGATCCTCCTACTGGTTCGATACCTTGGTTTCATAACTGAGGGAAATACTTATCGTCGTTGTGCTGCATCATCCCTTCCTCTTTGGGGAAATACCGACACAGTCTCAAGCCACGTCAGTAGACAAGATCTATTCATGTAGGAATAGACCCCATCTTGTTATCCTTAATAGCAACGATACATGCGTGCCTCGCTGCCCCTTCTGTCACTGGGAGAGGACACCGCAAGATCGAACCCATCACAAAGCACCTCTTCCCATGGAAAGAAAAATCGATCCAGTTGGCCTAACTAAACCAAATATTCGAAGAAGAAATACGAGGCTATAAATAATCATGCATATAAGAGATCAAAAGAAGACTCAAATAATATTCATGGATAGAAACTGATCATGAACTCAAAATTCATCGGATCCCAACAAACACACCGCAAAAAGTCATTACATCAAATAGATCTCCAGGAGACCATTGTATTGAGAATCAAAAGAGAGAGAGAGAGAGAGAGAAAGCCATCTAGCTACTGCCTACGGACCCGTAGGTCTATGGTGGACTACTCACGCATCATCGGACAGGCACCAATGAGGATGATGAACCCCTCCGTGATGGTGTTAGATTGGATCTCACGATTCTGGAACTTGCGGCGGCTGGAAGTATTTTTCGTCGACTCCTCTAGGGTTTCTGGAATATTTGGGTATTTATAGAGCTCAGAGGCGGTGGAGGGGGGGGTACCGAGGCCACCACAAACCACCAGGGCGCGCCAGGGGCCTCTGGCGCGCGCTGGTATCTTGTGGGCCCCATGGGCCTCCTCCTGGGTACTTCTTTCACTCCTCGGATGTCTTCTAGTCCAAAAAAAATTCTCCAAAAAGTTTTGTCGCGATTGGACTCCGTTTGGTACTGATATTCTGCGAAGTAAAAAACAAGAAAAAAGCAGCAACTGGCACTTGGCACTATGTCAATAAGTTAGTCCAAAAAATGATATAAAGTTGCTATAAAATGATTGTAAAACATCCAAGAATGATAATATAACAGCATGGAAGAGTCAAAAATTATAGATACATTGGAGACGTATCAATGTTCTTTTGCTATGATCTAAGACAGTTAATTATTAATGTCAACGGAAAAATCTCTGTTACTATTCCTGCCTATGAAAATCTGTCTACAACCAATGAAATTGATGCTTTAGAATAAAACAAACTATTGTTTAGTGGTGCTTTTGGGTTTTTATTGTATTTAGCTGAAGATGTTACATTTACTGATAGTAAAGAACAGCCTATTTCCCGAGAAATATAAGGGTTGCTCCAATCTTTTCCTGAAGTTTTTTAGGAACCTCAAGGACTGCCTCCAGTTAGGGAATTAGATCACGACATACCGCTAAAGTCTGACTCAACACCCCCAAATACTAGGCCCTACAGAGTGCCTCACATGCAGATGAATCAAATGGAAAAACAAGTGCACCAACTGCTACAATCTAAAATCATCATAGAGATCCAAAGTCCCTACTCTTCACCATCAATTTTAGTAATGAACAAAGATGGTTCTTGAAGGCTCTGCATAGACTATAGAAAATTAAATGCAACAACAATAAAAAACAAATTCCCTATACCATTCATTGAGGGTTTGTTGGATGAATTGCATGGAGCTATTTTTTTGTTTCTAAATTGGATTTGATCTGGCTATCACTAGATTAGAATTAATGATAAAGACATCCCTAAAACTGCATTCAGAACATATTTGGGGCATTATGAGTCTTACCAATGTTTTGGTCATGCCCTTTGGCCTTACCAATGTTCCTGGCACTTTGCAGGCATTAGTGAACAATATCTTTGGACCGTATCTGAGAAAACTCATATTGGTATTCTTTGATGACATACTAATTGTCAGTAAAAGCCCTTAAGAACATCTTGAGCACTTAACAATTGTCCTGGAGCAACTAAAACAACATCGAATTTATGTGAACATGCCTCAAAAATTTCCGTAGTGGATGACTAGCTAGTCCCAACAACTCCCACACGACTCAAGGGATTTCCTAGATTATGTGGATACTACAAAAGATTTGGTCACAATCTTGGTGCTGTTGCAAGCCCCATGCATGATATCATAAATAAAAATAACTTCTCCTGGAACGTTGACGAGACAAAGGCTTTTGAGGCACTTAAACAAGCATTTATCTCTGCACCAGTTCTAGCCCTTATAGAATTCTCCTATGCTTTTATTCTTGAAAATGATGCTTCTGGCACCGGTTTAGGAGAAGTAATGATGTAGTAGGGAAGACCTACACCATATTACAGCTCTACATCGTGTCCTAAGAATGCTACCCTATCTAGTTATGAATAAGAGGCATTGGGAATTATTGAAGCCCCCAAAGGATGGAGCCCTGTTTCTTGGGGAATGACCTAATCATAAGGATTGATCATCAGAGTATGAAATTTATGACAGATCAGAGAGTTGCTACTAGCATACAACACAAACTAATGTTAAAGTTGTTGGAGTTCAACTTCTTTCTAGATTATAAGAAGGGCAAGGAGAACATTGTAACTAATGCCCTCTCCAGAAAAATTGCATGCATGGCTATATCTACGGATATTCTTGACTGGACCTCTGAAGTAGAGAACTCCTATAGTCAGGCCCCTCATAAATTGTTGGGCAATTATTTATATCCTCAACTCATACAGCTAGTCAAAATGCACTGCATGATGGCATCATCAGACATAAAGGAAAAATTTATGTGGGTAAGGATTTGGCCTTAAGGAACATACTACTACAAGCTCTGCACTCGTCTGCTGTAGGGGGACATTCAGGTCAGAAAGCTTCCTACCAAAGACTCAACAGTTTTTTTATTGGGCTCACATGAAGAAAGATATGGAAAAAATTGTCATGTTATGCCCTGTTTGTCAAAAGAACAAAGGGGAACATTGTCCTTACCTTGGATCTTTAGATCCACTGCACATACCTGATATGGTGTGGACCCATGTCAATATGGATTTTGTAGAGGGCCTGCCTAAATCCAATGGGAAGGATATCATCTTTGTGGTAGTAACAGACTATCTAAATTTGCTCATTCCATCCCTCTGTCTCACCCCTACACGGTCCAATTTGTGGCCAGAGCATTCATAGACAATGTTCTAAAACTTCATGGACCTTCCCTTGCAATAGTATCTGATAGAGATAAAATCTATACCATCAAACTGTGGCAAGATATATTCACAACTATGGACAGTGAGCTCAGATACATCTCTGCATACCACCCTCAATCAGATGGGCAAGCGGAACGAGTGAATCATTGCATTGAGATCTCTTTGAGATGCATGTCTTCAGCTAAACGCCTAAACCTAAGAAAGGGACACCACATCTATACATGGTAGAGTATTGGTATAATAGTTCATTTCATTCTTCACTCCAGAAGTTGTTTTCCTCCTCAAGCACTAGCAGTGAAGCTAGAGAGTTCTTCCAACACAAATGTTATGTGGCAACAACTCAAAGTGAACTTGGCTGCTGCTCAAGCACGTATGAGAAAATATGCAAACTTGAAGAGAAGTGAGAGAATTCTTGATGTGGGATATATGGTGTACCTCAAAATGCAACCTTATCGGCTAAATGCCATTGGTTTGCATAAACACATCGAGTTGCAAAGCAAATACTATGACCCTTTACGTATGATTGCTTGAGTGGGCAATGTTGCTTACAAGTTGCTGCTTCCTGTCAATGTGGGAATTCACCCGGTTTTCTACACCGGTCAGCTTTAGAAGCACCTGGGACCACCAACATTTCCTTGCAATGATCTACCTCTGACTAGGAGAATGCCCGTGCGTTGCCACGGGCCTTTTAAATATTTTTACGATTGCACCTATGAATATCATGCATATCAAATTTTGCATGTATATTTTTTTTTGCACCTATACATATAATGCCTATCAAATTTCACATACATAGAGAAGATATCATGCAACGATCGGAAAGTATACTTACATATTTCTCGTGTACATATGCGGTCTACTTTTTTATTCGTAAATCACTAATTATTTCTCCACCACATTCTCCACATCCTCAGTCCATGCATGCCACCTCAGTTAATGACAAACCTGGCTCGCAATATCCCTTTCCACCTCCATTTACACACTTTGAATTTCATCAAACACGTAGCATTGCACTCGTGATATACTCCTATTTTGCACTGAAATTCTCTCTACCTCCCCTCTCTCTCTCATTATAATCTCTCTCTCTATCTCTATCTTTGTCTCTCCTCTCTCATTATAATATCTCCATCTCCCTCCCTCTCCCCCACACTTGTCTGCCACCCTTCATCTCTCTCCAACCCTAGCTCTCTCTACCATAGATTTGTTGTCGCAAGCAAATAACAGTTAACACTGGTTCGAAAGTGCTCTTGTGAGCACGAGCTCATGCGAGCTCGTTTGAACAGTAAAATCGAAAAAAATAGTAAAACATTTTAAAAAAATCTGATTTTTTTTGTGAGAAACATTGATGTTTTTCCCACATGGGTGCAAATTTTCATCACCATATGACTTTCGTGGAAAATGCAGCAAAAAAAACAAAATCGGTGCTCCAAAATGCTAAAAAAACAGACTTTTTGGAACATCGTTTTTGTTTTTTTTGCCACATTTTTCACGAATGTCATCTAGTGATGAAATTTTGCAAGCATGTGGGAAAAACATCAATGTTTCTTACAAAAAAAATTCAGATTTTTGTGAAATGTTTTACTATTTTTTTCGATTTTACTGTTCAAACGAGCTAACATGAGCTCGCGATCAATACAGCTGCGTCGACACTGGTTGTACTTCAACCAATTAGTATAGGCATGGTTCCTAGTGGACGAATCTAATTAGAAGTATGGAACTTATCAAAAATAAAACATTCTAGAAATATTAAACAATACTGTTGGAATGTCGGGCGTTCGAGTCACGTTGTTGTTTCGTCCGGGGCTAGGTTGGCAAAGGCAGTTGCATGGTCTAGAAGGTGAAACATGTGGCGGCGGCCACGGGCCTTTTAATTTGTTTTCTTGTTGCATATGTATACCGGTATTGTTGTGTAAAAGTCGTTGAATTTTTGGTCCCTTCCAATGACATCATCTAGGCACCCTTGTCGATGGTTTTTTTGTTCTGCGGGTATCGATGGTTCTTTTTGGACGTCAACATAATCTATCTTCATCTCTTTCATACAATCGTATATAGAAATGCATCATTTCCATTATCATGTGAAGCATATGTACAAATAAGTACAAATATTTGTATACATCTCTTCTGATGGTATAGAACTCAATGAGTTTTCAGTCCCGTCCATCATAGTTACACCAATGACTTTGTGATCGACATTTTCAAAATATCATCGAAAGCCATCGGTTTTATCTCTGATCTAAAAACTTACCATATAAACATATATTAAAATAAAAAATAAGCTCCAATTTTATAAAATCGTAGGCTCACCAATAAATGAGTTCACCACGACACATCAATTTTATAAACATATATTACCATATAAACATACATGTGATTTTTCAACACTAACCGAGACTAACATATCGCCTCCCTAAGGAAAGCTCACCACGACACATTATCTAACTAACGATAGAGCAAATTATCCACTCAGAATGATGTGCCATCTCCAGGAAAATATTAAAATAAATGGTATTCAACTGAAATCAACAAGTCCAGGTCAAAGTAATTTAAACCGTGGAACAGTATTCCAATGTGTAAACAACTCTAGCTATGCTGCAACAAATCTTGAATAGCCCTTTTAACTACGAGATTTGTGAGCTTTCATTAAGAAAGATGCTACTGATGAAAAGGATGTCAGGAAATTTTGATGAGTGGACATTATGAGATCAAGCTCCCCCATCTAGAATCATTCAAGCAGCAACACGTCTTTTTCCTAATCTCATTGAACAGGTAATCCGGACTACATATCATACTGCAGGAAGCGATAGTATATGACAGACAAGACATCCACATAATCTAGAAGACAGCTAAGCATACATACTAAAACTGTATTTATGAAGCAGAGGATCTAGAAGTTTGACCTCACGTCATTGTACTGTGGCTTGGCCGCTTTCCTCTTTCTGCCACGTCCTTTCTTTTGCTCTTCCACGGGTTCCTCTTCATCTTTAATTTCAACAGCAGTCGGCTTAACCTACAGGCCACACCACCATTGTTAGCAAAGAAGGGGAAATAACTGGCAAGAAACCAAGAATGGTCATCAAAGAGCGGGAGGAGGCGCTTACATCTGTAATCTGCTCCATCTTCTCAAGTAGAAATTCAGAATAGAGCTGTGTCTGTGTCAGCAGCTCATCCAGCTTGCTGAACTTTGCCTTTGGGTCAAAGGCCTGCCTCGCGGCCTCCTCTCTCTTTCTGGCCTCCTCTTCTTCCTCTATCTTAATCCGGGCCTGATACATCTCCTCTTCCTCCTTGGTCATCACCTCTGTGATTAAAGACGTATCGCCGTTCTTGGCCACCAGGTCAATCGGCAGAGGAGAAGTCGCATCCAGAGGCTCAATCGATGCCTCGTCTTTGACGGAGTTCAGCAGCTGTTCTTCAGCCTTCAGCTCCTCCGCAATGGGGTGCGCCTCACCACCATTGGCTTTGCCGTCCTTGGATCCGGACATTTTCTATTTTGCACAAAATAATCAGATTCAGGCTAAAGGATCCAGAACCTTAACAAATAAGATACACAAATCGCACCAAGAAAACGAAAGGAAATGTTTTTTTCAATAGGAAAAAGGGGGGAAATAGGAATGGTTGCAATTACAATACCAAGATGGCAAAGAGAAGAAAAACAATATAAGTGCATATTGGATACCATATCATTTATTTACAAAATCATAGAGTGAACTTTTCGGAAGAAGTATCGAACCCGTTGGTCTTTCTTTAAAAAAATAAAATTCATTCACAAACTCCGATGTCTTTCTCCCACTTCACTACATACTTAGCGACCATCATGTCCATTTGTGCACATGCAAGTCCCGCCCGAAACATGAATTGGTAAAGTTTGATGATGGTCTTCATCTTCCTTCACTACTCTGTCCAGTCTTCATATGTACCTCGGCTCGCAGTACCTTCTTTCTTATGTGTGCATTTCTTTCAACTTCAAATAATTGTTGCCGAGCTCTCGCTGTTTGCTACGAGAAATGATACATATGAAGGGCAAACATTAAGATAGGTAATCAATGAGTACATGTGACAATAACAATATCCCTGCAACCCACACTCAGTAATGTGAACAAAAAGTTTTAAACATAGCTACGAGGTTTCAAGAAAAAGTTTTAAACATAGATTATTAACAAAAGGTACCAGTCACCTATTAGATCTATAAATTTGTCATTTGTATTTCCCAGGCTCATAAATTTAGGAGACCAGATATAGTCCATGAGAAAATGATAAATTGATCACCATGATCATTTATAGTTCACTGCAAAGAGTATGGAACATCAATTGAAAAACGCAAAGCTTAGATTAATAGATCCAGTTTCACCCAGAAACATGTCAAGTATATGCATATATTAAACCAACATTCCACGATATAAACCTGTTACTCTAGAGAAATTAGCAAGCGTTAATGACCTTTAGTCTTAATTAAGTATGATCAAGCAGCTCTTTCTTTAGTTCCAATTAAGTATGCACAACGGAGTAACACAAGTATGTGCTTACTCATTCTCCTCATCTGTACATAGCCCAGAACTCGTACACATGATAGATTTATTATCCTCTGTGCTATTTCCCTAGCTAGCTATAGATTGTACATTCTCCTCAACCCCTATTACTCATTTTATTTCTGGTGGAAAAGCACATATATAGCCTTGTAGATAAAAAATAGGGATGCCATACAGAGATAAGAACACACCAGAGATTTACCTGCCCCGCTTCCCGGGGCGACGCCGGCAGAGCTGAGGCGCCGTGGCTACACATGAACCGTGCCACGGATCTCACTGTGGGATACTTAGTGGTGATTTAATATGTGATACAGCATAGAACGAACATCTAGAAGGTTTAACTAAGATAACTGGCAATCTAACAAGAGTAATTTTTACAAGTTCATTCAGAACTCTACTTAGAAGTATTGATATCAAGGGCTCAAGAACAAACTATAATTCATGTCAGCTACCTATCAAGGACAATCTACCTGTGAAATGAGCAACACCTATATAACAACTGAAATTGTGGGAAGAAAAAGGAGCTTGCGACTCACCAGAAAGCAGTAGGTTCACAGGGGAGCTTCAATTGCGCACACTTGGGGAATATAAAAATATGGAACTATTAGCAAACAACCTGAACAGAATAGCTCGTCTGAGCTTCACCTTTATGCAAGTAAAGATGAATAAATAAATAATTTTCCTACTAACTCTCAATAGGAGAAGATATTCAAGAATCAGCAGTCCAATGCAAGACTGGATAAACATGGACGCATCCATAATCTGGAAAAATCAGATCACATTGTACTGCTAATCACATCCGGGAAAAACAAGAATGTTCTTTTTTTCCTGAAGAAACACCTCTCCTTTTTGTGCAGGATTAAAAACCAACAGAAATGTAACAACGGGGGGAATATAATTAATATCAGAAAATCATGGCCTATAATGTGGGAGTTCCATATTAATAATTATTCAAAGGCTCAAGATAATTAATTAAGGACCAGATGAACAATGGTAATAGATTAACCAGTGAAATGGAATCAAATGAAGGCACATGGATCGTACTTACGTAGATGCACACGCCTGGATCTGAGGTCTTGGACGATCTAGCTGGGGGGAATGGTTGAAAAAAGGGGGGAATGCACCTAGACATCTGTATTAAATCGGAAGGTTTTAATAGCGAATCACCTCTTCCCCCAGAACGGAGATGGGAGAATCTGCGTCGGCGTCGGCAGCAGCGGTGGTGTTGGCGGCGGCGGCTGCTTCCTTCTTCGCCCCGTTCGCCATGGAGACCACCATCTCCGCCGCGGCGGCAACAGGCGGCGCCGTCGCCGACTGTCGGTGGGGCCGAGGCGTCATGCAGCAGCCCCTGCTGCGGCGGAGTTGGGGGCGGCGGCGGAGCGGGAGAAGAGGGAAGAGAAAGGGTGGATCTGGAGGAGGGCACGGGCGGGTGGGGATGCGAGGGGGGGCTCGCTCCCGGTTAGTTCGGTTTTTTTCGTGGAAGGGGTGGGGGAGGTGGGGTGGGAAAAAAACGGACGAAAATAAACCCCACGAGGTGAGACGAAAAAAAACCGAGGCAAGAAGCTATCAACTCCCCCTTTAGGAGTAGAGATTGGGCCTGATGGAAAAAATAGCATTGAACCTGTGTTAGTGCTAGAAACACGACAGATCCCACGAAATAACTTGCTGGTAGTTTAGTGGCTTGTTCAATGGGAAAACTTGCCGCCTGAAGACGCATCCTGGGAAGGGGGTATTATCGGGCGTGTACACTTTCATTTAGGAGGTGTTTGCTTCTTCAATTAACGGATGACCCAGAGTGAAGATTACTTCAAGATCCGATGGATCGCGATGCTCGCCATCTACCAATCATTATTTTACGTACGTGCATGTAGTGTTTCACCTTGTCATACTATTTACCGTTCCATTGCCAGCTGAGCTGAACCGATTGAAAATATCCTTTCTGTTCGTCGCGTCGCCCTCCCCCTAGGGCGACTCGGGCGGACCTGTACCGCAGCCGCCGCCGCCAAGCACTCCCTCCTCCTCTCCCTCCGCCGCCGCCGGGGGACGCCGCCGGGCTAAGCCCGGGGGCCGACGGCGGTGGCGGGGGATCTCCTCTCTCACGCGTCTTCGGGTTGGGGCGGGACCCCTAGGCGTGTGATGGCGCGGCCGATCTGGATTCTGTGGCGCGCCGGATGGCTGCGGCAGGTGGCGGGTGGCCGGCCCGTCCTCGGACGGCGGCGGCTAGGCGCGGCGGGCGGCCTAGTCACGGACGGCGGCGTGGACTGTGGGCGCAGCGGCCGGCCTTTTCGGGCGTCGGCGGCGGCGGCCGGCGAGGCTGCATGCGGTGACGTGCAAACTGCCTTCAGATCGGCAGCGGCGGCGTGGAGGGCCTGGTGGTCTCGTCGGCAGCACATCCGGTCAGATTTGTTCTGACCGATGCGACCGGCGGTGGTGGTCATCTCTTCCGTCAGAGGTGGTCGGCCTGAGGCTGGGTGTTCGGATCTCCGGATCCGTGATCCAGTACTGGCTGCGAGTCGGGGAGACATAGTTGCCGGTGAAAACCGAGCCGACGGCGAGCGATGGCGGCGTTCTACGTCGTTACCTTGATGAAGGCATCGTTGTGTGACTTATGTCGACCCACTCGTATTGCTCTGGGGGAAACCCTAGGATCTGGTCTTCCAGATCGGACGATGACGGCACTGCGGTGGCCTTTCTCTCTTGGGAGCATCGTTTGTGGAGCAGTGCTGGAGGTCAGAGGCAGGAGGTGGAGCGGCTTCGTCTTGCACGGAGCTTCGGTGGAGATGTCAAGTCATGCCTGGCCGACAGGTGCTACGCTTTGTCATGCCTGGTCGGCAGGTGCTACGCACGACAGATCTTCCGGAGACTTCAAGCTGTGTCGGCTGGTGGTACTTGGCGGCATGGGGCCGAGGTGTACCGGCGACGATCGCGACGTGCTAAGCAGTTCGCGCGCAGGGTGGTGGTGCCGTTGGGCGCCGTGGTGGCGTTGACGGCAGCTAGACCAGGCAAGGATGATGCGTCAGTACAACTCTGAAGATGGAGTAGTGGCAGTTGGCGGCGGCGGCCTCTGAGAGCGCGCCGGACCGGTGGGTGCCCCATACCCGGCAAGTGGCTTGGTTGGGCCCTCAGGTTTTAGATGTTAGGCTTGTCTGCGAGGTCTGTGGTATTAGGCCCAGACTATCAGCATCCCTTCATCAGATGGATAGGAGTAGCGACAGTTGTCGCCTAGACGGTGGCTTCATACGTATTGTTGTATTTCTTTGTAAGGTCTTTTGTGAATAATTAATAAAATGGCTGCATGCATCGCCCAGATGCAGAGGCCGGGGGCGATCCTCCTTCTCTAAAATAAAAATAAAAATTGCCAGCTGAGCTATATTAACCAGCCGTTCCTTCGGTAACCCTATGCCATTTCCGATGGCTTCTTTCTTATGAACAACACTTAACAATATAGCATATTTCAGTTGATACATATGCTCTTGCTTTCTAGTGACGAACTCTAGCTTTCTCCCCCCAACTCGATCTAGATCTTGACATGAGGCGTGTCAACTACTCAACAACAGCTTGTTGTGTAACGCGATTCGGTGGCCGACCTTTTTGGTAGGGAATCACATGCGACCCCCACCCCACCAGGCAAAAAAGGGAAGCTACCGTGTCACGTCAAACGAAAAGAAAGGCCGGTCGTGGCAGAGGCCGTAATTCTGGCGGTCGTGGTGGTATGGACGAAGACCCCTCCGGTCGTGGCAGAGGCCGTGGTCGTGGTTTTGGGCATGGCCGAGGGCGCAATGAAGGCGGGTTTGCGGCAGGTGCTAGCTACGCCAATGATGGGAATCTAAATCCTCAAAGCTGGAGGTTTAACTCTACCTTCCAAACAGGCGCCGAGGAAGGGGAAGAAACTGATGTTGATAAGGAGAGAATCAATGGCACAACCTCGAGTCAGGATGTGAGGATGATGTATGGTGCTGAGAATATCCTTGGGAAACGTATTGCAACTGACAGTAATGCAATGACTGCCAATGTAGCGGATCAAACTGATGATAGTACAATGGTAAACAATGCACTCGTCCCGTTTGCCGGAAAAGCCAGTAAGGAGACGCCCAGCTCAGGGGCGGTTGCGGAGAAAGTTAATCTATTTGAGGGGGATTTTGATGTGGGCAGTACGATCTCGGACCCTACAAGCACTCCACAGAAAAATGCAAACAGGAAGAAGTTACGTGGTATTGATGGAATGGCAGTCCCAATTGGTTCAAACCTAGAATCGGCGGCCTCCTCGGCGGAGGTCCGCCGGGAGCAATGAAACTCCTCTCTTGGAACTGCCGTGGAATGGTGGCGGCCACGGCGGTTCGCGAGCTCTTGGAACTCCAAGGGCGGGTTAGGGCGGATGTTATCTTTCTTTCAGAATCACACTTAAATAAAGACAAGGCGGAAGAGCTTCGTATGAAGTTGGCCTTTGACCTGGCTCATATTGTAGCTAGCGATGGGCGTTTGGGAGGACTAGTTCTTTTCTGTAATAATGCTTATGAAGTGGCAGTGAATTTTATGACTGAGAACTACATAGATGCTGTACTCATGTCTGAGAATGAAGTTAGTTGGCGGCTGACCTGTTTTTATGGGGAACCAGCTTGGGACAGGAAACATTTGTCGTGGAAATACTTATCTGATCTAAAGGGAACCACAGATGCGCCATGGATGGTCATAGGCGATTTTAACGAAATCCTGATAGGATCAGAGAAGGAGGGAGGCAACCCTAGACCAAGCCAGATAATGCAGGCATTCAGAAACTGTCTTCTGGCATGTTCACTGGATGATATGGACTTCATTGGAGATATATTCACTTGGAGGCGAGGCGAGATACGTGAAAGATTGGACCGGGCTGTCTGTAATGAAGCATGGAGTGGAAAGTTCCCCCTTGCTACGTTAGTACATGAGGCACATGTACACTCAGATCATAGACCTTTGTTGCTAGACACAGAATACTATGATGGGCAGCAACTAAGGAAACCGAGTGGAGGAAGGAAATTTGAAGCTAGGTGGCTCAAGGAAAGCACCGTAGATGAAATAGTTAAATCAGCATGGGAACGGGCAAATCTAAGGGGTGTCGGCCCCTCTTTGGCAGACCGAACCCGAGCTGTGCATGCTGATCTCCATGCATGGGATCGAGATACATTGAGAGGACCAAAGAAACGAATCAATAAATTGAAACGTGAGTTGGAGAAGCTGAAATTGGGCTCCCAAAATTCTGAGAGTCGGGCGCGACTAAAGGAAGTACAAGTATTGATAGAGAACCTCTTGGACCAAGAGGAGATGTATTGGATCCAAAGAGGGAGAACAAATTGGCTCCTCCATGGCGACAGAAACACAGCCTTTTTCCATAAGGCCGCTTCTGCCAGAAAGAAGCGTAATCAGATCAAGAAACTGATGGATGATAATGGTGTATGGCACCAAGGAACGGATCAATTAAACAGCATTATCATGGAATATTTTGTGAAACTTTTTGACTCTGAAGTGTTTGATCCAGATCCTGCTGTTATTTCGAAGGTGCAAAGGCGTGTTACTAACGAAATGAACAATGTGCTTACAGCACCTTTTTTGGCAGAAGAAGTGAGAAAAGGCTTGTTTGATATTGGAGATTTCAAGGCCCCGGGCCCGGATGGTCTTCACTCCATATTTTATAAAAGGTTTTGGCCGATGCTTGGTGATGATTTAGTTCAGGAGGTTCTCCAAGCCATTAATACATGCACAATTCCCCCTGGTTGGAATGATACGGTCATTGTCATGATTCCTAAGAATAATAATCCAGAGAAGGTAACACAGTTTCGCCCAATTAGTCTTTGTAATGTAGTTTACAAGGTTATTTCTAAGATGATTGCTGCACGCCTTAAGCCTTTGCTTCCAGAAATTATTTCTCCTACCCAAAGTGCTTTTGTTCCTGGAAGACTTATAACCGATAATGTTCTAATTGCGTATGAGAGTCTCCATGCAATAAAGAACAAGAAGAAAGGGAAGGAAGGATGGTGTGCAGTGAAACTTGATATGCACAAGGCATATGACCGTGTGGAATGGGTTTTTTTGGAAGCTATTTTGCTAAAACTTGGCTTTAATGCAAGTTGGGTTGAGCTAGTTATGCAATGTGTTAAGTCTGTGCAGTACAGGGTGCGTTTCAATTCCGAGGAGACGGAAAGCTTCAAGCCATCTAGGGGGCTGAGACAGGGCGATCCCCTCTCCCCTTATCTTTTCCTTCTCTGTACTGAGGGCTTGACTACCCTACTATCACATGCGGAACATACAGGAGCTCTGGAAGGTGTTAAAGTGTGCAGAGATGCACCGGCTGTGACTAACCTCTTATTTGCAGATGATTCGCTCATCTTGATGAAAGCAAACAATCAGAATGCAGAAACTTTGAAAAGGATTCTTGATACATATTGTTTGGCATCTGGACAAAAAGTGAGTGTAGAAAAATCAAGTATTTTCTTTAGCCCGATTACACCTGTTGAGACCAGGGCGCATATCTGCACCACTCTAGAGATCATGACAGAAAGCTTAAATGATAAATACTTGGGGCTCCCAGCCACTGTTGGGCTGGATAAGAGTGACTGCTTTAGTTACCTGATTGACAGAATCATTCAGAGACTAATGGGATGGAAAGAAAAGGTCTTGTCACTGGGCGGAAAAGAGGTACTTCTCAAATCAGTGGCTCAAGCCATACCATCTTATGCAATGTCGGTCTTCAAAATCCCTAGAAAAAATTGTAAGGGAATAACAGACGCGATGGCGCAGTTTTGGTGGGGCGATGATGCCAATCATAGGAGAATGCACTGGTTCGCTTGGTGGAAAATGTGTGTTCCAAAGAAAGACGGTGGAATGGGTTTCCGTGACATCCATTGCTTTAATCTGGCTTTGTTGGCGAAACAAGCATGGCGTTTATTGGATGACCCTGATTCCCTATGTGCAACCATACTTCGAGCCAAGTATTATCCCGATGGAGATTTGTTGAATGCACCCTTGAAGAAGAAATCATCATACACTTGGCAAAGTATTATGGAGGGGGTCAAAACTTTAAAACTCGGACACATATGGCGAATTGGAGATGGACACAAAGTAAACATTTGGTCGGATGCTTGGATCCCTCAATCACCCTCTAGACTACCGATCACCCCAAGAGGTAACAATCTGCTATCCAAGGTTTCAGACTTGATTGACCCGACGACAGGCCATTGGGATGCAATGTTGGTGGAGCAAACCTTTTGGCCGGTTGATGTTCATCGGATACTAAATATTCCATTACCATCTTTTGACATGCCTGATTTTGTTGCTTGGCACCCCTCGAAACATGGCATCTTCTCTGTCAAGTCAGCCTATCTAGAGATGTGGCGGAGCCACTATGAACTGAAAGCTCCAAGGAGAAACTCCCCGAGCGCTGCTGTGCCCAATCCAATCTGGGAATTTATGTGGAAATTGCCCTGCCCTGCTAAGGTGAGGATCTTCCTATGGAGAACGCTACATGGCACTCTCCCCTGCCGTGTCAGTCTCGCGGATAGGCATCTGAAAATTACCACAAAATGTCCGGCGTGTGAAAGTGCTGAAAGTGTGAAGCATATGTTGTTCCAATGCAACAAGGCAAAAGAAGTATGGAGGAAGCTGGGTTTGGATAGCATCATCCAGAGAGGATGTACGGTCGATCGAGCGGGAGAAGCAGTCCTGGAACATCTCCTATCTCTTCCGGCGGACGAAACTATAGTCCTTGGTCAGAGGAATGGCAACTTGATCATAGCAATCACGTGCTGGTTTCTGTGGTGGGAGAGAAGGAAATTGGTGCATGGTGAGCAGACACATGGATCATCCCAGATTGCTCTTTCAGTTCGTGCCCTTGCTGAGAATTTTATTGCTGCGGCGGCCAAGTCAGTGAAGGAGAAAAGGAACCCATGGACGAGACCGCCACCGGGATATACCAAATTAAATGTCGATGCCTCATTTGATCCGGACTTGCTCCAAGGTACGGTTGGAGCTGTTCTGCGCGATACTGCTGGCAATTTCATAGCGGCAAGCAACTCTGCTGTTGGTGTTTGCATGGATGTGTTCATGGCCGAGGCTCTTGCCCTTTGGTTTGGTCTGAACTTGGCCACGTCCGTGGGCTGCAACAAACTGATAGTAAATTCGGATAATAGTGATCTGATCTCTACGATGCAAGACGGAGGTAACTCTTCAGGAACATCGGCAGCTATTCTTGATGACTGCTATCATATGGCCAGGGATTTCTCTCATGTGCGGTATGAACACTGCCATAGAGAAGCTAATGCTGTTGCAGACGAACTAGCCAGACTTTGCAAATTCTCCCCCCCAAACTCTTGGTTTGATGAGCCACCTGAGGCCATCAATCCTTTGCTTGTAAGTGATACTGTTTTGATTACTAGCTAATAAAGGGGTGTTGAGATGTTCAAAAAAAAAAAAAAAAAAGGCCGGTCAGCTGTTCCTAAGCACGCCCCAGCCACCCTGAGAGCATCCGTAAAAACAGTCAAATCTTCATATTTACGGTACATGTTAAAAAAAACACCAAATAGATCCTGTAAAATAACATGTTTCGTATTTTTTGTTACAATTTCAGCGTATATTAGAGCACGCATCCGTCACATAGAGGATTCGAGCCGTTTTTTGAGGATCCCATAAAAGCGGTCAACGCCGGAGCAGGGCCTGGCGATGCCGCGCGCGAGTAGCGAGTAGGTGGAGGAGCTCGACAACAGCCGGCTGGAGCACCACTGTAGCACGCGGACTGCCGGAGAGTCACCAGAGCTTCGCCGGAGCAGGCAGCGGGCTGGAACGACACCGGAGTAGGCGGCATGACGGAGCGGCGCTGTCGTGGCCGTCCGGAGTTCGAGTTCGTACATGCGTATGTCCCGGGGAAGAATAAGCGTGAGGAGAATTTTTTTCTACTGTACAGGTTTACGGCTGTTCAGTTGGCTCGCGTGAGTGATGTTTTTACGGGATGTGCTAGAGATGCTCCGACGCCCAACAAAAAAAAAACCTACGTTCCCCACAAACGATGTGCCTGATTGATAATGAGGCCGGTCCGGAGACCAGGCCCGACTCCGACTCCGACCGAGGCGGCTACGGTTCGCCATATATAGCCAGCCGCCGCCAGCTTCCTCGCGTTCGTTTTCTTCTGATCCAGCGAGAGAGACAGAGAATCCCCCCATCCACTATACCCTAAACACAGCAGAGGACAGTAGAGGCGGAGTAGATCCGGCGATGGCCGTCGAGAAGATGCAGTTTTCCATGCCAATGGCCGGCAACGAGGGTTTTCCCTTCACCGTGACCCAGGGGGAGAAGGAGAAGAAGGAGGCGATCTCCACGGCGGAGGCGGCGATCCTCAAGGCCAAGGCGGAGCCGGAGAAGGAGGCGGCGATCCTCAACGCCAAGGCGGAGACGGAGAAGGAGGAGGGGATCATCGAGGCCTACTACGACCCGGAGGAAGACGATGTGCCGTACGAGAAGCTGTCCGACGGCGACGAAATCTCGGAAGTAGACCAGGATGCGTTCATGGCCAGGATGGAAGCGCGGTGGAACGCCTTTATCAAGGAACAGGAGGCTCGCTTCCCTGCCATCGGGTACCGGGAGTACGCCATCGGGGAATACAGTGTCGATGATTCGTCCGATTCGGATGACGAGCAGGAGTGCTACCTCCGCAAGCTGGAGGCTTCCCATGGCGTTGAAGGGTGTGACATTGCTGCTCTTGTCATTTGACTGGGAAGGGATGAAGAAGGAGGTTTACCAATGCTATCCATCTATACTAGTAGTAGTCTGATCGAATCCGGAGGACATCCATGTTAATTAGCGGTCCACCTAGCTATCTCACTGTGTGCGTGTGCGTGAGTGATCTTAGTATCTAATGAACCAATGGCAGTGGCATGTATCTATTATTAGTACCATCACCATCTGAACTAAGTATGCTATATCCTCGAGTTGTCTTTGATATTTGATTGTCTCCCTGCCTGCTGGTTTACATTGTTTCAGCCATGCTGGTTGCCAATGCCATGCGCCTGTGTATATTTTGTTTCAGATTCCCCATTCATGGCTGCATCATCTAGCAAGTGTTGGTTCTTCATGTCGATTCATTTGCATGTATACGAGTTTGAGACTTTCCAGTTTTACTTTGCTCCTTGCTATGTAGATGGCTCTTAAAGATTTGACACCCATCATCATCCTGCTGTTTCATTGACCTTATATACTCCCTCTGTAAACTAACATAAGATTTGACACCCATCATCATCCTGCTGTTTCATTGACCTTATATACTCCCTCTGTAAACTAACATAAGATTTTTTAGATCACTACTCTAGTGATCTGAAACATCTTATATTAGTTTACAGAGGGAGTAACAAACAGACGGTTCTTTATTCTTGCATCTTAGTTGTTGAACCAGCATCATTCCTCCTATCGTATGCAGTGTTCTTTATTCTTGCATCTTAGTTTTTGAACCAGCATCATTCCTCCTATCGTATGCAGTTTCCACGACTTGGACACGTTGCATCTTTTGTTCATCTGCTGCTCTTCAGCGTGTTGCTCCAGCATCAATCCTTGTATTTATGCAACTTTCATGACTTGTAGCACCGAAGCAAAACCATACCTGTATCTTATTTTCATCTAGTTTTTATTCTTTGCTAAACTGGTCACCTTTCACACTAAATGGTACGTGGCCATTCTTGTATCACTCCCCATCACAACCTTTTCTGGTATTCAGCATGATAATAATATACGCATGAAACTTAGCTGGCACTATGGATGGCTCAGACTTTACAACCTTAAAAAGGGAAGTATGCTCTGTTAATCTGCACACAAGACAAAGTTTGCCCCCAGTGAATTATGTTTTGAAGCACCAGCTGTTGAATTTACGCATAATGTTGGTCATTGCTGAAACTTGATCTGTTTTATCTTTTTGCCCGCTTATACTTGGATCAGATAGGAACTATTGGATATACTTTACTGCTCGATTTTTATGTACATAGCAGGGGATATAAAAGGAGGCTGGCCCTGGTATGATGATGGGGCAAGCATTGCTTCTGCGGCAGTACTCCTTGTTCTTACAAGTATGTCACCGCAGGCTGGCATGGAGGGGATAAAAGAAATTGGAGGTCTTTATATACCAAACAGCGACAGTTAGTACGTTGTTCATGCGCTACATAATCAGGGGAATGCCCAACTGCAAACCTGTGGAGAGCATTATTTCTTCGAAACCATGTGCAGCCCAACCATGTTTTGACTATGCTAGCAGCACTTGATCTGCACCTCTCTCCCTCCTTCATGACATCTTTAGTTCCCGACTTAGGAACATGCATGATAGAATATATCCTCCTTACTCGCCAATGTAATAATCTAACAATCCTGACCTCTCTTCCATCCCCTTCACTCCTTAAGCTGATGATTTTCTCACATATCATTGATAGTACAATCAATCAGAATAGCACAGAGGCAGAAACATCAGAAACACGTATGAAATCACAAGTCCTACATATGATGCAAGGGTTTTGTTTGTTTGCAAATCTCTACATTAGCAAGACCTATTATGCACATGTAATTATAACCACATAGCGATTTTTTTTTCAAACGGTGCAATGTTATTTATCCCGCTTTATTTGTTATTTTAGTAAATGGAAATGCCCATGAGGAAAATTAAGCACTCAGTTTTGTAGTACTTGATAGATGTGCTGGATCGCATGGGATTAAGATTCCGGTAGTGGTATGTGGAGTGTTACCTTCTCCTGCACTCGAGGCGCTCCCGCCGGTGACCATGGTGGGATGGTGACGGCGGCGATGACAGAGAGATGGAGAGGTGGTGGTGGTGCTTCCCGTGAGCACCGCGCTAACCCTAGATCGGAAGGGAGTGTCGGTGGGGTTTGTGGCGGCGGCGAACTTCGTCATCCGTGCCCCGGCCCCCACCTCTGTTATTATAGCGCGGGTCACAGGGGCCCACCAACCATAATGGGTTGGGCGCCCCCGATCAGGGCGCAGATCAGGGGTCCGGTGGGCCGTTGGGCCCACACAGGAGAGATCAACCTAACATTCTCCCCCTTGATCTCAACTTTTCCTTTTAACTTTATACTTTCTAGTTTATTTGTTTCATCACATATTGGTACATAGAGCATGTTTCATCGTCACAGCTTAATTGCCGATAGAATCATACAGCTACAACATACGTTTTGTTCAGAAATAAATTATGTTCCTTTTGGGCCTCTCATGATCCAGGAATCATAGGCTTTCCCTTAAACCCATGCCGGCTAAGTGTTCCTTGAACACATTGGGTGGTAAGCCTTTCATAAGCGGATCCGCAAGCATATACTTTATCTCTATTGTTTTGGCAGCATTACTTGACTTGTTGTTGTGAGCATAAAATACTGCGGGCTGGTTGTCACAGTACATCTTTAGTGGTTTGTGAATACAATCTACCACTTTCAAGTCGGGTACAAATTTCTTTAGCCATATCGCCTGCCCCGTGGCCTCGAAGCATGCTATGAATTCTGCATACATCGTGGATGATGCAACTACTGACTGTTTGGAGCTTCTCCACGAAATAGCCCCTCCAGCGAGAGTGAAGACGTATCCTGACGTGGATTTTCTATCATCTCTGTCCCCCGCAAAATCTGCGTCTGAATACCCTTTTATCTCTAGGGAATCAGATCTCCTGTATGTTAGCATGTAGTACTTCGTGCCTTGCGCATAACGCAATGCCTTCTTTGCCATCTTCCAGTGCTCCATGCCTGGATTCTCTTGATATCTACCGAGTACCCCGGTAACAGAAGCTAAGTCAGGGCGAGTGCACACTTGTGCATACTGTAAGCTTCTAACAGCCGAAGCATATGGTACTGGTTTCATGAGATCGATCTCGTACTGGTTCTTGGGACATTTGAATTTCCGAAAACTATCGCCCTTGACTATAGGAGCAGGTGTGGCTTTACTCACATGCATATTATACTTTTGGAGAACCTTTTCTAAATATGCCTTCTGCGATAGTCCTAAGACTCCATTATTCCTATCTCGATGAATTTCTATGCCCAAAACATAGGATGCCTCACCAAGATCTGTGATATCAAAATTTGAGGATAAGAACTTCTTTGTTTCTAATAGTAGACTAACATCACTGCTAGCAAGCAAGATATCATCCACATACAAGATTAGGAAAATATATTTCCCATTTTTAAACTTTGCATAAATGCAGTTATCTTCAATATTTTCTTTAAATCCAAAACTTTTAATCGTTTGATCAAACTTTAGATACCACTGTCTAGAGGCTTGCCTTAATCCATAAATGGATTTCTTCAGGCGGCATCCCATATTTTTCTTGCCTTCCATGATAAAACCCTTGGGTTGTTTCATGTAAACTTTTTCTTTTAAATCACCATTCAGAAATGCCGTCTTGACATCCATTTGATGCAACTCTAAATCAAAATGTGCAACTAATGCCATTATGATTCTGAAGGAATCCTTACATGAGACTGGGGAAAAAGTCTCATTGTAATCTATCCCTTCTCTTTGTGTAAATCCTTTTGCCACAAGTCGGGCTTTATACTTTTCTACATTCCCATTAGGGTCATACTTAGTTTTGTAGACCCATTTGCAGCCTACTGTTTTGGCTCCTTTAGGAATTTCCACTAAGTCCCAAACATCTTTGGAACTCATCGATTTCATCTCATCTTCCATTGCCTCTAACCATTTTGATGAGTGAGGGCTTTTAATGGCTTCTTCATATGTAGTGGGATCACCTTCCATATGAACCATTTCTGTGTTATAAACTTTATAATCAGTAGAAATAGCTGATCTTCTTGTTCTATTAGACCTTCTAAGTGCCTCAGTTTCTGGCACATTCTGTGCCTCAACTTCTGGCACATCTTTTACAATTGGCTGCTGCACCTCCCTTTCATGCTCAACAACGGGTTCAGTCGGCTCCTGATGGACAGGTTCCGGGTCTACCCCCATAGTTGTCATGGGTGAAGTTGCAACTGGTAGTGAGAAAAATGGCTCCTGAATCATCGGATTAGGTGCATGCACCCTCTTCTCCTCAAGATCAATTTTCCGAGCTACCATGCTCCCCCTCATCATTTCGTCCTCTAAGAAGGCTGCATGTCTTGTTTCTACAAACTTTGTATATCTGTCTGGACAGTAGAAACGAAAACCCTTTGATCTGTCTGGATAGCCAATGAAGTGGCAACTCACTGTTTTGGGATCCAACTTTGCAATGTTTGGATTAAACATCTTGGCCTCAGCAGGGCACCCCCACACCCTGAAGTGGTGTAGAGAGGGCACTCGTCCTGTCCATAGCTCGTACGGTGTTTTGGGCACCGACTTGCTTGGCACTCTATTGAGAATGTGAATGGCGGTTTTAAGTGCCTCCATCCATAAACCCAATGGCAAGGTAGAGTAACTCATCATGCTGCGCACCATATCCATAAGAGTACGGTTGCGCCTTTCAGCTACTCCATTTTGCTGAGGCTCGCCCGGCATTGAATACTGGGCTACTATGCCAGTCTCCTGTAAGAACTTTGCAAAAGGTCCAGGGACTTGGCCATATGGAGTGTGTCGACCGTAGTACTCCCCCCCACGGTCAGATCTTACTATCTTTATTCTTTTATCATGCTGATTTTCAACTTCAGCTTTGAATATTTTAAACTTATCCAACGCTTCGGATCTTTCTTTGATTGAATAAATATATCCATAGCGAGAGTAGTCATCTGTGAATGTTATGAACGAGTCATATCCATCTACACTTCTCACCGGAAATGGTCCACAAATGTCAGTGTGGATGATTTCTAGGGTGCCTGTGCTATGGATTGCACCCTTTTTAATTTGTTTTACATACTTTCCTTTAATGCAATCTATGCATTGTTCTAAGTCTGAGAACTCTAACGGAGGAAGAATTTCACTTTTGACTAATCTTTCTATTCTCCCCCTGGAAATATGGCCCAAGCGACAGTGCCATAATTTCGACGAGTCGTGAGTTCTCTTTCTTTTCTTTTGTTCTTTGTTCGACGCGGAAACATGCTCATTCACATTACACACAGAATGCTCTTTTTCACGGAGTGATAATAAATAAAGCTCATCGTGTAGTAAAGAAACACCCACATAAGCATTATTAAACCATATGGCACACTTGCCATGTCCAAAATAACATTCATAATTGTCTTTGTCCAAACAAGAAACACTAATCAAGTTTCTATGACACGAAGGGACATATAAGACATCTCTAAGTAGAAGCTTGAACCCATCAGCTAACTCCAAGGAGATGGCATCGATAGCTTCAACTTCTGCTCGAATTCCATTAGTGACTTCAATGCGTCTTTCATTTCTTTGCATAGTCCGCGTCGAATGGAATCCCTGTAAAGAATTCGCAACATGAACAGTTGCACCTGAGTCAATCCACCAAGTAGATTTCGAAAACTGTGCATACAAGGATTCATTTACAAATGAAACGATGTCATTACCTCTCTTTGCCATGATTGACTTTAACCAGACAGAGCAATCCTTTTTGTAGTGCTCAGTCTGCTTGCAGTGGAGGCAAGTGTCTTTGTCCACTGGAAAGGACTTCTGCTGATGCTGATGCTGCATGTGAGATTTGCCATGCGCCTTTGAAGGAGAACCTTTGCTATTTTGATTATAATTCTTTTTCTTGTTATCCTTCACATAGTTGAGTGAACCACCATGTGAGGCTTTCAGTCTGTCCTCTTCTTGGACACACATTGCTATTGTCTTTTCAATGTCCCATGTTTCAGGCGACATGTTATAGTTTACAACAAAGGTTTCAAACTCCTTTGGCAGTGAAGCCATGACCAGGTGGACCAGGAGCGCTGGTTTGATCTCCAGATCCGCATCCATGGGCTTGAGCTTTGCTGCCATGTTGCTCATCCTGAGGATGTGCTCTCTTATTCCATGACCACCGCCAGTGTAGTTCTCTGTCACCAGTTGTTTTATCAACTGGGTGGCATATGTCTTTGAAGAACCAGTGAACTGGTTCTTTATCTTTGTAAGCAACTCCCCTACGGAAGTGCACTCTGCAATTGAGCCCACAATGGCGTTCTCAATTGTATTCTTTATAAATGCCATACACTTTTTGTTGGCGTTGATCCACTTTTGATTGTTGAGGGTATAGGACATCTCCAATGGAGCATAATCCCCTCTCTTTTTATTCCACGCAGCATCATCATCTGTGGCCTCTCTGACTGGCTCTGTAGGTCTGACCGGCTGTGGTTCATCCACAACCCAGTCCAGCTCAGCACAGACAAATGTCAGGTCTACTTTCTTCCTCCACTCAGTGTAGTTGTCACCTCTGAGTGTCGGAACATCTTTTAGGCAACTCATCAAGTGGTAGCCTCCTGAAATCACAATTTAAGTGAGATCATTATAACAATCATATGCATTAATCTAACGTTGGTCAAATTAAACATACAATTGTCTATGCAATTAAATCTATATTACCGTTGGGTAAAAAAATAGAAATAAATGCACCTTTAATTTCAATAATAAAACATGATCATGTTATTAACAACGTTGGTCATAAAAATAACATAATCATATTCATTTTAATAATCACTTTAATGTGCTCTTTAAATTTAATTCTCTCTAAACTTTTATTTTCTTTGTAAAAGAGCACTATAAATTTATTTTGCAGCGGAAAAAAATATGAATATAAAATTCATGAACTTTTTATTCTTTTCAGAATCTTTTTCTTTTACTAAAGAAAAAATCCATGAACTTTATTATTTTCTTTACTAAATTCATGGACTTTTCTTTTCTTCAAATTTTCTATTTTCTTTTTCAGACACTTTTCTATATTATCTTTCTATTTTCTAAAACAAAATTTTCGTTGGAAAAAATTGCATAGAAAAAGAAAAAATATTCCTGTTTTAAATCTGCCCAAAACTGCACAGATAAACTAAAAAACCAAAAAACAAAAACTGTCAGTGCTCTCTGGGCCGAAACCGGCCCAGTACCCAGCACCTGAGCCTGGGGTGCCGGTACTGCCGGCCCACTCCCTCGCGGCCCAGTGGCACAGCTGGCCCAGCTGGCCCGTGGTGGCTTTAGGGTTTCAATCGGGGCCGTTCCTTCGATCGGACGGTCGCCCGGGGGTTTCGCTGGGGCAAAACCAGCTGCCGACGACGCCCGAGGGGAAACCCTCGCACATTTCTCCCCCCGGCCCGCCGCTCTCCTCTGTACTCTCTCCTGTGGCGCACCAGCGGATCTCGCCGGCCACCGGCGACGGCGTTGAGCGCCACCGCGCCGCGTCCGGCCGCCGGCTCTTTCTCCTCCCCCCTTCCTTTCTTCCTCCTTTTATCCCCCTCATCCACCGCATCTGTGAGAGAGAGGCGCGAGCAGAGCCATCCTCTGCTCCTCTTCGAGCCAGCGCCGGTGCGTGATGCGGCAGCTCTGCGAGCCGGCGACGGTTGCCGATGGCCCGTCCGCGCCGCGCGCCGCACTCTCCTGTCCCGCTAACTTTCTCCACCACCAGTGCCTCCTCTGTCCGATGCGGACGGCAACTGCGGCGGAGCTTTCGGACGGCGGCGCTGTGGCCTTACCCCTCGCCGGCTGCGCGTCCACCTCGCGGTGAGCGCGCCGCCGTCGAGTGGTTTGGTCACGGCGCCCTTTGCTCCTCGCGGGGTGGTGTTCTTCTTCCCCGCACCTCGGCTTGCCGATGCGTGTGGGGATCGAGAGGAACGGCGCGGCCGGAACGACGGCGCTACTTTGCCGGTGGCCCTAGGCCCTCTCCCGTGATCTGTTGCGGTTTCTTTTTGTTTTGATATTCTCTTTTCCCTGCTAGGGTTCTTTGGGGGAAGGGAGTTTCTCTCTTTTGGCTACCGAAAATCCAATACACCATCCTGGGCTGATACCATTGATAGATGTGCTGGATCGCATGGGATTAGGATTCTGGAAGTGGTATGTGGAGTGTTACCTTCTCCTGCCCTCGAGGCACTCCCGCCGGTGACCATGGTGGGATGGTGACGGCGGCGATGACAGAGAGATGGAGAGGTGGTGGTGGTGCTTCCCGTGAGCACCGCGCTAACCCTAGATCGGAAGGGAGTGTCGGTGGGGTTTGTGGCGGTGGCGAACTTCGTCATCCGTGCCCCGGCCCCCACCTCTGTTATTATAGCGCGGGTCACAGGGGCCCACCAACCATAATGGGTTGGGCGCCCCCGATCAGGGCGCAGATCAGGGGTCCGGTGGGCCGTTGGGCCCACACATGAGAGATCAACCTAACAGTACTTAGATGATGATGAGACCCGGTATGTGAACTGACTGAACCAAGTATAACCACTCCTATAAATTGTTCTAATCATATTATGGCCACTATGCTAATGGACTTTGCCCAAGAACTGAATTCATGCCACAGGAACTAGCCAGATAATCGAAGTGTACCTATGGGTTTTAAGTGGTACCTTAGAACTACGTGAAAGAGCATCACCTCAAAAAGAAAATAGCGCAACATTATTTGCCTAGAACAACATAGTGTTTCCACATAAAAAATGAAATAGATTGATAGAAGAGGTATATTGACTAGACCACCGAAATGAATAATGTTTCTGACCTTCAGCCATGCTTCAGGGTAAGTATATAGTTTCTTGACATACCAACACATCCATTTCGTGCTTTGCTGGTTCGGCAGGTATCTACTCACATGCGTGATTTCCCAGCAGACAATATAGGTAATGCGTAGCTGGAATGAACAGAAGCAAGGAGAAGCAAACACAGCAATCTGTGGTGCGAAGTTATGTTGAGAGGAATGGAGCATGAAGCGGAACTAAAATTCTGCATCAAACACCATCAAGTCGGTATGCTTGATGCCCCCCTTGTTGATCCCTCCACAATAGTTCCATGTGGATATACATTTTTTTTTTGGTCTTAACTGTCATCTGCAGTCACAAAATGATCCAAACCAAGAAAGGAATAACAAAACCAAAGAACACCTATGGACAATGTATCCAATAAAGCAACACCAACGATCCAAGAAAGGGAATACAATACAGACATAGAACAATATTATTGCACCCTCATAGGATAGAGTAATAACCATGTTCTGTAAACACAAAGTTTGGTCTTATTAAGAACAAAATGATGAGAATATTGGGCTATAAGAAAATGATTAGCCTAAACTCCAAATAATCTGCTAGTGTGGGGGCGAAAAGAAATTTGACAAAATATTATATAAAGAGACACAACTGTCCAAGAAGCAACTCAACAAGAACGTGTGCAGCTCAACATATCTAGTTGACGGTACACACCCTGTTGCCGGAAATATCAGCTTGGAAGCGGAGCAATAGCCTGAGCGCTTGCGAACAAACTGAAAGTTGAGAATGAACTTATATAGCACTGAACTCGTCGCTCCAGTATCGGGGATTCCCTTGCTGCCATTGCCCAGGCAATGATCTGGTCCGGTGGTGTGCACTGATTCGGAGCCATCGCGCGATTTCCACCTTCGAAGCCTCGACGCAAATTCTCGTCACAGTTTTCTAAATTGATTCACAACCTCTAGTTGGCAGGCGCATCTCCACTGCCCATTTGCCTCAAGTGATCCTCTGGTAACCTTGCCTCCATTAGTCGCTCTGAATCCCTTGGATCCATGGACGAGTTGTTGTGACGATGGTATATGGATAAGGGGGCACTTACATGCACTTTGCTCATGGGGATTTGATGGGCATCAATCACAGAAAGGGAGTCCGAAGATAAGGAAAAGCCAGACTTGCAGAGAGTCAAAGGAAGATTCAAATTCACATGCGAAACTGTAGCTTGTCTGGTAGTATCCTCCTCTGTCACCGTTACCGGAGGGGATCATGGTTGCAAGGTGCAAATCCCATGACTCAATAAACCGTGAATAAACCAGGATCAAGGGAAAAAACCCATTCCCCCCTCCACTCCGGCGGCAGGAAAAGGGAATAAACCGGGATCCCCTCTGTGCGAAATGGGGCCCGGGTGAGGGAGCGCTCGCATGGTGGTGGAGTGGCGACGAGATGCGTCCATGGGGGAGAGCCATGTCAGTGTGGGCGATGTGGGTGGATGTAGGCGAGGGGTGAGCAACGGCCGACGGTGCGGGCGGATCTAGGTGGGGTGGGCACAGTCGCGGGGGGTGGGGAACGAGGAAAAAAAATCCTATGGGACTAGGTCTCATAGACGAGGATGTGAGACCCAATTGGATGAGCGACACATGGCGGCGACAATCTCAAAGCATCCCAATCCCACTTACTGTCAATTCTCAATTCCAATAGCTCATTCCCGATTCCAAAACACACGTACTTCATCATGCTCTAACATGTACTTCTGATTCTAAAAAAAAAATGTACGTCTGATTAGAGAAAAGAGATTCTCCGATGCATGGGAGGTCCCGTGCATGTTTCAGCCGTCCATTTGGTTGGAGATCCGCATACAGGCATGCTTATCTTCTTTATATTCCTAACTTAGCCATTAATTAATTTTGGAGGATCAGAGAGTTGCATGTGTCATTCATCCCATCTCCCATGTCTTTTTCATTTCCTCTTCTAATTTCAATTTACTATTGAACTGAAAATCTAAATTAAATGTTGTTTGCATATTTGTGTTCGCCGTGACGAGAACTTTCGAACAAGATCAATTTTGAATACATTTTGAAAACTTAAAAAAAAAGTTCTAAATACTAAAACTTGATAATCGTAACATTATTTTTTACCAAGTTTCATCAAGTTTTACCAAATTTCGTATGCTTTTAGGGTTCTGGGCTTAGGGCTTAGGGCTTTAGGGCTTATGATTTAGGGATTAGGGTTCAGGGTTTAAGTTTTAGGTTTGAAAGTTGCTAAATTTACCATTATTTCTATCAAGTTTTAGTATTATAAACTTACTTGACCACCCGATTTACCATGCGATCCACAAAGTTGTTGGATTCTGCACGAGGGCACACCAAGTTTTAAGTTTCAGTCTGTGAAACTAGCGTTTTTATCATTCGCGCATACCAAGTTTCAGTAGTTGAAACTTAATGAATTTAGACACTCATCAAAACATATTCAAAATGGATCTTATTTAAAAGCCTTCATCATAAGCAACACGAGTCCGAAAACGAAAATTAAATTGGACTCATCGATCAAAATAAATAATAGATTGAAAATTGAAAGTCAAACGAATAAGGATGGGAGGTGGCATGGGTGGAGCTGCCTTGACGGCGGCGGCCAAACAACACGACATAGCGAATACCTTTCGGCCATGGCCTCGCCGAAGGAGGTCATCGCCGCCGGCATGTCGAACGGCTCGTCCATGGTGGATCCACGCCACACTGTTGGCTCGGCGGACAGCACGCGACGGCGTGGCGAACGGACGGATCAACTCCCTGTGGATACCAGCTTATACTTCTTTTTAGAGGAAAAAGGGATCACACATCCCCGGTTCCATTGCATAATGAAACCACCAAACCACAGAACTACAGCGTTTCTGTTCCCTAACCCTTCTTTCTAGCCTCGCGTAGGAGGAGGTTATGCATGCCCCCCATTTTCTCTGGGTTTCCATATCAGGACAGTACGACTTGGCACTCTAACCCACGAGCTAGACTCGGATCTTATCTTACCCAGCCACGAGGAAACCCAGTCTAACTAACCGTTTAACCCCTCACCAAGCATGTCGATCGGGGGATAACTCGGGGAAGGCGAACCCCGCCACACGGCCTATAAGCTCGGCCTCTCAGTTCCCATCGCACCGGATCACAACCACCAACACCCTCTAATCCCTCTTCCTCAAATCAGCCGTCTCGCTCCTCCCCGGCTAGCTAGCGAAATGATTTCCGCCGACGCAGCTCGCAACATCATCGGCATCACCGGCAATGTCATCTCCTCTGGCCTCTTCGTCACCCCTGCGTAAGCCACCCTCCCAATTTGGTCTCATCGTCTGTAGTGTATACACGGAAGGTGGTCGTTGGTAACTTGTTCTTCTTCTTGCGTGTGCACCGTGAAGCACTGGCGGAGCTACGTGTAACAAAAATAGGGCACGGCCCGCCCAACCAGTAGCAAATGCAGTGGAGGATTCAGAGTAGAGAGTTGTGAAATAAAAAATAGTGGATTTGCTTTGTACTGGCCCACCCACCTTTGATAGTGTAGCTCCGCCACTGCCGTGCAGGCCGATGCTATGGCGGATCTGCAAGGCCAAGGACGTGGAGGAGTTCAAGCCGGACTGCTTCCTGGCGACGCTGCTCAGCTGCATGCTCTGGATCTTCTACGGCCTGCCCGTCGTCCAGCCCAACAACATCCTCGTCGTCACCATCAACGGGATCGGCCTCGTCGTCGAGGTCGTCTTCCTCATCATCTTCTTCATCTACTCCACCAACCACAAGAGGGTACATGCATGCATGCACGCATCCCCTAACCATTCCTCTCTTTTCGCTGTTAGTTTCTGCCCCTAATTAAATTAAGGCCCTGACTTAACACGCCCGGCCGTGCGCGCGTGCAGCTGAAGATGCTCGCCGTGCTCGGCGTCGAGGCGGCGTTCATGGCGGCCTTGGTGGCCGGCGTGCTCCACGGCGCCCACACCCACGAGAAGCGCTCCATGATCGTCGGCATCCTCTGCGTCATCTCCGGCTCCTTCATGTACTTCCCCCAGATCACCGTCACGGTACGTACGTGTAACCATGATCGACCCATCGTGTCTGCTCTTTAGTTCTTCGATACGTTTCTTGCTAGTTTTATTTTGAAACCAGTTAGTAGTTGCGTGTTGATGCCCCACGTGTGGCTACCTAACACTCTCATCTCCTTATGGATCTGTACTTGCATTCCGTGTATACTAGAAGGGTTGGGCGCGCTTTGCTGCGCCGTTGATTTTATTGGGATTTTTTAATTTCTTTACTCACTCTATTTCAAAATATATGGTGTATTACCTTTTTGAAAAGTCAGAGCTCTTTAAATTTGATCAAATTTGTAGAGAAATATATCAAAATTCATAATATCAATTCGGTGTTATTAAATTCATCATGAAATGAATTTTCATATTTTTTGCTTAATATTGTGGATGTCGATAGTTTTGGCTCTGAACTTGGTCAAAATTAAAGAAAATTGACTTTCCAAAAAACTAATAACCCTTATATTTTGAAATTGATGGAGTATTTAGTTTGACCGGTGGGGAAGACGATGGAGTGCGTTTTATGTTTATTTATAATGCGGTTATTTGGTGGGCTTTTCGTTGCGTGGTTCTGTATTATCCGCTAATCAATCCATATTTACGTGGGATATTTTTTCATCGTAGGTTGCATGTACTATATTCGTGCTATAGTATCACATGAAAATCGTATATCAAATTCAAAATTGAATACCCCAATCGAATTAAAGAGCTTTAAAATTAGGGAACGTAGAGAATTAAAATAATTACATGGGAGAACTCCTTGAGAAATTGTTGATCCGGTCAAATTCGGGTGACCCAATTCTAAATTAAAGCCTCAATTAATTGTGAAGATTTAAAAATTAAAAAGCATAGTGTATTGTATAAAAAAATAAAGGAGAGAGTTTTGAGAAATTGTTGTCCCGGTCAAAATTGGATGACAAAATTCCAATTGAAGACCTCAATTGATTGGCGAGGCCTCCAATCCTAAGGAGTTTAGTGATATACTAGTATATAGCTAGCCAACTAACCAAACTTTGTGTTGCTCCCACCAAAGTCGTCTTAGCTGTTATGTGACGATCTAACTAAAACCTGTGATATAGCGCACGATCTAACTAAAACCTCTGATCCAGCGCTTCATCACAAAATGCGATGCCTACTTGCCTAGTTACATCAGCGTTTTGTGATCCTTCCCTTTTGCCAACTCTATGAGTTGATGATGTCAAAATTGATGAAAAGATAATGTACCAGCCACCAACATTGGTTCCATGAATCCTGTTTGTCACGCGGTCCAGGTCGGTGTAGAGTTCATCAATGTAGCTGCTGTTAATTAACCAGGGAATTTCTTTACTTATTATCTACATCCACATATTTTTTTTCCCAAAATTAAAAATAGATCATACATATTTAATGACTCAGCCTTGTGCTTTTAAATAATGTGAGTACTAATATTGTATTGTCTGCAGCGTAAAGTGATTAGGGACAAGAGTGTGGAGTACATGTCATTTTTGCTGTCGCTGTGGACCTTCCTCGACGGCTGCTGTTGGATGGCCTATGCGCTCATCAAGTTTGATCTCTACGTGATGGTCAGTCCACTACATTACTACATACACATCTCAAATAGTTGCAAACCCAGCCAGATCTCAATGTACGCTTTGTATAGAACTAATCAATTGTGACGCCCTCTTTTAATTTTGTGCAGATCCCCCATGGCCTCGGTGCATTTGTGGGCCTCATCCAGCTGTTCCTCTACTTCTTCTACTACAAATCGACCCCCAAGAAGAAGAACACCGAGCTGCCCACCGTCATTGTTGACGCTCTTCTGGGGCAGTCCTGGGGGGTTCCAGATTCTAGTGTGTATTTCCTTCTGGGGCCTTGCTCGTCAGTGGTGCGTCGCCTTCGAGCCTAGGCTAGAGGCGAAAGGTTCCCCTCTACTCTACAGGTGTAGAGGTCCGTCAGGATATCAAGTGCCCCAACCGGCCAACCTCCGGCAAAGCCAATTTCTTGCTCGGTGTCGCTGTTGATTTTTTCTTGCGACACACGTCTTCTTCTTGTTATGCTTAAAAAAAGTCTCCTTCCGACAGCGCGTCTTCTATGTGGCACGTGTGTGGCCCTGCCATGCACGTCGGCGTACCTCACATTTGTGGGCCGAATGTTGTTGAATTCCTTTGAGGTAATATCACCGGTGATGCTTAAACTTGCCATCGATGTTCACTTTAGTGTCTGAACTTGAAAAATACGTCGAACTGGTTCTAGAACTTGACACAAACGTGTAAATACGGTGATAATCTCATCCGTAGACGAATAATGCGTTGATGTGGCACCATATTTTGACCAACATGCACACGTGGCATGGAACCCATCTACAACAGATGTTTTCTTTTATAAATGTCTCTATGACAAACGGGCCCATATGCCAGCACAAAGGGAAAATAAACAATAAAAAATATTCTTATATTTGAACTCGCGACATTGAGCTTGTAAGCGGACTGCGCTTGCCACTCGGCCTCCATATGCAGCAACAATAATGACTCACTACGTTCTTTAAAGGAAACCCGCGTGGCTTTCCGATGGGCTGCAATCGGTGCAGCCATTTTATGCATGTTAGTTTTTCTAAGAAATTAAAAAGTTTGTCAACTATGAGTACAGTGATAAAATGAAATTTCAGATATTCCTGTGTTATAAATATTTTACTTAAAATAACATCACTTATATATAAAATATTCACGTAATTTTAAATATTCACAATTTTACTATATTCGCTTGTAAATTCTTTCACTCGTCACACACATTAATAATTTCCATATAACTGAAATATAATAATATGTAATTATTTATATTAAAGAATTAATTTTAAATTTTACGGCGTTATGAATATTTGTAATTATACAAAAATCTTAAAAACAAACTTATGAATTATAAAAATTTGCATATAATTATTCCAGTATTAATAATTAAAATAATATTAATGAATTGTCACTGAAAAAATATTTATGATATTCTAAACTATACACACATATTTATAACCAGAAATACAATTTAATTTATATTGTTTTTACAAATATAATTTATTAATACTATTTAAAATTGCTTGAAAATTTTACTAATAAGTTATATTTTGTATGTATAATATATATAACAAACTAATATTTGAAATTTATATTTATTACTACCATTATAATTTAAGTGTTTTTTACAAATTAAAGAAAAACTAACATTGGCCTCACTGATTCTAGTCCATTTAAACCACACGGGTATCCCTAAAAAAATAGGCCTATTTCTTAAATAGATAGGTCGTTTACACATTGTGAACGCCAAATCTTGAGTGGCGGACTGTCTAACTGAGCTTGTTTGCTATCCACTGGACGCTACTTTGAATCATAGGCACTACAATTTTTAACTGGGATTTTTTCCTTTATTCTGACATATGGGTCCGCTGGTCATTGAGATATATTGTACTCCCTTCGTTTTTATTTACTCTGCATATTAGAGTTGACTGAAGTCAAACTTCGTAAAGTTTGACCAAGTTTATAGAAAGGAATATAAATACTTATCATGACAAATTTATATGATGTGAAAGTACATTCAATAGTATTGATTTGTTATTATATATGTTAATATCTTTGTCTATAAATTTGGTCATTTAATAAAGTTTGACTTTGACCAAAGCTAATATGCGGAGTAAACAAAAACGGAGGGAGTATAAAGCAAGCCCTGTGTTAGAAGTGGCTCCCACGCCACGTGTGCTTGCTAATCAAAATACGATGCCATGTCAGCACATTATACGTCTATATCACTGTATTTGCACGCTTATGTCAAGTTTTAAAACCAGTTCGGTGTATTTTTCAAGTTCAGACACCAAAGTGAACATCAGTGACAAGTTTAAGCACCACTGGTGACATTACCTCAATTCCTTTATTTCCTTGTTCCCAATGCCAACTATTCATTCGAGTTCAAGCGAACCAGTTCGCTTGCTGACGGTACGGTGTGTCTTCCTCGAGCCGGGACGAGAAGGCAGGGGCCTTTGACAGTGAAGACGGATTGTATAGTGGTCAACATATATGCTGGACGACGGCTCGCTCCTGTCATGTATGTGCCTCCTTAAATCTATGCGATGCTCCAATGGTGTCGGCTCCTCTGGTGGATGGCGGCCTCGATGAATCAAGCTCAAGCTGTTTTTTCGGTGGCTTGTTGGTTGTTCTTTTTGTTCCTTGTATCTGCCGCCTGGGGCTTTCTCCTCACCCCAGTTTATTTGGCTGGTCACTTGGTAAGGGAGATCAAGAAGTTAATGTGAAGTAGGGAGTTTTATCCTCAAAAAATTCTTCGTAGTCAAAATAGAGTTACAGATCAGCTGACCCTTTATAGCCGTACCGAGAGTACAACTGTTGTGTGGTTAGTTTCGGCTCCTCCCTGTATTGAGGATTTGTGGTCTCTCGATTGTAACACTATTATTATGCAATAAATCTCTCTTTACCCTGCAAAAAAAAAACTAGAAGTCTGGTTTCCGGCAAGTCTTCTTTTCTAAAAAACAAAACACTAGTGGCGGCAACGTCTCCGTGACCTTTGAGAGATAAACTTCTCTTTAATTAGAGCAGTAGCAAGCCCACCATCGCCGATCAAATCCGGCCAACCCGACGCAGTAGATTGCAAAAAAGGCGAATGATTGGATTTTGTAAGTGTAACAACTAACAAGACGTAGTGGTCAAAGTTTGAAGTTGCAGTACAACCAAAGTTGCCATGAGTACGTAATTGATTTTACCATGTGGAATAATGTATGCGCATGAAGATCTACTCCGTGCGTACAAAATGGTGTTTGTATTATTGCAGAAAACATTTGCCATGCAATATACATCAGACATTTACCATGCACTAGTAAACGTGCACATGCACATGCAACGCACATATAACCACAGGAAAAAGATCTTCATACATTCTAGTTAAGATGCAATCAGTCAAATAAAATCAACAACAAAAAAGTCATATGACATTCTGAACATTTAATTTCCTCTTAGAGCATCCTCATTTTGTGAAATAACCAATGCCAAATTTACATTTTAAACATTTATCCCCGGTGCTCAACACTGGCCACATCAATCCAAAATGAAAAAACAAGGGATTTCTATTTCCGTGCCCCTAGGTGCTTAGTTGTGTTTTGCCCAAGCCAACTAACTTTGCTCACTTTGCCCCTCCCCCTTGATCACTTGCTCACAAAAGGCTAAACGGAGCACTGTCGTCCAGTCAACGCCTTTGACCGTTACCTCCTGACTAGTGGGCCGACGTGATATCCTGACAAGTGGGGCAATTTACTTCCTGCGCGACGTTTTTGAACGCGTAGTGGAAAAGGGGAGAGATGTGGTTGGTAATAAAAAGGTTGTACAAAGGGAACAGAAAGGGGGTGACCAGGTGAGCTTGGGGGCTGCAACTGGAAAGAGGAGTGGGAAGGAGATGGAACTGGATGGTGAGCACGTACCTAAGAAGGGCAGGGTAGAGGGCGGATCAGAGGTTGACAACGTGACTGAAAATGCATCAAACAAAATATCGGCCGGGCTGCAGGAGCAGCCCCGCCGGGAGCAATGAAAATAATAGGGTGGAACTGTCGGGGACTCGGAAATGGCCCGGCAGTTCGCAGCCTCCTTGAACTTGGGAGGTCGGAGGATCCAGATGTTTTATTTTTGTGTGAGACAAAGTTGGCGGAGAAAGAATTAGAGAGGTTCAGGTGGATGTTGGGGCTCGCCAACATGTGTGCTTGGAGTTCTGAAGGTAGGAGTAGGGGAGTGGTGATGTTTTGGAGACGTGGAATAAATATTTCTTTGCGATCGTATGGCAGGAGGCATGTGGATGTCAATGTCAGTGAAGAGGATGGAGGTGTCTGGAGACTGACTGGTATGTACGGTGAATCGGCGACAGAGAGAAAGGGAGAGACGTGGAAAACTTTGAGGATATTAAAACAGCAGCACCAAGAAGGAAGACCGTGGCTCTGCCTTGGAGACTTCAACGAGATTCTGTCAAATGATGAGAAGAAGGGAGGGGTAGATAGACCACAGCAGGCCATGGATAAATTCAGAGATGCGTTGTGTGTGTGTTCGCTGATGGACATTGGTTTCGAGGATGATATCTTCACATGGCGCAACCATGGGAAGACGCTCAGCACTTACATTTGTGAGCGGCTAGACAGAGCCATAGCAAATCGTGAATGGTGTGAGTTATTCCCGGGCTTCAGGGTAGTAAATGGTGCACCTCGACACTCTGATCATAGACCTATTATTGTGTGGACAGAGGGAGATTGGAGGCGTGGGAGAGGAGGAGGTGACAGTGGTTTCAGATTTGAGGCTCGTTGGTTTCAGGAAGAAGGGTGTCAGGAGCTAATTCAGGAGGCTTGGGAGGAGAGTAGGAAGCAAGGAGGGGTGGATGTCGCGGGATCTATGCAATTTCTGGCGGGTAAACTCCGCAAATGGGACAAGGAGGTGATAGGGGAGTTAGAAGGAAGGCTGAAAAAAGCGAAGGCCGACTTGGAGAGGTGTATGAAGGAGACGGTGACGGAGGAGAAGATTAAGGAAGAGGCTGAGCTGAGGTGTCTAGTAGAGAGATTGGAGGATAAGAAATATACGAAGTACAAGCAGAGAGCTCATGTGTGGTGGCTTAGGAAAGGAGATAGGAGCACACGATACCTGATGGCAAAGGCCTCGTCACGACGTCGGATAAATAGAATAAAGGAGTTAAGAAGGGAGGATGGGTCTGTAGTAGAGGAGGGAGAGGAGCTTTCTAACTATGTTTGTTCTTTTTTTCAGGATCTATTTACCTCCTCTATGGGTGACCGAACCCAAGAGTTAATTGACAAGGTAAATCCACGTCTATCCCCTCAGATGAATGCTTTGCTAGCAGCTGAGTTCTCGAGGGAAGAGGTTAAGGCAGCTCTGGACCATATAGGCGACCTGAAGGCACCCGGGCCTGATGGAATGCCTTCGGTTGTCTACAAGAAATGTTGGCATTTTATGGGAGATCAAGTTGTCAATGAGGTTCTGAGTGTTTTGAATGGAGGTCCCATTCCGGAGGGTTGGAATGATACAATGGTGGTACTTATCCCTAAAGTTAAAAACCCAACAAGGATAAAGGATCTGCGACCCATTAGCCTATGCAATGTCTTGTACAAGCTGGTATCAAAGGTCATCGCCAACCGGCTTAAACTAGTACTACCCGAGCTCATTTCTGACAGCCAAAGCGCGTTTGTTCCAGGAAGGTTGATCACGGACAATGTGCTGGTCTCTTATGAGATTTCTCATTACTTAATGAACAAGAAGAGAGGAAAGGAAGGGGTGGTGGCAGTTAAAGCTGATATGAGCAAGGCTTATGATCGGATTGAGTGGAATTTCCTAAAAGCAATGATGTGCAAGATGGGATTCAGGCGGTCATGGGTTGATCTGATAATGAAGTGTGTGTCCTCCGTGAGGTACCAAATAAAGATCAACGGGGTTTTGTCAGAGAAATTCAGTCCCTCCCGTGGACTGCGGCAAGGTGATCCATTGTCACCGTACCTATTTGTAATTTGTGCCGAAGGATTATCTGCCCTGTTACAGGATGCCGAGAGGCAAGGAACAATCAGCGGTGTTAAAGTTTGCCCAGGGGCACCTACAGTGTCACACTTGTTATTTGCAGATGACTCCGTTATGCTACTGAAGGCCAAGAAGGAGGAAGCTCAGGCGCTGCACAATGTACTAGCTCTTTATGAAAACTGCTCGGGACAAAGAATTAATGCCGAGAAATCTGCACTCATGTTCAGCCCAGATACTACTCAACAAGCTCGTGCGGAGGTCAAGGAAGCACTATCTATTAATAGTGAATCATGGAATGAGAAATATTTAGGCCTCCCTGTGTATGTGGGTAGATCCAAGAAGAAAGCATTCGCCTATGTGAAAGATAAAATTTGGGAACGGATGCAAGGATGGTTAGAAAGGCTTCTTGCTAAATCAGAGAAGGAGACACTAGTGAAGGTCGTAGCGCAGGCCATACCAACGTATGCCATGTCATGTTTCTACCTCACAAAAACTTTCTGTGCGGAAGTGAGTGCAATGATCGCAAAGTTTTGGTGGAGTCAGCAAGACAAAAGAAATCCCATCCATTGGTTGAGCTGGGAGAAGCTAACAATGCCAAAGGCCATGGGCGGTTTGGGCTTTCGGGATATGTACAGTTTCAATGTAGCCATGCTGTCAAAATAGGTTTGGCGCCTGATACAATTCCCCGATAGCTTATGTGCTCGGGTGCTTAAGGCGAAGTACTATCCGGAACGCCATATTTTAGACGCCGAACCAAAAGATGGTATATCATACACTTGGAGAAGCATGATGCAAGGAGCGGAATTGGTAAGGCAGGGATACATAGGGCGCATTGGTGATGGCACAAACGTGAAGATATGGACGGATCCATGGATCCCGAGAGCATGGTCTAGGAGGGTAATCACTCCGCGTGGTGCATGCCTCCTAACCCATGTCAGCGAGTTGATTTGCCCAGTTACAGGCAGGTGGGATGAAGCTTTGATCAGAGATATTTTCTGGCCAGACGATGTTAAGCATATCCTCCAAATTCAGTTGAGAGATGGGGTAGAGGATTTTATTGCATGGCACTTTGATGGGAAAGGGAGACATTCTGTCAGATGTGCATACAAACTCCATGTCCAGATTGAGAAAGAACGGAAAGGAAGGAGCGCCGGGAGCAGTAATACGATAGTTGGCAATCTGAATAATTGCGGTGACCAAAAATGGAAACGGATATGGTCTCTGCCCTGTCCAAAGAACATCAGGTTGTTCGTATGGCGGCTGAATCATAACTCCCTAGCTCTTCGTATTAACCTGACGCACCGGGGGGTCAAGCTAGATGATACCAAATGCCTCTTTTGCGGTCAGGTGGACGAGGATGGGGCTCATTTGTTTGTCAAGTGCAAAGCAGTGAAGGAAATGTGGAGATTGCTAGAGCTGGAGAGCATCCGGTTGCGGCTTGAGAAAGCAGTGTCAGTACATGAAACAATGGACGTGCTCTGGACTATACCCGAGCAGAGGAGAATTCAGATCCTAACCTTGTGGTGGCAGTGGTGGCACAACCGTAACAAGGTGCGTGAAGGTGAAATCCCCTTATCAGTTACAGAACTTGTTCGGCGAACGAAAAGTTACAGTCTTGAGTATGCTGAGTTGTTTGGGAAGGATGCCCCAGCAAAGCCAGGTACACGATGGAGTGCGCCACCTGACGATGGAATAAAGTTTAATGTCGATGGGGCTTTCACTCCCGGGAAGGATCATGCGGGATGGGGTGTTGTTGCCCGGAATAATCATGGACATATTCTGCATGCTAGCGCTGGTGGAACTGCTGCTATAACTGACGCTTTCGGGGCCGAGCTCGAAGCACTGGAGCGTGCTGTCGCTATTGCTGCTGATCTTGGTATGCTGCGTGTCACGTTTGAAACTGACTCCCAGTTAGTAGCAGAAGCCTTGGACTTTACTAGAGCCGACTCGTCGACGTATGCTGCAGTCATTGAGGACCTAAAGTTCCAAATGAAGATGTGGTTCTCTTTTAGCGAGGTCGTAGCGTGTCGTCGTGAGGAAAATACTGTAGCTCATGAGTTAGCTAAGATTGGGTATGAGTGTGTTAAGTCTGAACCTCTGTTTTGGGAGGCTGATGTTCCGCCTTGTGTGGCTGGATGTGCTTTGGGTGATATGCCCACGCATAAGTAAGCAATAAAGTTTTGTTTACCTCAAAAAAAAATAAAAAGGTTGTTCTGTGACGTTTTAAGGCAGAAATAACCAAGGCCCGACTGGGTGATAAAACGACCGTCAACGGAATGAGCTTATGTTAAGGGAGGTGGGTCCCACTTAATTATGCAGTGCATCGAGTGAAACGTGCCCCCGTGCCGGGACTGAACCCTCCCTGTTCCCCTCTTCGTTCTTGGCGGCGGGTGGTAGAGCTATCGTTCTCGGCTGCGGCGGAAATGTATGAGAGAATTCAGAATTGTGGAGAACCTAATGCGAAAAATTGGTTATTTGCAATGGAAGAGAAACTAAATCATAAAGAATACTAGCTAATCATGCGTTGCAATGGGGCACGCATATTTTTAGTTGTTCAACATCGATTTTGTCTGACATATAGCTTACACCTACATATTAAAAAATTTGGTAAGATTGATTTGATTTGAGTATGAGTAGGGAAAGGCAAGGAATGTTTTAATTTAGTGGAGGTTTTGGTAAGATTTGCCTTGACTTGGCTATGGTAGGGGAAGGCAAGGAAATTTTTGATTTAGTTGAGGTTTTGGTATGATTTGATTGAGTTAATGCAAAGACATGGTTTTGGGTGGAGGGACGGGACCTAAGCCCCGAACGATGTGCAAACTCCCCTTTAATTAGAGATTTTACTATGTTGATTATTCTATGGGCATTACAGAGGACGAGGCGTGACTTGATTCACGAAAAAATCTACCAAAGTCCTTTGCACAAGCAATTTTATTACATGTGTTTTGGATGAGCTTGTTGCCTTGGAGGGTGGAGAGATACTGTACATAAAACTATGGGAGGGCCGGGTTCGTGAACAGAGAATCAAGTGGATTCCTCCGCCACTATTTGTGGTCAAAGGGTACGTGATGGAGCATTTTCGACGGAGAACAGAAGATGTGAAACGATTGTTATATCCAGAGGGGCCTCGATACAAATTTTGGACGGGATATCAGATTCGACATATATTGAGGTCACGACATGTCGTGAAGCTTTGTTCCTGCGGCAAGACTAGAGCTTAGGAGCGGTTGTGATTGCATCTGATTGTACAAGTGTGGTTCGCATCATTGGAGAAGGAAGTCGAGGCAAAAATAATGATGATAGAAGAAATCAGAAGTCCAAAGATCGTGGTGGGTGATGTATCGTTTCGACATAAACGTCGTGAAGCGAACTTTGATGCTCTTCCAATAGCTAATACTCTCTTGTTTTAATGTGAGGCCTATATGTATGACTTCTGGAACCCCCTGATTATGTCAACATTGTTGTTGATCAATGAAAGGTCAGGTGCTTTTCGCAAAAAATAAAATAATAATATCAGTTGTTTCTTCTCTCTAGAAAAAGGTTCTTCTTTTGGCTCGTCACGGAGGTTGAGTATGAATCAGGCTTGGTGCTGATCCTTAGTATATATGGCTTAGGAAAACTATGGATGGTATGCAATCATTGAATACATATACGTATGAAACAAATGGAATCTTGATTCTTGTACATGGCTTAATAATATTGAGCAGAACTGAACCAATGTTTTTTCTTCTTGATTCCGGCTTTTTTCTGGCAGGGACCAGAAAAAACAGTTTCCAGAAGATCAAAGATTATTCTGATTTTTTGACCTGAAATATTTGAACAAAATTTGAATCCGAAAACAATTGTGTCAAAACATATTAGCGGACTACTAAACCTTCCAAGAAAAAGCAAAGAGACGAATCAACCTGTGGTTGGATGGTTAGAGGGACGGAGATATTGACAACCCATCACGGTTCAAGTCATGGTGCACGCATTATTCCTAGATTTATTTTATGTACTGTGTTAAACACATGCGAACAACATTATTTGTTTTGACTAGCAAACATGCATGTGCATTGCAACGGGAGAAAATAAGTTAACGTGCTTCGCTTCGAAGCAAATACCAATTGTTCCGATTAGATTGGCTAGGTAGAGGATAAGTTTGATTATTACACACCACATTTTTCGTCTGACTTAGTATAACGTTTAAGATCTGATCGTCGATGCCATGTGAAAAATATACTACACCAGATTAATAATTGTAGCGTCATTTAGACAATAAAAATGTTGATCATGCAACATTTCCAAAGTAATTTTACCTGAATGCAGTTGTTATTGTCCCTCTATAGCATCAATGTTTGGGTCAAAAGGGTGTATAATGTGGTTGCCAAGTTCCTCCATACCACCTCCAATATGTGCATCTTTAAGGACGTTAGGCATGATATCCTTTTTCTGATCTAGATTAGTAGCTTCATTAAGATCAACTAAAGACTCTTTTGTCTGAACATATAAACGTCTGTGTTTTGGCGTCGGTGGCTTATAATGCACTTGTATGCCGGGGTCAGCAATGTCTGAAGACAATTTATTTTCGTTGGACGTGCATGCTATATGTTTTCTTTGTGTGTGTCCAAATCTGTGTTTATATATTAGTCTTCAAGTTTTCACGTGTGAGTTCATGAGGGACACAAGCAGAGCCAAATCCTACCTTATAACAAAAGTATCTAGCGAGGTCGACTCCTGTGTCGCTCCCGCGGGCGGCCCAGGAGCAAACCCTACCCGTCGCCGCCGGGACCGCACCACCGCACCCTCCTCCCCTCGGCGCCGCCGGCGGGAGTCGCCGGGCAAAGCCCGTGCGGCTCGGCGGCGGCGGGGTACTCTGCCTCCTCTCGCACGGATCTGGGCAGCGCGGGCCGTTCCTCTGTGCGGGAGCTCGAGCTGCCGCTGCGGCGCGGGATGGCTGTGTCCAGCGGGCCGGCACGTCCGCGTGGGAAGATGGGACGTGGGCGCGTGGGCTTCCAGCGGCGCTTCTTCGGGCGATGGGAGGAGGTGTGAGTGGAGCCCGCGCGGTGGGCGCTCGCGGCGTGGACGCGATGGGACGGCCGTGGCTCTGGCAGGACGAGGGTGGCGGCTTCGGGGTCTGTTGCCTGCAGCTGCTGCGGTGTCGCCGGATCTGGCGAAGGAGGCGCGAGGCGACCACGACGGGCGGCCGAGCGCGTGTGGGCTGCTGCGCTGGAGATGGCCGGCGAGGTCGCGCGGTGACACGGGTTCTGCGGGGCGGATCTGGCGAGCGGGTGATAGTCGGACGCCGGGGCGGTGGCCCCGGATCTCTTCTTCGGCGATGGCGGCCGTGGTGGCTGTGTGGGCAGCGCCATGGCTGGAGCTCGGGAGCATCGGAATCTGCGGCAGCGCGTCGGTCCTCGGTCATGCCAGGGACGCTTGGTGCTGGCCAGTGGGTTGACTGTGGCTGTGGTGCGGGGCGTCGGATCTGACCAGACGTGGCCGGTTCTGGCTCCTGCGGTGGTGTTGGGGTAGCCTGGTCAGCGTCTCTGCGTGGTGCAGGCGGCGATGGCGGGGATGTTCCAATTGGTGGCTCCGTGCTCTGGTGGTTGGTGGTGGTTCAGGCGGGCGGTGACTCGCATGCCAGTTTGCGGGGAAGACTTCTTTTGGCTGCTCGGGGTGAAAGCCTTGCTCTTGCCTTGGCCGGAGCCGACGATGGCGACGCCTGTGGGCGCCGCACCCCTTCTTGGAGGCGTCTTCGTCGAGGGCCTAAGACCTCTTCTCCCGCACTCCGGGGGAAACCCCTGTTCCAGGTTCCGGGAGCGGACAATGGCGCGGCACTACGGTGCCGCGTTCCTTCTTGAAGGCTTCGTTTTGGAGTGGTTTTGGCCTGCGAGGGACATCAGCTCGGGTGGTGTGCAGCATCGGGGCCGGCGTGGAAGTCAGAGCGGCGGTTCCGAATCTCATCGTCATGGAGGGGTGTCGACATTGGTCTCGTGGGTGACAGTGTCGTTGGCCAGCCTGGTGCGCGGCCTCGGGGTCGGCGTGGATGTTGGAGCGGCAGCTCCGGATATGGTTGTGTGGTGGCGGCTTCGATTGCTCGGGTGATGAAGCTGGCGGCTAGTGTAGGACCGAAAGTATGTCTAGAGGGGGGGGGGGGGTGATTAGACTACTTGACTAAATAAAAATCTACTTTTTCCCAATTTTAAGTGTTGGCAGATTTTAGCATTCATAGCAAGTCAAGCACACCCTACACATGCATGTCTAAGAGTATAGCAGCGGAAAGTAACAACAAGCATGAGTAGAAAGGAAGGGTAGGATGGTCAAATGCAATTTGTAGACATGAAGATTTTTCTCGTGGTTCCGATTGGTGGTGCTATCGTACGTCTACGTTTATGGAGTCTTCAACCCACGGAGGGTAACGGTCGCGAGAGTCCACGGAGGGCTCCACCCATAAGGGTCCACGAAGTAGCAACCTTGACTATTCCATAACGGCTTCCGTCCACGAAGGACTAGCCTCACTAAGGGTAGATCTTCACGAAGTAGGCGATCTCCTTGCCCTTACAAACTTCTTGGTTCACTCCACAACACGAAGTAGGAGGCTCCCAAGCGACACCTAACCAATCTAGGAGGCACCACCCTCCAAAAGGTAATAGGCTCGGCAATGTCGATGAACTCCTTGCTCTTGTGCTTCAAGATGATAGACTCCTCAACACACAATCACTCTCTCACAGATTTGGCTTGGTGGAAGAGATTGGATTGGTGGAAAGCAACTTGGGGAGGCTAGAGATCAAGATTCATATGGTTGGAATGGAATGGCATGATCTCAACACATGAGTAGGTGGCTCTCTCTCAGAAAATATGATGGGGCAAGTATGAAATAGTTCTGAGTGCTTCTCTTTAGAGTGGGTGGTGGTGAAGGGGTATATATACGCATCTCCAAAAATCCAACCGTTACACCTTAAGTGACCAACTCGGTGACACCGATGTGTGAATCTTGGTGGTACCGAAGTGACCAAAAGGTGACAACTTTTGAATCTCGGTGAGACCGATATATAAATCTCGGTGGTACCGATAAAGTGACCAACGGTCAGATTGCCCAATCTCGGTGACGCCGATTCAACAAACTCGGTGGTACCGACTTTGTGAATCGAGGTAACAGAAAGTTGGCAACCCAAACTCGGTGGCACCGAAGTGGAATCGGTTGCACCGATGTGCTAGGGTTTGGCATGGGTCTGTCTGAGTTTGGGAATCGGTGGCACCGAGTGGAAAGTGTTGGTTGCACCGATTTTGGATATTTGACTTTGGACAGACTTTTGTGGAAGAGCTTGTGGGTGTTTTTGGTGACTATCACTTGTGCACGTATGAGCATTTTGTTCACCAACAGTACCTTACCCCCTTTTAATAGTATTGGCTTTCCTATGGACTCAAAGTGATTTCTCACAAAGTAAAATGTAGAGTCCTCTTCCTTGAAGCTTTGCCAACCTATTTCCTTGCATCTTGGGGTAATCCACAATCCTTTTGCCATCCCTATCATTGAACTTTTTCTGAAATATGCTTAGTGGAAACATTAGTTCAATGACTTATATGTTGTTATTAATTACCAAAACCACCAAGGGAGCAAATGTGCTTTCAATCTCCCCCTTTTTGGTAATTGATGACAACATATAGATCAAAGCTTTGACATATGATATAATCAATGAATATAATCGTCGCTTTGAGAAGTATGTGATAAGCAAGAGCTCCCCCTAAATTTGTGCATTATTTTAAATTTGCGTTTGAATGCAAATGGACAATCGATTAGGTACATGGAGTACTCTTCCATGTCACATACAACTTGGTGGTGTGCGGGAATAATAAGAATGAACATCATAGCACAACACAATCAAGTAACGGTGAAAGATCATCTCATAAGCATTAAGATGATGGGAAATAGTAGCAACACACATTAAGCGTATGATCAAACACCACATAGTTCAACACAAACAAACCAAAAGATCGATTGTTTTTGAAAAAGCGATAAGAACCAAATGCTCTCTCACTCGAAGCCTAAAGATCTATATACACTTCTCCCCCTTTGGCAACAAGTTACCAAAAAGTTCAAAGGTATATATCTAATCGTTCTTGGGCTGATCTCCTCCGGTAGTCGATGTAGGAGTCGAGAGAACTGCATCGGCGAAGACTTCTGCAGATGTCATGGATGGAGTTGGAGTAGCAACGGGAGGCACTGGAGCTGACGGAGCTGAGGTGACAGTAGCAGGTGCTGATGAAGAAGGCCTCAAATCTGGAGCTGGCACTGTGGCTGATCTGGCCTGGGTAGTGAAGTGTGTGCCTGGCCTGAGAGGAGAGTCATCCTCATCATCATCATCATCATCTGTAGACTGAGGAAGAGGCACAGAGTCAACTTCCTTCTTGAGCTCATTAACTGTCTTTGTCAGCCCATCCACTTTGTCATTGAGGGTCTTGATCCTGTTCTCAAAGATCCTGACAAGACTGTTTTGATTCCCCAGTATATCCTTGATGTCCTTCTGCATGCCTTGAACGGTTGAGATCAAGAGATCCATTTGCTCGTTCTTGGATCTAGGGACTTGAGCACTAGTGGCTCTAGCTGCCTCTGCCTCTACCTGTGCTTGAGCTGCATCTGATGTGGGATGTTCTGGGTCCATCACCACAATGTTGTCCTCTAAATCTGGCTGTAGGGGCAAATTGGGTCTGTCCAGTGCAAAGATGTGCTTCTCCAACTTGGAGTTGATGAGCATCTGAATGTAGGGTGCATAGCAGCAAGAGCGCTTCTGATCAGCAGCAACCCTCTTCACAGTCTCTACAATAAAGTCCATCACTCGTATCCTGGTGTGATTGTCAAGGTGGATCAGCATATTGATTGAGTAGCCTCGAATCATCTTCTCGTCTCCAGACTTAGGCATCAAGGTATGCCTCAAGATGGTGTTTATGGTGCGTAGGCCAGCCTGAAGGAAGTAAATGGATCCTAACTTGTGAGATTTCAAGTTGGCAGGAGGGATCTCTTTATACATATTCTTCATCTCATTGTGGCTCTCCTTGGGCTCTGAGTAGACATCCAAATCTCCATCTTGCACTTCAGGGACTTCTAAGATAGCAGCCCATTCATCAACAGTAGACTCGTATCTTGCTCCTTCTGTCATCCATAAAATTCTACCATCTCCATAGAAGTGTGCAGTGGAGTAGAATTGCATAATCATCTCATCATTCCATGCTGTGAATTATTTGCCAACAAACTCATCTAGGCCAATGCAATGGAAGTTGTCTTGTACACTTGGAAAATAGTCTTTATTGTCCTTGATATACTTCTAATCAACGAATCTCATATCACTGACAGCTGGGCTCTTGTCAAGCAGCACAGTCTCATAGAAATCCTGTTGCTCCTTGGTAAAGAATCTGTAGTCCACAGCAGTCTTCTTCCTCTAGGCATATGGATCTATAGCTCTCCATGCCCTCAGACCAGAATCCTTCCTCTTCTTCATATCCTCAGCTACTAGATGGCTGGTATTGTGCACAGGAAGGTGTGGCCTAAGCTTCATCAAGGCAGTCAAGTCATCATCATCTTCTTCTCTAAAGGTAGAAGTCTTGTTCTTGGAAGAAGCTGGAATATCTCTGGTGGTCTTCTTAGACTTCTCAGCAGCAGCAGCCTTCTTGGATGTGGATTTGGTGCTCTTGGAGGTTGTAGCCTTAGGCATAGCATCTGCCATAAGCTTTGTCTTCTTCTTGGGAGGAGCCTTTGCAGCTGGCTCTACCTCCTCCTCTTCAGCAGCTGCCTCCTCCGGATCCTCAAACATAGAGGTAGGCCTGCCTACAACATGTATGATCCTCTTTCTGCTCTTCTTCTTCTCCCCAGCCTTCTTAGGCATAGACTTCTTGGGAGGAACAATGGTCATGGTTGCTCTGGAGCTCTCAGGTGCTTTCAATGTTTCAGAGGTAGCATACTCCTTTCTGATATCTTTCTTCTTCTTGGAAGAAGTGGCAGCAACAGTGTCCTTCACAGACTTGGGAGACACTTCATCAGGTATGAAGTCCTCGTCTTCCTCATCAGAATTGAGCTTTCTCCTAGTTCTTGTAGCAGCCTTGGGCAAATCAGGGGAACTAGGCACATCATCAAAACTCTCCTGAGGACTAGTGCCTGAACTCATGACAATATTCTCCTCTCTGAAATTGTTCTCACTGTCATCTGAAGCAGACATCTCTGACCCTGTGAATAGAGTATAGAGGAGTAGAAGAGGATAAGTCATCACAAAATGCAGCTATTTTTTGAAAGTTTGAACAGAAAAATCTTAGATGTAGTTCACAGCAAAAATGAATTTCGGTGTCACCGAGTCAAAAATTTCGGTGCTGCCGAGACTCACAATACTCTTAACAGAAACTTGGCAGCAGTTTTTGTCGGACCGAAAACTGCCACTCGGTCTCACCGACCACTGTCCTCAGTAGCACAAAAAGAAAATCGGCGGAACCGATTTTTCTGACTCGGTATCACCGAGATGCAATTTTGCGGGCAACTAAACCTAAAATTTTTCGGTTCGCTAATCTAATGAAATTTCCAATGGATGGAGAGGTTTGCAAATGGTGGATTATCGATGGAATAAGCATCAATGCGCAAGATTTGGACGGGGCGCAAAGAAGGGTCAGATCCATACCCTAACTCGGCGACGGATCCGCTACGGCGGCGACGATGGAGAAGACTTCGTCGGTGACGGCGATTCCCAGCGGTGGAGGCGCTCGGGGAGACAAGGGCGACGACCAGGGGGTCCTTTTCAGCAGCTTAGAGTTTTGGGGCGTGACGGTTTGAGGAGTGAATTTCAAAGCGTCGGGTCCACAGCATATATACCCCTTGCTATCGGTGACACCGATTCTAAATTTTCGGTGTCACCGAGTTCCTCAACTGTCAGCTGATAGGGAAACTCGGTGTAACCGAGAATATGGAATCGGTAGTACCGAGATTGAAAACCAGATCAACCCTAGGCATTCGGTGAGACTGAGAATTTTGGGTTGGTTCCACCGAGATGCACTTGGGAGGTTTTAATGGTCAGTCCTTAGTCAATACGGAACTCCGAGTGCTCCACACACAGAGGGATCGAAAAGTACTTGTTCAAATTTTGTGATGCAGCATGAATAGAATATGAGGTGAGAAAGCATAGATAGCTAGAGAGTGGTCCTAGGCATTCTTGTCCATCCAATTGGCAAAAGAGAAAACAAAAGCCAAATAGCAACAATTGGATGTCCTCGAATGGGTAAATAAATGCAGACTAACATGCTCACACAATAAGATGTCAAATAAAAACATGGCAACATGCACTTACATACTAGCATCTAACAAGCACTTTGGCGATGACGGAGTCATCTATATATGAGTATATTGACTTAGGAGCCAAGTAAGAATACTTGATCATAGGTCATACTCATCGTTTAAGCACAAGTGGGGTTACCACTTTTACATAAAGCATTTAATGTTGTCACATACTAAGAGATGCTTTGACTCAAGTCTTAGAGTAAAGCTCCCCCTTGATGTGACATCCCTCCATAGGAGGGATAAACTAACCTTGGGTTTTGTCGAAGAAGACTTCATGTTGGTGAGGTAGTGGTGGATGCTCAAAGTTGATGAAGATCACCATGAGTTGGGAGCATCCTTGTTGTTTTCTTACTCTTCTCACCTACATGGGTTAGTCCTAACACACAAGAGACAAATACAAGGATATCTATGGACATGGAGTGCAAAGCATGTGTGATGATGTCCATGGATTTGTTGATTACCTTGTCCCTTGCTTACCTTTGAGGGAATGTGTGACTCCTTGAACCATTGCATAGAGTTGATGTTGGTTGCAAATAGTTCTTGCCAATAATGAATGTGAGTGAATTTCATTGGCGGAGTCACCCCTCAAGAACTCTCTAGTTCTTCTTCTTGGGGACCCACATCAAGTTGATGGGGATCCTTGGTGTTGAAGTAGCCTTTGTAGAAGTTGAGCTTGAAGTAGCCTTGGGAACCCACTCAACCAAAGCTAGGGATTGATCTTCATAAGAGTCAATGTCCTCTTGAAGCTTGTTCTTGCCCTTGAGCTTGTGGTCTTGTGGTGGAAGGTCATCTTGGGTGTTTGTTCCCTTGGGGAGAGTATTTTCATACTTCTCCTTTTGAGGAACAAACTTGGGCTTGGGGTATTGACCTTCTTCCCATTCAACTCCATTAGCATTGAAGTAGCCAACACCATGGTTCTTCCGGTATCCTCCGTGCTTGCGTACAATTTCCTCAAATTGCTTACACCCGGCAAGACTCTTGTAGATACCTTTCTCTATAATTCCTTTCAGTAATGCATTTTCTTGCTCAAGTGTAACTTGGCTAAGAGAATCATCATTAGTGGAATCAATAGAACTACTAGGAGCAACATCATTAGGTTTGGCATTTTTATTGTTGCTACTAGATGAAGAACCTTTCTTGCCTTTGTTACTAATTTGTTTAGATTTAACTTGTGGCATGAATGTAGACAAGAGTAGTCGTTTGGCTAGATAAGATGAAGTCTTCTTTCGGAGATCGTCATTGATAGCTTTAAGAAACTCATGCTCTTGCTCCAAGTTGAGCTTCTCGAAGCGTAGCTTCTCGTGAGTCCTTACAAGCTCTCTATGATCTTCGAGAGTAGATTCATGGGCTAACTTAAGAGTGTTTAGTTCTTTAGTTAGTTGTTCTATTTTCATCTTATCATCTTCAAATGACTTATCTTGACTAGCATGAGAATTATCAAGTTCATTTTGACTAACATTACTAGTTTCATCAAAGAGCAAGTCATCATCACAAAGCAAATCATCTTCATCACTATTGAAATAAAGATACTCGGGGTGTGATACCTTGGAGCCTTTAGCCATGAAGCAACTTCCACTCCCTTCATTTGGTGAGTCAAATAGATCATAGGAGTTGGTAGTCACTAGTGCAAGTCCGGCAACACCTTCATCTTAACTATAGTTGGAGTTAGAGTGATAGCTTCTCTCGGAGTTGTTGTCGGAGTCGGAGCCGGAAGCCCATTCACCAACATGAGCTTGATGTCTTCTTCTTGTGTAGCTCTTGGTGTACTTGTCCTTCTTCTCCGAATCCCTACTTCTCCTTGAGGGTCTTCGTTCATAACGATCATCTCTACTCCTTCTCTCTCTTTGAGGGGATTCATTCCTTGAGCTTCGTCTTCTAGGTGACTCTTCTCTTCGTTTGTAGGGAGTCGTGCACTCATTGGAGTAGTGTCCGGGATTCCCACAATTGTAGCAATTGCGGTCACGACTTGACGAACGCTTCTCTTCATATCTTGAGTTGGAGCTTCGTTCTTTGCCTCTATTCTTGTAGAACTTGTTGAATTTCTTGATCATGAGGCTTATCTCTTCATTGGTGACAAGGTTGTCTCTTGAAGTTGCGGGAGCATCACTTGTGGCTTTGTAAGCTCCGCTAGACTTGTTGTGAAGCTCTTCTTTGTCTTTGAGTGTCATCTCATGAGCAACAATCCTTCCAATGACTTCCGTAGGCTTGAGATCTTTGTAGTTGGGCATCATTTGGATCAATGTGCACACGGTGTCGTATCTCTCATCCAAAGCTCTAAGTATCTTCTTGATGATGAATTTGTCGGTCATTTCTTCGCTTCCTAAGCCAGCAATCTCATTGGTGATGAGAGCTAGCCTAGAGTACATCTCCGCGACTCCTTCACCATCCTTCATCTTGAACTTGTCAAGTTGACTTTGAAGAACATCCAACTTGGATTCTCTCACGGACTCGGTTCCTTCGTGCATATCAACCAAAGTATCCCAAATCTCTTTTGCATTCTCAAGACGGCTGATTTTGTTGAATTCTTCGGGGCATAGGCTGTTGAAGAGAATGTCGCATGTTTGAGCGTTGTATTGCAACATCTTCAACTCATCCGCGGTTGCTTCACGATCCGGTTCCTTTCCATCACCAAAGAATTCACCTTGCAAGTCAACACGAACAACAGCCCATACGGCGGGGTTATGACCAAGAATATGCATTTTCATTTTGTGCTTCCAACTAGCAAAAATAGTGCCATCAAAGTACGGACCTCTACGGTGATAATTTCCCTCACTAGACGCCATACTCTCCTAGGTTGTGAGACCAATGCAATGGAGACCAAAGCTCTGATAGCACTTGTAGGACCGAAAGTATGTCTAGAGGGGGGGGGGTGATTAGACTACTTGACTAAATAAAAATCTACTTTTTCCCAATTTTAAGTGTTGGCAGATTTTACCATTCATAGCAAGTCAAGCACACCCTACACATGCATGTCTAAGAGTATAGCAGCGGAAAGTAACAACAAGCATGAGTAGAAAGGAAGGGTAGGAAGGTCAAACACAATTTGTAGACACGAAGCTTTTTCCCGTGGTTCCGATAGGTGGTGCTATCGTACGTCCACGTTTATGGAGTCTTCAACCCACGGAGGGTAATGGTCGCGAGAGTCCACGGAGGGCTCCACCCATATGGGTCCATGAAGTAGCAACCTTGACTATTCCATAACGGCTTCCGTCCATGAAGGACTAGCCTCACTAAGGGTAGATCTTCACGAAGTAGGCGATCTCCTTGCCCTTACAAACTTCTTGGTTCACTCCACAACACGAAGTAGGAGGCTCCCAAGCGACACCTAACCAATCTAGGAGGCACCACCCTCCAAAAGGTAATAGGCTCGGCAATGTCGATGAACTCCTTGCTCTTGTGCTTCAAGATGATAGACTCCTCAACACACAATCACTCTCTCACAGATTTGGCTTGGTGGAAGAGATTGGATTGGTGGAAAGCAACTTGTGGAGGCTAGAGATCAAGATTCATATGGTTGGAATGGAATGGCATGATCTCAACACATGAGTAGGTGACTCTCTCTCAGAAAATATGATGGGGCAAGTATGAAATAGTTCTTAGTGCTTCTCTTTCGAGTGGGTGGTGGTGAAGGGGTATATATAGGCATCTCCAAAAATCCAACCGTTACACCTTAAGTGACCAACTCGGTGACACCGATGTGTGAATCTCGGTGGTACCGAAGTGACCAAAAGGTGACAACTTTTGAATCTCGATGAGACCGATATATAAATCTCGGTGGTACCAATAAAGTGACCAATGGTCAGATTGCCCAATCTCGATGACGCCGATTCAACAAACTCGGTGGTACCGACTTTGTGAATCGAGGTAACTGAAAGTTGGCAACCCAAACTCGGTGGCACCGAAGTGGAATCGGTTGCACCGATGTGCTAGGGTTTGGCATGGGTCTGTCTAAGTTTGGGAATCGGTGGCACCGAGTGGAAAGTGTTGGTTGCACCGATTTTGGATATTTGACTTTGGACAGACTTTTGTGGAAGAGGTTGTGGGTGTTTTTGGTGACTATCACTTGTGCATGTATGAGCATTTTGTTCACCAACAGTACCTTACCCCCTTTTAATAGTATTGGCTTTCCTATGGACTCAAAGTGATTTCTCACAAAGTAAAATGTAGAGTCCTCTTCCTTGAAGCTTTGCCAACCTATTTCCTTGCATCTTGGGGGTAATCCACAATCCTTTTGCCATCCCTATCATTGAACTTTTCCTGAAATATGCTTAGTGGAAACATTAGTTCAATGACTTATATGTTGTTATTAATTACCAAAACCACCAAGGGAGCAAATGTGCTTTCAGCTAGCCTGGTGCGCGGCCTCGGGGTCAGCATGTGTGGTCTCCGTCTGTACGTCGGAGCGGTGGCTCCGGAGATAGATGTAGGGCGTCGGCTCCGGTTGCTTGGGCAGCAGGGCAGACGGCTTGCCTGGTGCGCGGCCTCGGGGTCGGCGTGGATGTCGGAGCGGCGGCTTCGAGTTTGTTTGTAGGGTGTCGACTTCGGGTTGCTTGGGTGACGGAATCGGCGGCTCGCCTGGTGCACGGCCTCGGGGTCGGCGTGTGTTATTGGTGCCCTATGGGGCGTGTTGTAACGGTTTTCGTCCGGGTTTCCGTTAATTAACCGGGCAACTCTCTTCTATCTTAATTAATGAATTGGGCCCGAAATGGACCGTCTTTCAAAAAAAAGTATCTAGGATCAAATCAGGTAACATGTGCATATATGTTCGAAGAACAAACACATGTGTGCACGCTAACACGTCCGTGTGATTTGCCAGTCGACATACATGCACACTGACATGTTGTAGCACGTTATTTCTAGAAAGTTTCACGTGTCCCTCGCTCGCAGAGCCATAATCTCCCAAGATTTCTCATTTGTAAGAGCTCGTCCATCTCTCTACCCATTGTGAAGCGTATCTTGCAAGTTTCACGCATCGCTCGCAGAGCCGTACTCTCACCAGATTTCTCTTCCATGATAGCTCATCCATCTCTCTGCCCGAGACCGATTCTTTAGATTCTTTTCGTAATTATAATGTTTATTTTATTTTATTTGAATTTCATCATGTCATCATGCTTTAATTTCAACTGAGGTTCTTTAAAACCCTCACTTGAATTTCATCAAATTGCCAACTCAAATTAAATTCAAATAAATAAATTGGATAGGTCTTTGATCTATTTAAATTGAGAAATTTCACATGGTGAATTCTCTTCTATACCTACTAATAAAGGGAACAATTTGTACAAAGTTATTATATCCCCAAAAACCCACAAAAAAGGTTTCATCGTTTTTCAAAGCCTCCACCCAATTATTTCTTCTCCTTTTTCTTTGTTGCTATTTTTCTGTAATTGAAAATAAAATGGCGAAAAAAAGAGAGAGAGGAGCAACACACAGCCAGGCTGGCCTGCTCCCCACAGCCCATCTAACCCCGCGGTCATTTGGCCTAGCCGCCCCCACTAACCTAATCCCACACAATCTCTCTTTCTCTCCTCGGTCCCTCCACGCAGCTTCTCACCGCCGTCACACACAGACGCACACAAGCGCATGCGTCCGTTCCCCTCGTCAGTGCCTGCTGTCGTGGGAACAAGCCTGGCAGTAGAAGGTAGGGGTACGAAAGGAGAGGGTAGAGTCCTTGCTACGGCGAGATTGTACACAAGAATGTATGAGTTCAGGCCCCTCTCGTGGAGGTAACAGCCCTACATCTCAGGTGCTCGGGAGCTTCTTGTCGAGTGGAATATATGTGTGGTTACAGGGGGTGCGAACCCTTGTGCCAGAGGGGAGGGGCGGCTTATATAGAGTGCGCTGCCCCTCATAAGTGTCCGGCATCTAAGGGTTAGATCGTGGTCATAAAAGACGTACGTTACTGGTAACGTACACAATAAATGCTATTAAAGGTCTTGATGAACGCTTGCCCGTTAGCCTCCCTGGGGTGACTTCTGGGCTTCTGTGGTCGACTGTCTTTTGATCCTTCCGAGTGGAAGGTAAGCGTCGAGTGAAAGGTACCTCTGAGTGTATATTGTCGAGTGACTTATGCTTCTTGGCGATTTCAGTCGGAGACTTCCTCGTAGCCCTTAAGCTTTCTGGGGCAGTGTCCTTAGGTAGGGCATGTAAGTGAGGCCTACGACCCTACCCTAGGTACTTATCCCCATCATTAGCCCCCGAATGGATCGGGGTTCGAGTGTAAAAGGTGTAAATGCAGGTTCAGACAAGACACAAAAATTCCGAGTGCATTTTGAGGCTTCTCCGAAATCTGCGTCGATTGGAACCTTTATCGTTCGCCCTGATCAATTCTGTCTTGAAGTGTGTCCGAGTGAAAGTGAACTCGAAAACTGGTCCGAGTGAAACTGAGCTCGAAGTCAGGTTCGAGTGATCTGCAGAATCTTCTGATGTGACGGTTTGCTCCGTCGGGTCCGGATCTCACGGGATTTGAAATTTGGATAAGAGCGCACAGAGCGGAGATGGCGTAACTGCTAAGGCAAGTGCGCGAAAGACGCCTCGATTAGCGCGTCGCCCATATCGCCACGTATCGCTCCTCCTCTGAATTCGGGATACCTAGAGATCCGGCGGGCCCGCAGGTCAGTGGCCCACACGAGCGGGTATAAGAGGCGACGACGCCGGTGCTGGTACATTATTCTTCCCCCAAATCTGCTCTTCTCCTCCTCCTCCTCTGCCCTGCTCCGCTTCATCGCCCGCCGCCGCCATGACGAAGAGCAAGACGGAGAAGCTCGAGCGCGCCAAGAAGGGAGGAGCCAAGGTGAGGAAGCCGTCGGGCGCCCGGTCGACGGTGCCGCCGGGGTGGATCCAGGGAGACTTCCTCCAATCGACGGTCACGGCGGAAGATGTGCAGAACCTCGTCATCGACGGGCTGATAACTGCAGATTCCTGGAGGTTGCCGAAGGGGGAGGTCGAGCCGGAGCCACGCGACGGCGAGCGAGTTCTGCTTCTCACCCACATCGAGCGAGGTTTCTCCATGCCACCCCACCCGTTCATCCGTACTTTCTTGAACTATTTCGGGGTGCAACTCCACCACCTTCCTTCGAATGCGATTGCCTATCTTTCCTGTTTCGTAACCTTGTGCGAATGCTTCCTGGGCTGTCCCCCACATTGGGGTTTGTTCAAGCACATATTCTCTGTCAGATCCCAAGCCGTCAAGAAAGCCAATCCCAGTGATAGCAAAACCCATGTGATCCAACAGTGTGGTGGCTTAGGGATCCAGAAGAGAGGTAGGAGTGCATTCCCCTCTATGACCTTTCCCGACTCTGTTCGGGGTTGGCAGTCGACATGGTTTTATTGCAAGGATGTTGCGTCACCAAATATGTCGACTGGGCTTCCTCCTTTCACCCTGGATCGACCTACCACCCCCAAACCGCTGTACGTGACCAAGGTAGAGAAAATCCAGGTAGGGATCCTAGTGAACGCTGTATCTGAACTGATCCGCGGTGGAGTGACTGGCTTGGACCTCCTTGAAACATTTCTTAGTCGACGAATCCAGCCTCTCCAAGCCCGGGATCACACCATGTGGCATTATTCGGGCCCTGAGGATACCACTCGGACTCATCCTGAGGAAGTTTCCGATGAGACTGTTTCTCAGTGGCTCAGGAGCATCACTGGAGCCTGTGATAACCCAGTGGGAGCTAAACGAATTCCGCCTTTCTCCGCTTTGAACCCACCGAAGAACTTGGTGAGTTATATCTCTGTCGATTGTTTTAATATTTTGTCGAGTAACTGGATCTTCAGTCGACTGAATTTGAAGCTTGTATCTTGCAGGAATTTACGAACATGTACTCGCCCGTGCCCAATGGAGAACATCCTGATGAAGAGGAAGGGAGCGTCGACGGCAGCGCAGACGGCGATTACGCTGACGACAGCGAGAGCAGCGACGATAACCTGGAGGAAGACGAGGTGGAGGCTCAGGTCCCTTCGCGCACCGAGCGTCGTACCAAGCAGCAGAACGACCCAGAGGTCGCCCCGAGCAAAACTGAGGCGTCAAGCACAAGGAACCCAAAGCGTGACCGTGCCGCGACATCGGGGTCGACTGAAAAGGCTGCGAAACAGCTCAAGCCGGACGCGCCAAAACCTCGGAAGGCCCTGCCTCGAATCAAGATAACCGTGCCTGTTGCCTCCACGTGAGTGTTTATTTTCCTTATTCTGCTGTTGAAGAACTTCATGTTGATGCTGACCGAGTGAAATTTATCTGCCAGAGCTGCTACCTCTGTGACGTCGCCCCATCGGGATGATGGAGACCATATGGAAGTAGACACTCCTGATGCGGCCACCTCCCAACGAGGTATAACAACTCCACACTCTACTCTGTTTGTTGAAGAATAATTGTCGAGTGACTTGATTAAAATTGCCGACTGACAGTTGACGAAGTCATCGAACTGGAAGATGATGAGGAGCCGCAGCGGGGAGCGGAGGATGAAGCTGTGCTTCTGGAGGCTCCACGCGTACGCACTCGGAGACCATCGTCCGACCAGACGCCCCGTGGGTCGACTGCTGCGACACCTCCAACCCTTGTAACTCCGCTGTCGAGTGCTCCGCCAGCCACTTCTACTCTGGTGGCTTCAGCACCTATTGGACAATCTCAAGCACCTCCTGCTGCTCCAGTGACTGCACCAACTCACTCGACGCCTGCATACCCTTTGTATCACGTCCCGGAGGACCAAACCGGAGCTGCCAAGGAAGCCATGATTCAGGCCGGGCAGATGATGCTGCGAACAAAGGAGGCGTATGAAGCCAGCAAGTTAGCCTATGATGCCAGCTCAGCGCTTCAGGCCAACGTCCGAGTAAGTGGTATTGTAAGTTCATTTCCGATTGAATTCCTGTCCGTCTTGATTTTACACCCACTAGGTGTTTTCTTCGCAAGTAGACCAGGTAGTTTCTGGTCCAGTGGGGGCACGCTGAGTGCACCCACTGGGTGTAGTGCCCGAGACCGCTGTCGAATGACGAAGGCATCGGCGGGGGTCTTAAAGTTGTTTTGAAAGTTATTTCCATTCGACAGGACATACCTTGTCGAGTAAAAGTAGGTCCAGTGGGGGCACGCTGAGTGCACCCACTGGGTGTAGTCCCCGAGACCGCAGTCAAGTGCTTGCTTCGGCGGGGGGGTCTGATAGAGACGATGTTCGCTTGCTTGCTTTCTTCTTTTATACTCTGACAGGCTAGACCTGGTCGAGTGTTTTTGTATCCAGTGGGGGCACGCTGAGTGCACCCACTGGGTGTAGTCCCCGAGACTACTGTCGATCATTGACGATGGGCAGTAGTCTTAAGAACCATTCTGCAGGTTTCATGGACATCATTTCCATCAACCATGATATGACGCTGTATAGGGTTGTGGGGTGGGGCGGCGGGCCGCCTTTCAGTTGAACTTTTCCACTCGGGAGTAGAGAAATATTTATGTCGACTGAACCCCCTTCTTTGCCGATTTCAGAAAGCCTGTGGGCTCGGGACCAAGTACGTCGAGCTGGAGAAGGAAAAGAATCGACTTCTGCTGGATCTGGAGCTGACGAACAACAACCTGGACCGTGCACAGACCGAATTGAAGACTTTGGGAGGTAATATTTGTTGATCAATTGCATTATCACCTTCATCTTCCATCCTTTGAACCGAGTGAATCCACTCGAACAGACGTACGTGATGAGAACCGTCATCTCCGAGCGCGACTCAACAATGCTATTTCTTTAGATACTATGAAGAAGGCGCTCGAGGACAAGGACAAATCACTTGCTGATGCTCAGAAGGAAGCGAAGGAGAAAACTGAAGCTGCTGAGAAGAAACTTGCGGCAGCCAGTAGACTGGAAGAAGAGAACACCAAACTCAAGCAGGAACGATCTGACTGGATCAAAAAACTTGAAGCGCAGACCAAGGGAAAGAATGCTCTGGAGAAACACTTGGGAGACTTCGCAAAGAAAATGTTCAGCATGCTCGAAGGTAACCTTCTTTTGTCGAATGAATTTCTTTGGTTTTTATAGAATGGCATTGTGATCACCTTTTCGCTTTCTCTTCGTGCAGAATTCTGTCAAGACTTCGAGAAAGAAACTGAAGAAATCGAGCCCAATCTGGACCCCACAAAATCACTCGTCGGAGACGCCGTGGCCATGGATATGTTTCATCTTGAAGCTCGTCTTAAGAACGTCCAAGAATTTATCACTCGGCTGAGGGCTGCATTCGAGAAGGTCGACAAGGAACTGTGGCCTGAAGATCCCCTCCAGACTGACCTTGAGTCATTGATGACTCGGCTCAATGAGATTCCCAGTCGAGTGCAGGCGTGGAAGAAATCTGCTGCCCGCTGTGGTGCTGACGTGGCACTTTCACTCGTCAGGGTTCATTGCAAGGAGGCTAGAGAGGACAAACTGAAGGATCTCCGAGTGACCAACACGAAGAAACTTAAATTCGAAGATTTCATGGAGACTTTCATCGAAGCTGCCACTCGGATCGCCGACGGAATTGACCTGGATACCTTCGTCGAGCCCTCAAGTCCTACTGGAGCTTGAATCGGTACTTTGCTTGCGGTAAAAACTTTATTTGCCTCGGTATGCCGAGTGATGGTGTAACCGAGTAAACTTCGTTCAGGCCTTAAGCCTGAGTACTTCTCTTTGCGCGAACAAGTTTTTTGCTGCGCCAGAGATTCTAGTCTTACTCGCACTTGGCATTATGACATTTAGCTTGGCTGAATTTATTTAATTCTCGAATGGAACGGGCGTTCTGCACTCGAAAGAATTTAGGGCTTAGGCGAAGACTGGTTCGCGGCTAAGTCTCCGAGTGAGAGAATTGCTCTTTACTCGGAAATTTTTTTGAACTTAGGCGAAACGGATTCGCGGCTAAGTCTCCGAGCGTACCGAATGTCAAACACTCGGAAGGGTTTTGAACTTAGGCGAAGACTGGTTCGCGGCTAAGTCTCCGTGTGTATTGAATGCCAAACACTCGGAAGGGTTTTGAACTTAGGCGAAGACTGGTTCGGGGCTAAGTCCCCGAGAGAGAGGATCGCTCTTCACTCGGAGTAATATTTGAACTTAGGCGAAGACTGGTTCGCAGCTAAGTCTCCGAGTGTACTGAATGCCATACACTCGGAAAGGTTTCGAATTTAGGCGAAACGGATTCGCAGCTAAGCCCCCGAGAGAGAGGATCGCTCTTCACTCGGAGTAATTTTTGAACTTAGGCAAAGACTGGTTCGCAGCTAAGTCTCCGAGTGTACTGAATGTCATACACTCGGAAAGGTTTTGAACTTAGGCGAAACGGATTCGCAGCTAAGCCTCCGAGAGAGAGGATCGCTCTTCACTCGGAGTAATTTTTGAACTTAGGCAAAGACTGGTTCGCAGCTAAGTCTCCGAGTGTGCTGAATGTCATACACTCGGAAAGGTTTTGAACTTAGGCGAAACGGATTCGCAGCTAAGCCCCCGAGAGAGAGGATTGCTCTTCACTCGGAGTAATTTTTGAACTTAGGCGAAGACTGGTTCGCAGCTAAGTCTCCGAGTGTACTGAATGTCATACACTCGGAAAGGTTTTGAACTTAGGCGAAACGGATTCGCAGCTAAGCCTCCGAGAGAGAGGATCGCTCTTCACTCGGAGTAATTTTTGAACTTTGGCGAAGACTGGTTCGCAGCTAAGTCTCCGAGTGTGCTGAATGTCATACACTCGGAAAGGTTTTGAACTTAGGCGAAACGGATTCGCAGCTAAGCCCCCGAGAGAGAGGATCGCTCTTCACTCGGAGTAATTTTTGAACTTAGGCGAAGACTGGTTCGCAGCTAAGTCTCCGAGTGTGCTGAATGTCATACACTCGAAAAGGTTTTGAACTTAGGCGAAACGGATTCGCAGCTAAGCCCCCGAGAGAGAGGATCGCTCTTCACTCGGAGTAATTTTTGAATGCAAAATTGTGCGATCGGAATCGACAATAGACTGCGGAAGTCATCACTTAACAAACAACATTGTCTGGAATACTCTTATTACATCAAAGCAACTCAGTTATCAAGAATAAAAACGTCGAAGCAAGTCTGCGTTCCAGGCGCGTGGCTCGTCAATATTCTTCTTCAAGTTGAAAAGATGGTATGCTCTGTTGTTCAGCACCTTGGTGATGACGAATGGTCCTTCCCATGCTGGGGCCAATTTGTGGGGTCGCTGCTGATCCACTCGGAGCACCAGATCACCTTCGTGAAACGAACGGCTCTTGACATGTCTCGCATGGAAGCGGCGAAGGTCTTGTTGATATGCAGTTGACCGGATCAGGGCCATCTCATGCTCTTCCTCTAGGAGATCTACCCCATCTTGTCTTGCCTGCTCAGCTTCGTCTTCGGAGTAGAGTTCCACTCGAGGAGAATTGTGAAGGACGTCACTTGGCAAAACGGCTTCAGCTCCATACACAAGGAAGAAAGGAGTGCGTCCAGTCGACCGGTTGGGAGTCGTCCTCAAGCCCCACAGAACAGACGGTAATTCAGTGACCCAAGCTCCAGAAGCATGATCAAGATCTCGCATGAGCCGAGGTTTCAATCCTTGGAGGATAAGGCCATTCGCTCGCTCAGCTTGACCGTTAGACTGGGGGTGCGCAACGGATGCGTAATCCACCCGAGTGCCTTGAGAAGAACAAAAGTATCTGAACTCTTCCGACTCAAAGTTAGAGCCATTGTCTGTAATGATACTGTGGGGTACTCCATACCGGAATGTTATCTCTTTCATGAATTTGATAGCAGTGCGGGCGTTCAGCTTCTTGATGGGTTTAGCTTCGATCCACTTAGTGAACTTGTCGACTGCAACTAGTAAATGAGTAAATCCACTCTGACCTGTTCTAAGGGGTCCAACCATATCCAAGCCCCACACAGCAAACGGCCAGACGAGTGGAATAGTCTTCAAGGCAGACGCAGGTTTGTGTGACAGGTTCGAATAGAACTGGCATCCTTCGCAATGATCGACAATATCTTTAGCCATCTCGTTGGCGCGTGGCCAAAAGAAACCAGCTCGGTAAGCTTTGGCAACAATTGTCCTAGAGGACGCATGATGACCACAAGTTCCCGAGTGAATCTCCTCCAAAATCAGTCGACCTTCTTCAGGAAAGAATGTACGCAATATATGGTACAGTCCATTCGGGCGTGATCACCAAAATCTCCATGACCAGATCAATGACAGCTGGGACATCGATTTCAGTCGGATCAGAGGCGCTTTTTGCTTGCGGGGGCTCTTCAGTGAAGGGATCTTCCTGCACCGAAGGAGAATGAATGTGCTCGAGAAACACATTGCTGGGGACAGGTTTCCGAGTGGATCCAATCTTTGCCAGCTCATCAGCTGCTTGATTCTTCACTCGGGGAACATGATGGAGTTCCAAACCTTCGAATTTCTTCTCAAGTTTCCTTACTGCATTGCAGTATCCAGTCATAGCGGGGTTCCTGACGTCCCACTCTTTCATCACTTGATTGACCACCAAATCAGAGTCGCCATATACCATCAGGCGTCGGACGCCGAGTGAAATGGCCATACGCAATCCATACAAAAGTGCTTCATATTCAGCTTCATTGTTGGAGGAATCAAAGTGAATCTGTAAGACATAACTGAGTTTATCGCCTTTTGGGGACACCAGTACTACTCCAGCACTAGACCCATTCAGCATCTTCGAGCCATCAAAGAACATGGTCCAGTGTGCCGAGTGAAGTTGGATTGGCTGTTGCTGCTCGGTCCACTCAGCGAGGAAATCAGCAAGAGCTTGAGACTTGATTGCTTTCTTTGCTTCAAATTTGATATCAAGATAGAGGAGCTCAATAGCCCATTTGGCCACTCGACCAGTCGCATCTCGATTATTGAGAATTTGAGATAACGGAGCATCACTGACGACTGAAATTGAGTGATCCTGAAAGTAGTGTGCCACCTTCTTTGCAGTCAGATATATACAATATACGAGCTTCTGGTAATGTGGATATCTTTGCTTTGAAGGAGTCAACACTTCAGAAATATAGTAGACTGGGCGTTGAACTTTGTAAGCCTTGCCTTCCTCTTCCCGCTCGACAGTTAGTACTGTACTGACGACCTGATTAGTGGCCGCGATGTACAATAGCAATGGCTCTTTGCTGTGCGGAGCAGCAAGCACCGGCTGGGTGGAAAGCAGGGCTTTGAGCTCGACAAACGCTGCTTCAGCTTCCGGAGTCCACTCAAATGTATCAGACTTCTTCATCAGTCGGTATAAAGGCAGTGCCTTCTCACCGAGACGAGAAATGAATAGACTCAATGCTGCCAAGCAACCTGTGAGCTTCTGGACGTCGTGCACACGCTCAGGGCTTTTCATTCGGGTGATGGCACCGATCTTTTCAGGGTTAACGTCGATTCCTTTTTCGGAAACGAGAAAACCGAGTAATTTGCCACCGGGAACACCGAAAGTGCACTTAGTCGGATTTAACTTAATATCATACCTCCTCAAATTGGCGAATGTTTCAGCCAAGTCAGACAACAGGTCGGAACTTTTGCGAGACTTGACTACGATATCATCCATATATGCTTCAACGTTCCGAGGGATCTGATCAAGCAAACATTTCTGAATCATTCGCATGAAAGTAGCGCCAGCATTCTTCAAACCAAAAGGCATGGTGATATAGAAGAAACACCCGAAAGGGGTGATGAAGGCTGTCTTTATTTCATCCGGACCAAACAGACGGATCTGATGGTAGCCAGAATAAGCATCAAGAAAAGATAGACGCTCACATCCCGCAGTTGAGTCGACAATCTGATCCATGCGGGGGAGCGGGAAATGATCTTTCGGGCAGACCTGATTGATATGTTTGAAATCAATACACATGCGGAGTGACTTGTCCTTCTTAGGGACCATGACGACGTTCGATAACCACTCGGAGTGGTAAATCTCACGTATAAACTTGGCTGTCAAGAGATGAGCCACCTCCTCGCCGATTGCTCTTTGCTTCTCTGTTGCCGACCGACGCAAGTGCTCCTTCACAGGCTTGGCCTTCGGGTCAACTCTCAAACGGTGCTCAGCCAGTTCCCTGGGTACACCAGGCATGTCAGCAGGCTTCCATGCGAAGATGTCCCAGTTCTCACGGAGGAACTGGATGAGCTCGGCTTCCTATTTGCTGTCGAGTGTTGTTGAGATGTTCGTCGGGGCAGCAGTTGGATCCGTCGGGTGAATGTTCACTTTCTTCACATCTCCTGCCGACTTAAAAGTTGACTCAGAAGCGGGCTTCTTAGCACGCAACAGATCGGCAGGATCAGCGTTTTTCTTGTATTCTTCCAATTCAACCATAGCCATCTGATGATCGGCGATCTTGGAGCCCTGCTGGAGGCACTCCTCAGCCCTCTGTCGATTGCCAGTGACTGTGATCACACCCTTTGGTCCGGGCATCTTCAACTTGAGATACACGTAACATGGTCGGGCCATGAAACGGGCATAAGCTGGACGACCAAGGATGGTGTGGTACGCGCTCTGGAAGTGTACCACTTCAAACGTCAGTTTTTCTTTGAGAAAATGCTTGTCGTCACCAAACACCACATCCAACGCTATCTGGCCGAGTGAACGGGCCTTCTTCCCAGGGATTACTCCATGGAACTGCATGTTGCTTTCACTGAGCCGGGACATCGGAATGCCCATCCCCTTGAGGGTATCTGCATATAGGATGTTCAGACCGCTCCCGCCATCCATCAAAACCTTGCGGAGTCGAGTGCCCCCTACAACAGGGTCCACCACCAGCGCTTGCCGCCCGGGAGTAGTGATATACGCAGGGTGATCTGACTGATCAAAAGTGATAGCAGTCCGAGACCACTTGAGATATGCGGGGGTAGAGGGAACCGCCATGTTAACCTTCCTGTTGATAACTTTCAGTCGACTCTTGCTCTCAACATCAGCAAAAATTAACAGAGTGGCATTGACTTCAGGGAACTCTTCTTTCTCTTCTTCATCTTCCTTTTCAGGGTCTTTCTCACTCCACTGGCTCTCTTTGAATGACTGGATCAACAAACAGCACTGTCGAGTGGTATGTTTTGGCAATATTAAATTGCCCTCTTCAACTTTCCTCGTGTGGATTGCACACGGTAAATCCAAAACATTAGTACCCGACTGATTCTTTGACTTCTTGGGGGTGAACTTAGCTTTGGACTTTCCTTTATTCTTGCCTTGTGCCCAGGGACGAATCCAAGGGGGGACGAGGGGGGGCGAGACCCCCCTGACTATTTTGTTTTCCCTTGTAGCGATTAGGTACATGCCTAGTTTAGTCGTCTTCCTGACGTGTTTTGCCCCCCCTGTTGTGAGGAATCCCATGTAACAAGGTGAGGCCCTCCCAGAACGCAAGGCCCAGCCATTGGATAATAGACCAAAACTCAAGAGAAGAAATAGCCCACCCTCGAGAGCCCAGGGAGAATTAGCCCACGGCAGCACGCAGCCACGCATGCAGTGGCTCGTTTCCGGCTGATGTGATCAACGCGATTTTGTCGCTGCCAATGAAACGCATCGTGGGATCTCCCTACCCTGTGGGAGTCTGCGCCTACCGCCGCAAGGGAAAATTTGCTTGAGCCTATAAGTGAAGATCATAAGGAGACTAATTAAGATCCATCATGGACTGCATCAGTGCATGGTTACTCCTTATCCTTATGAATCCCCAGTTAATCACTGCCACCAGCAATCATAAAGGGGTTTAGGGGATGCACCACCACCGCCATGAGCGACCACAGGCAGGTTTTCTATGGTACGTCCACTCCCATAATTAACATCAGGTTCAAATTTTTGAATTTTTGTTGTCTAATATGAATGACTTGATCGACATGAAAATTGGATTGGAATCAGTTAGTTATACATCTGTGTATCAATTTTTTCATATAACTAATTTGGGAATTAGATTTGTCATGTCAAAGATGAACAATTCGGTAGTAATTTTTGTAGTCTTTAATTACACCTACGAAAACATGAGTTCGAATCTAGGCTTCTTAGCACGCTATGGTTTTTTTTTTTGGCTCGGCCAGTACTCACCGGTCTACAAGAGCTTAACTGTGGATCTCGCCCCCCCTATACTAAATTCCTGGCTCCGTCCCTGCTTGTGTCGCCAGGGCGGCCGCTTCTGCCTGAGCAGGAGGATCAGCTTTGCGCTTCTGTTTCCGACTGGAATTCCCACCTGCATCATTGTCGACTATTTTTGCCTTACCGCTTCGGAGGCGGTCTTCTTCTTCTCCATTGGCGTACCGAGTGGCAATCTCCATCATCTTGCTCAGAGAAATATCACCCGTGCGACCAAACTTCAGATAGAGCTCTCTGTATCTAACACCAGCCTTGAAGGCACAAATAGCTTGATGTTCGGAAACATTCTCTACCATGTGATGCAAGGTGGACCAGCGCTGAATGTAGTCTCGCAAGGTCTCATTGGGCTTCTGAACACAGTGCTGCAAATCAATCAAACCAGCCGGACGTTTACAAGTACCTTCAAAGGTTCTGATAAACACTCGGGCCAAATCCTCCCAGCAATAGATACTAGAGGGAGCCAAACGATTCAACCAAGCTCTGGCCGAACCATCCAATATCAGGGACAAATGCTTCATGGCTATGTTGTCGTTACCTCCACCAATCTGCACAGCCAGTCGGTAATCATCCAACCATGTCTCGGGCTTTGACTCGCCAGAAAACTTGCTAATTCCAGCCGCCAACCTGAAGTTGGGGGGAATCTCTGCAGAGCGAATGGCTCTGCTAAAACACTCGGGCCTAGAAACAACAGCACTGCTTCCACTCGGATAGTCTCCGTTATATCCATCTCTGTGGGCTCTGCCTCTGTCGACCCGCCTTTGAGCAAGGACATCTCTTGCGTCAAATCCAGGATTCCGCTCATCGCCGAACGGGCGCCTATCATTATTGTGCCGGGGCACATACGAACCACTCCGCGGAGGAGAAAGCACTCGACGGCGGTCATCGCGGTGATAACGAGGACTAAACTGATCTCGCCCCTGATCTCTGTACCGATCATCGCGGTAACCTCCGCCCCTGTGACGCGGAGGTGACCCAGGACTGTGGGCTGACTGAACCGTTTCCGCCCTGGGAGAATTGCTGTGTAACATGTTCTGCGACTGAGAAACAGCCGCATTCTGCTGCTGCGCTGCCTCAAGCAATGTCTTGATCTGCTGCAAGCCTCTACCAGCTTCTGATCGTGACGGTTGAATAGAATCTGCAATCCTAGCAGCTGCTGCAACATTCAGAACTGGAGTACGAAATACCTCGACATTATTTCGAGATCCACTCGGAAACAACTGTCGGTGATGTCGATTGGGACGTGGTGGACGCTGCCCAGCACGCTCGTCGAGTGCCTCCTGCATCTCTTTCAGCCGAAGGCGAATAGCCTCCATGGCCTGGGCCTCAGCAGTCGTACCGATGATGGGAGTGTAGGAGATATGCCCTAGAGGCAATAATAAATGTTATTGATTATCTCCCTGTTCATAATTATGTTTATGTTCCATGCTATAACTGCAATGATTCTCGAGTCTACAAATAAAACGAGGCTCGGAGGAAGACTCATTTGCACGTGTGGAATAATAAACGGTAAAATGTATTCCTAGTCTGGCCTCTAAGACTAGCTCAAGTATTGCATGATGATCCTGTTTTCCTGATCATGGGCATGGCTATGCCGGCAATTTTGAGGGCGCAATGTTGGTAGAACACTTGTGTTGAATCAACCCGAATTGATGTTATGCTATGAGATACATTCGTCATAAGTTAATGGTTAATAACACAGAGATGGTTAATGTTTGCATGATTCCTTAGACCATGAGAGTATTGAGTTTCTTCATGCTTGCTTCATAAACTTTGGGGTTTGTTAAACGTCATCCGTAAATGGGTGGCTATTACGGCGGCTTACGGGTTCATGGAAAAGTATGTCAAGTAACTTGATAGCTCAAGATTGGGATTTGCTCCTCCGACGATGGAGAGATATCTCTGGGCCCTCTCGGTGTTTCGGTATCCATCATCGTCTGGCCAGACACTTTGTGATTTGATCACGGGGATGCCGGAACACGGGAACGAGAAAAGAGAACAATACCGGTAACGAGGTAACTGGCATAGTGGACAAGGTGTTGATCCACGGGGATGCCAACATGTCTCACCTCGGGTATTTGTAACATATCGCGAAGCAACAGGAATAGCACACGGCAACTGGAGGTTCACTCGAATATTCATTCGTGTGGGTATAGGGGTCAATATGGGTGTCCACGGCTCCGATGTTGATCATTGATCGGAAGGGGTTCCGGGTCATGTCTATACTTCACCGAACCTATAGGGTCACATGCTTAAGGGTCATCTATCTGTTGAATGCTAGACAGGGAGTCTGAGACAAAATCACCGAAAAGTTTCGGACGCCGGAAAAGTTTCGGTCAACGGAAAAGTTCCGAAGAGAGAGGTCACCGGATGAGTTCCGGTGAAACTGAAAAGTTGTTTCAGAGGATACCATAAAGTCAAATTGGTTTTGGCACATGCCTGATAATTCTTGGAAGGTGCCAGAATCGTTCTGGAAACTTTTTGGAATTTTCCGGGATAAAAACCGGAAATGTTCCGGAGCTGCCGAAACCGCTTCAGATGCTTTTCGCAGATGAAAATCACTAAATCGGAATTGTTCCGGCTCGCGTTGAAAATTATTTTGGTGGGTACTGGAATTGTTCTAAGCCCACATGAATATTTTCAGTTCGATCAGACGCTGAAAAATGTCGTCGTGAATAGTGAAAGTGATTTTTGGATATTTTTGGAAAAGTGCCTTTTGGGATATTTTCCCAAAAGGTTTCTAGAAGGCTTGGGGGCTAAGAAACCCCCTTGGGGGGGGGGCCCCCAAGAGATGGTGGCCGGCCACAATGGGGCTCCTCCATGGAGCCCCCACTTGTTCCTTGGTTTCACCATTAGGTCCTTGGGAAGGACTCCTTTCCATGTGGGTTTTGGGTTTTCTTGTAAATCCACCCTACCCCTTGGGTTTCCTATAAATAGGAGGTGAGTGGGCTGCCATCTAACACATCCTTACTCTCATACACAAGCCATGCATGATCTGGCATTCTCTCTCCCTCCCAGCGAAATAGTTTCGTAGAGCCGAAAGGCTGTCTGGGTTCCGGCAGGAACTAGTTCTGGACGGCGAAGCCCTGCCGGATAGATGACACCGTATGGGTGCAACTCTGTAGAGAGATCGTAGTTTCAGTCTTAGTTCGAGAGTGCCTCCCGAAGGGCTGTCCGTGTGACCGTCCGAGTTTTGGAGGTGCTCCCGAAGGGCTGTCCGAGTGACAGTCCGAGTTTCGGAGGTCCTCCCGAAGGGCTGTCCGCGACACCGTCCGGGGGACTGTGCGACCGCCTCCCGGAGGGCTGTCCGCGGGGCAGATGAGGGTATACATCCTCGCGGTTGGGAGGTTGTAAAATCCTAGCTGCGGGGATCTGCACCGCCATTCGTCATCGACTCTACTTCCGCTGCGCTATGAGTCGGTAACGAAAATGATCAAACCTTGTATGCAGTCTCCATGGTGGTCTTGGGCTGGTGCGTAGGTCGGAAATTTTTTGTTTTCTGCTGCGTTACCCTACAGGGAGTATGGAGAACATCCTCATCCCGGCGCTGCTGTTCATTCGACGTTCCACCAAACTCGCGCCTGGTGTGGTTGAAGCCAGGCGGCGGACTCTGATGAGAACCAGCCATAAAAACTTCGGCCGCAGATGATGAATTTGTCGGTCATTACTTCGCTTCCTAAGCCGGCAATCTCATTGGTGATGAGAGCTAGCCTAGAGTACATCTCCGCGACTCCTTCACCATCCTTCATCTTGAACTTGTCAAGTTGACTTTGAAGAACATCCAACTTGGATTCTCTCACGGACTCGGTTCCTTCGTGCATATCAACCAAAGTATCCCAAATCTCTTTTGCATTCTCAAGACGGCTGATTTTGTTGAATTCTTCGGGGCATAGGCAGTTGAAGAGAATGTCGCATGTTTGAGCGTTGTATTGCAACATCTTCAATTCATCCGCGGTTGCTTCACGGTCCGGTTCCTTTCCATCACCAAAGAATTCACCTTGCAAGCCAACACGAACAACAGCCCATACGGCGGGGTTATGACCAAGAATATGCATTTTCATTTTGTGCTTCCAACTAGCAAAATTAGTGCCATCAAAGTACGGACCTCTACGGTGATAATTTCCCTCACTAGACGCCATACTCTCCTAGGTTGTGAGACCAATGCAATGGAGACCAAAGCTCTGATAGCACTTGTAGGACCGAAAGTATGTCTAGAGGGGGTGGGTGGGTGATTAGACTACTTGACTAAATGAAAATCTACTTTTTCCCAATTTTAAGTGTTGGCAGATTTTACCATTCATAGCAAGTCAAGCACACCCTACACATGCATGTCTAAGAGTATAGCAGCGGAAAGTAACAACAAGCATGAGTAGAAAGGAAGGGTAGGAAGGTCAAACACAATTTGTAGACACGAAGATTTTTCCCGTGGTTCCGATAGGTGGTGCTATCGTACGTCCACGTTTATGGAGTCTTCAACCCACGGAGGGTAATGGTCGCGAGAGTCCACGGAGGGCTCCACCCATAAGGGTCCACGAAGTAGCAACCTTGACTATTCCATAACGGCTTCCGTCCATGAAGGACTAGCCTCACTAAGGGTAGATCTTCACGAAGTAGGCGATCTCCTTGCCCTTACAAACTTCTTGGTTCACTCCACAACACGAAGTAGGAGGCTCCCAAGCGACACCTAACCAATCTAGGAGGCACCACCCTCCAAAAGGTAATAGGCTCGGCAATGTCGATGAACTCCTTGCTCTTGTGCTTCAAGATGATAGACTCCTCAACACACAATCACTCTCTCACAGATTTGGCTTGGTGGAAGAGATTGGATTGGTGGAAAGCAACTTGTGGAGGCTAGAGATCAAGATTCATATGGTTGGAATGGAATGGCATGATCTCAACACATGAGTAGGTGACTCTCTCTCAGAAAATATGATGGGGCAAGTATGAAATAGTTCTTAGTGCTTCTCTTTCGAGTGGGTGGTGGTGAAGGGGTATATATAGGCATCTCCAAAAATCCAACCGTTACACCTTAAGTGACCAACTCGGTGACACCGATGTGTGAATCTCGGTGGTACCGAAGTGACCAAAAGGTGACAACTTTTGAATCTCGATGAGACCGATACATAAATCTCGGTGGTACCGATAAAGTGACCAACGGTCAGATTGCCCAATCTCGATGACGCCGATTCAACAAACTCGGTGGTACCGACTTTGTGAATCGAGGTAACTGAAAGTTGGCAACCCAAACTCGGTGGCACCGATCGAAGTGGAATCGGTTGCACCGATGTGCTAGGGTTTGGCATGGGTCTGTCTGAGTTTGGGAATCGGTGGCACCGAGTGGAAAGTGTTGGTTGCACCGATTTTGGATATTTGACTTTGGACAGACTTTTGTGGAAGAGCTTGTGGGTGTTTTTGGTGACTATCACTTGTGCATGTATGAGCATTTTGTTCACCAACAGTACCTTACCCCCTTTTAATAGTATTGGCTTTCCTATGGACTCAAAGTGATTTCTCACAAAGTAAAATGTAGAGTCCTCTTCCTTGAAGCTTTGCCAACCTATTTCCTTGCATCTTGGGGTAATCCACAATCCTTTTGCCATCCCTATCATTGAACTTTTCCTGAAATATGCTTAGTGGAAACATTAGTTCAATGACTTATATGTTGTTATTAATTACCAAAACCACCAAGGGAGCAAATGTGCTTTCAGCTAGCCTGGTGCGTGGCCTCGGGGTCGGCATGTGTGGTCTCCATCTGTACGTCGGAGCGGTGGCTCCGGAGATAGATGTAGGGCGTCGGCTCTGGTTGCTTGGGCAGCAGGGCAGACGGCTCGCCTGGTGCGCGGCCTCGGGGTCGGCGTGGATGTCGGAGCGGCGGCTTCGAGTTTGTTTGTAGGGTGTCGACTTCGGGTTGCTTGGGTGACGGAATCGGCGGCTCGCCTGGTGCACGGCCTCGGGGTCGGCGTGTGTTATTGGTGCCCTATGGGGCGTGTTGTAACGGTTTTCGTCCGGGTTTCCGTTAATTAACCGGGCAACTCTCTTCTATCTTAATTAATGAATTGGGCCCGAAAGGGACCGTCTTTCAAAAAAAAAGTATCTAGCATCAAATCAGGTAACATGTGCATATATGTTCGAAGAACAAACACATGTGTGCACGCTAACACGTCCGTGTGATTTGCCAGTCGACATACATGCACACTGACATGTTGTAGCACGTTATTTCTGCAAAGTTTCACGTGTCGCTCACTCGCAGAGCCATAATCTCCCAAGATTTCTCATTTGTAAGAGCTCGTCCATCTCTCTACCCATTGTGAACGTATCTTGCAAGTTTCACGCATCGCTCGCAGAGCCGTACTCTCACCAGATTTCTCTTCCATGATAGCTCATCCATCTCTCTACCCGAGACCGATTCTTTAGATTCTTTTCGTAATTATAATGTTTATTTTATTTTATTTGAATTTCATCATGTCATCATGCTTTAATTTCAACTGAGGTTCTTTAAAACCCTCACTTGAATTTCATCAAATTGCCAACTCAAATTAAATTCAAATAAATAAATTGGATAGGTCTTTGATCTATTTAAATTGAGAAATTTCACATGGTGAATTCTCTTCTATACCTACTAATAAAGGAACAATTTGTACAAAGTTATTATATCCCCAAAAACCCACAAAAAAGGTTTCATCGTTTTTCAAAGCCTCCACCCAATTATTTCTTCTCCTTTTTCTTTGTTGCTATTTTTCTGTAATTGAAAATAAAATGGCGAAAAAAAGAGAGAGAGGAGCAACACACAGCCAGGCTGGCCTGCTCCCCACAGCCCATCTAACCCCGCGGTCATTTGGCCTAGCCGCCCCCACTAACCTAATAACACACAATCTCTCTTTCTCTCCTCGGTCCCTCCACGCAGCTTCTCACCGCCGTCACACACAGACGCACACAAGCGCATGCGTCCGTTCCCCTCGTCAGTGCCTGCCTCTAGCCCCGCCGACAGCCTCCTCTTCCCAAGCCTCCCCCAGCCAAGGCCGCCCGAGCGACATGGGCGTCGCTCGCATCTGAGTGCCCTCTGGCGACTCCTCGCCTAGCTCCGACGTGCTCCTGCATGGGCCTTCCCCGCCGCAAAGCGACCCTCTGCCGACACCTCCTCATGTCTTTCTGCCTCGTGCCCTGTCCGACCCCATGGGTCTACCCTGGCTCCATGGCCGCCCGAGCTTTGGCTCTGTCCATCTTCAGGCGGGGTTGATGCTTCGATCCGCTAGGTCTTAGTGTATCTCTGTTCATGATTGAAGGTATATGCATGTGTGATCTTTTTTCTCTCAGATGTCTTTCGATTGGTGATGCATACATGCGGCATGTCTCGCCGTCTTTTTTGCCTTGGCTGTTTGACTCTTGCAACTCGAGAACGCATATAAGTTGCTCGAATTCGAAGTAATAGTGCAGGATGGGACTATTAATCCAAAAATTTAACACATGGATCGATAGGCTGGACGGTTGCATCAAATTAGTTTAGTTGGGCCGTACCCAAATGCATGATAAAGTCCAACAGGTAGCTTCTTTCGATCTGATTCGGTTCAGATAGATCGACCGATTGAACTGGCGTACGAAACTTTTAGAGGACGAACAGAAAACGGATGAAAATTAGAAAGGAATAGCCCTTTAATTATATATTAGGTAAACATATACTATAACACTAATCTTTCTAGAATTGAAGAGCTCACATTCAATTGAGGTCTTCAATTGACATTCTGACTCTGATTTTGACCTGGTGAACAATTTCTCAAAGCTCGCTCATTTAATTATTTTATTTATATCTCTATAACACTATACTCCTTAGTTTAAAGAGTCCACATTCAATTTGAGGTCTTCAAGATTCCAATTAAAATTGGGTCACCCGATTTTGACCGGATCAACAATTTCTCGAAACTCACTCGTTCAATTCATTAGACAAATACACTATGCTTTTCAATGGGTTTGGTTTACAATTTTAACCAAACCGACAGGTTTTCAAATCAATCAAAATCAATCGGCTGATGTCTACTACGTAACCTTCTTCTTGTAGACTCGTGTTGGGTCTCCAAGCGTAGAGTTTTGTAGGACAGTAGCAAATTTCCCTCAAGTGGATGACCTAAGGTTTATCAATCTGTGGGAGGCGTAGGATGAAGATAGTCTCTCTCGAACAACCCTACAACCAAATAACAAAGAGTCTCTTGTGTCCCCAACACACCCAATACAATGGTAAATTGTATAGGTGCACTAGTTCGGCGAAGAGATGGTGATACAAGTGTAATATTGATGGTAGATATAGGGTTTTGTAATCTGAAAATATAAAAACAGCAAGGTAACTAATGATAAAAGTGAGCACAAACGGTATTGCCATGCTTTGAAACAAGGCCTAGGGTTTATACTTTCACTAGTGCAAGTTCTCTCAACAATACTGACATAGTTGAATCATATGTAAATCCCTCACGTGTGACAAAGAGTTCACTCCAAAGTCACAAATAGCGGAGAACAAACGAAGAAATTATTGTAGGGTACGAAACCACCTCAAAGTTATCTTTTCCGATCAATCTTATAAGCTATCCCTATAAGTGTCACGAACAGCCAAGAGTTCGTACTAAAATAACACCTTAAGATACACATCAACCAAAACCCTAATGTCACCTAGATACTCCAATGTCACCACGAGTACCCATGGGCTTGATTATACGATATGCATCACACAATTTCAGATTCATCATGTTCAATCCAACACAAAGAACTTCAAAGAGTGCCCCAAAGTTTCTACCGGAGAGTCAAGACGAAAACATGTGCCAACTGATAACCCACAAGTATAGGGGATCAGTTGTAGCCTCTTTCGATAAGTAAGAGTGTCGAACCCAACGAGGAGCTAAAGGTAGAACAAATATTCCCTCAAGTTCTATCAACCACCGATACAACTCTACGCACGCTTAACGTTCGCTTTACCTAGAACAAGTATGAAACTAGAAGTACTTTGTAGGTGTGATAGGATAGGTTTGCAAGATAATAAAGAACATGTAAATAAAAACTAGGGGCTGTTTAGATAAAGAAACAACTAAGTTAGTTTTAGTAGAGAGCTTTTTGTCACAAGAAAGTTATTTGTCCTTAGGCAATCGATAACTAGACCGGTAATCATTATTGCAATTTTATATGAGGGAGAGGCATGAGCTAACATACTTTCTCTACTTGGATCATATGCACTTATGATTGGAACTCTAGCAAGCATCTGCAACTACTAAAGATCATTAAGGTAAAACCCAACCATAGCATTAAGTAACAAGTCCTCTTTACTCCCATACGTAAACAACCTACTTACTCGGGTCTGTGCTTCCGTCACTCACGCCACCCACCATAAGCGAATCATAAACATATTGCAAACCCTACAGCGGGGATCACTCACGCTTGCGCGACACGGAGAGCACCATAGGACAGCACCAATAATAAAACATGCAACTCAAACCAATCATGATCATCAATCAACCCATAGGACAAAACGGATCTACTCAAACATCATAGGATAGCCATACGTCATTGGGAAATAATATATAGCGTTGAGCACCATGTTTGAGTAGAGATTACAGCGGGGATAAGGGGTGTTACACCGCTGCATAGAGGGGGAGAGAGTTGGTGATGACGGCGGCGAAGTTGTTGGTGTAGATCGCCGTCACGATGATGGCCCCGGCGGCGTTTTGGTGCCACCGGGAGAGAGGGGGAGAGAGACGCCATCCTTCTTCTTCTTCCTTGACCTCCCCCCTAGATGGGAGGATGGTTTCCCCTCTGGTCCTTGGCTTCCATGGCCGCGGAGGGGCAGGAGCCCCTCCGAGATTGGATCTCTCTCTCTCTCTCTCTCTCTCTCTCTCTCTCTCTATGTTTCCTTCTGTTTCTACGTTCCCGATTCTGGCCTTTCACCGTTTCTTAAATTCCCGGAGATCCGTAACCCCGATTGGGCTGAAATTTTAACATGATTTTTATCCGGATATTAGCTTTCTTGCGGAGAAAGAAGGGCACCAACAGCTTACGGGGTGACCACAAGCCACCCTGGCGCGCCCTACCCCCTGGGGCGCGCCCCTATGGCTTGTGGGCCCCTCGGGCACCGCTTCTGTTGATTCCACTTCCCAAAATTTAAATATATTCCAAAAAAAATCTCCGTAAGTTTTTATCCCGTTTGGACTTTGTTTGATGTGGATTTTCTGCGAAACAAAAAACATGCAATAAACAGGAACTGACACTGGGCACTGGATCAATATGTTAGTCCCAAAAATAGTATAAAAAGTTGCCAAAAGTATATGAAAGTTGTAGAATATTGGCATGAAACAATCAAAAATTATAGATACGACGGAGATGTATCAGCATCCCCAAGCTTAATTCCTGCTCGTCCTCGAGTTGGTAAATGATAAAAAAGATAATTTTTGATGTGGAATGCTACCTAGCATAATCTTGATCATATAATCTAATCATGGCATGAATATTAAGACACGAGTGATTCAAAGCAATAGTTTAATATTGACATAAAAACAATAACACTTCAAGCATACTAACGAAGCAATCGTGTCCTTTCAAAATAACATGGCCAAAGAAAGTTATCCCTACAAAATCATATGGTCTGGCTATGCTCCATCTTCCCCACACAAAGTATTTAAATCATGCACAACACCGATGACAGGTCAAGCAATTGTTTCACACTTCTTATGTTCTCAAACCTTTTCAACTCTCACGCAATACATGAGCGTGAGCCATGGATATAGCACTATAGGTGGAATAGAATATGGTAGAGGTTGTGAGGAAAAGGAGAAGATAGTCTCACATCAACTAGGCGTATCAACGGGCTATGGAGATGCCCATCAATAGATATCAATGTGAGTGAGTAGGGATTGCCATGCAACGGATGCACTAGAGCTATAAGGGTATGAAAGCTCAAAAAGAAACTAAGTGGGTGTGCATCCAACTCGCTTGCTCACAAAGACCTAGGGAAATTTGAGGAAGCTCATCATTGGAATATACAAGCCAAGTTCTATAATGAAAAATTCCCACTAGTATATGAAAGTGACAATATAGGAGACTCTCTATCATGAAGATCATGGTGCTACTTTGAAGCACAAGTGTGGAAAAAGAGATAGTAGCATTGTCCCTTCTCTCTTTTCTCTCATTTTTTTTATTTTTTATTTATTTTGGTGGGCATCTTTGGCCTCTTTTTTTTATTTGGGCTTCATTGGCCTCTTTTATTATTTGTAAAGTCCGGAGACTCATCCCAACTTATGAGGGAATCATAGCTTCCATCATCCTTTCCTCTCATGGGACAATGCTCTAATAATGATGATCATCACACTTTTATTTACTTACAACTCAAGAATTACAACTCGATACTAGAACAAAATATGACTCTATATGAATGCCTCCGGCAGTGTACCGGGATGTGCAATGATCTAGCATAGCAATGACATCAAAAAACGGACAAGCCATGAAAACAGCATGCTAGCTATCTTACGATCATGAAAAGCAATATGAAAATGATGGTGCGTGTCATAATAAACGGAACAGTGGAAGTTGCATGGCAATATATCTCGGAATGGCTATGGAAATGCCATAATAGGTAGGTATGGTGGCTGTTTTGAGGAAGGGAATATGGTGGGTTTAACGCACCGGCGAAAGTTGCGCGGTACTAGAGAGGCTAGCAAAGGTGGAAGGGTGAGAGTGCGTATAATCCATGGACTCAACATTAGTCATAAAGAACTCACATACTTATTGCAAAAATCTATTAGTTATCGAAGAAAGTATTAGACGCATGCTCCTAGGGGAGAGGTTGGTAGGAGTTAACCATCGCGCGCTCCCGACCCTCACACAAAGGATGACAATCAATAAACAAATCATGCTCCGACTTCGTTACATAACGGTTCACCATACGTGCATGCTACGGGAATCACAAACTTTAACACAAGTATCTCTACCATTCCACAATTACTCACTAGCATGACTCTAATATCACCATCTTTATATCGCAAAACTATTGCAAGGAATCAAACATATCATATTCAGTGATCTACAAGTTTTATGTAGGATTTTATGACTAACCATGTGAATGACCAATTCCTGTTGACTCTCTAAATAGATATAAGTGAAGCATGAGAGTTTAATTATTTCTACAAAATATATGCCCACGCTCTAACAAATATAAGTGAAGCAAAAGAGCATTCTACAAATGGCGGTTTTCTATGTGTAGAGAAACAGGCAATCCAAACTTCAAATGATATAAGTGAAGCACATGAAGCATTCTATAAAGCCATACTCAAAAGATATAAGTGAGGTGCAAAGAGCCTTCTATAAATCAACCAAGAACTTTCTCATACCAGCATGGTGCATTATTAAAAGAAAAATAAAAAGCACACGACGCTCCAAGATTTACGCATATCATGTGACGAATAAAAATATAGCTCCAAGTAAAATTACCGATGGTTGTTAGAAGAAAGAGGGGATGCCTTCCGGGGCATCCCCAAGCTTAGTTTCTTGGGAGTCCTTGAATATTACCATGGGGTGCCTTGGGCATCCCCAAGCTTAGTCTCTTTCCAATCCTTATTCATTCATCCATCGTGATCTCACCCAAAACTTGAAAACTTCAATCACACAAAACTTAACAAAACCCTCGTGAGATCCGTTAGTAATAATAAAGCAAATTACAACTTTAAGTACTGTTGCCAACCAATTCATATTTTGTTTTTGCATTGTAGCTACTGTAATATAACTTTTCCATGGCTTATACCACCGATACAATCGATAGTTTCATCAAAACGAGCAAAACAATGCATCAAAAACAGAATCTGTCAAAAACAGGACAGTCTGTAGTAATCTGAACATTCACCATACTTACGTAACTCTAAAAATTCTGAAATTTTAGGACGTAGTCAAGAATTTGTATAACAGTATTGTGTAAAAATTTCAGAATTTTTTCACGCTCCAGTAAAATATAGAAATTCAAACACTGCAGGAAAAGTTTCTGTTTTTACACAGCACATATCAAACAAGCAATTTAAACATCCTAAAGGTAATTCTTGGCACATTATTTTTATAATACAATGGATTTGTACAAGGGGATAATTATTTTTTTTTAAAAGTTTCTGTAATCAAGATTCACAAAGTTTCCATGGGCATGAACAAAGTTCAAGGCTAGCCCCCACTTCAACGTTGCTCGTATTTCTCACTTTCACTTCTCTCTTTGAAAAAGTTTTAGGTTCCCCTCTTTATTTTTTTTGTTTTTGAACTATATAAAAGCACACAACAGAATAAAATGACTCTCTAAAACTTCCGGGTTGTCTCCCTGGCAGCACTTTCTTTAAATCCATTAAGCTAGGCATAAAGTGCTCAAGTAATGGATCCACCCGGATCCCAAGGTATATCAAAGCCAATTTTAATTAACAAAGGTTTGTAATTTAGTAGTGAGCACAAATTAACATATATCATGCAACAACGAAGTCTAACTCACTTCCTATGCATTGACATATCATAAAAGAACAATTCATGCACATCAAGTAAAGGCCAATACATAGCATAAGTTGTTTCTTGCAATTTTATCATATTGGAAACATAGAGAGGTGGAGATGTAGCTCCTCTCTCATAATAATTGCAAGTAGGAGCAGCAAGCACATGCATATTATATCTATCAAAATCATCATGTGTAATAGTAAAAGGCAACCCATCTATATAATCCTTAATAAGTGCAAACTTCTCCGATATAGTGTATTTGGGCGAATTCAAAAAGATAATAGGACTATCATGTGTGGGTGCAATAGCAACAATTTCACGTTTAACATAAGGAACTATAGCAAGTTCATCTCCATAAGCATCATTCATATTGGCATCATGGCCACAAACATAGCAAGCATCAAGTTCATCAAAAAGGGATATTTCAAACGAATCCTAGGGATCATAACAATTATCATAGCATTCATCCTTCGGTAAGAACGAAGGGAAATTAAACAATGTATGAGTTGAAGAATTACTCTCATTAGAAGGTGGGCACGGGTAGCTAATCCGCCCTTCCTCCTTTTGTTCTTCGCTCTCCTCCTCATCTTTTTCATCCAATGAGCTCACAGTGTCATCAATTTCTTCTTCCATAGATTCCTGCAAAATATTAGTCTCTTCTTGGATAGCGGAGACTTTCTCAATAAATTGATCAATATGGGCATTATATTCACAATTGGCATAACAATAACGAAGCATAGCCAAAATTTGAGATCGGTAAACAGCATCATCATAATCTTCATACTTTTCAAACAAAGCTTCAATTTCATAAGCACCCTTAAAAGCAACAAACTCTTCTATTTGTTCCACATCATAGTAATCATCTATACCATTAGCATAAGAAGCCAAGGTTTCATTATCATTAAATTTACATGAAAAGGGAAGGTGTTTAGCCTTCATCCTAGAGCAACAAGTAATATCATATCTCAAGCATAGATTCCAAGCATACCATTTCAACATATGAATTTGATCCCATAACAGTTTCCCTTTTTGAGTCAAGCGATAATCCCTAAAGTATTCACGTTGATCCAACGTGTCTCCCATTATATAATTGAATGGGGTTTTCTCAGGATTATTAAAGTAGTGCATAATATCTTTCACATAATGAGCATCGAGGGTTTTAGGAGGTTCCCCATCTCCATGAGTAGCAAGTACACCTTTTTTTTTGGTATTTCGTGTTCCATATCCATAACTAAAGATAGAGAACAACTTAGAACAGCAAATAAAATCTACTTAGTGATAAAGCAAACAAGCACACATGAGAATATTCACCCCACACTATTGCTCCCCGGCAACGGCGCCAGAAAAAGGTCTTGATAACCCACAAGTATAGGGGATCAGTTGTAGCCTCTTTCGATAAGTAAGAGTGTCGAACCCAACGATGAGCTAAAGGTAGAATAAATATTCCCTCAAGTTCTATCAACCACCGATACAACTCTACGCACGCTTAACGTTCGCTTTACCTAGAACAAGTATGAAACTAGAAGTACTTTGTAGGTGTGATAGGATAGGTTTGCAAGATAATAAAGAACACGTAAATAAAAACTAGGGGCTGTTTAGATAAAGAAACAACTAAGTTAGTTTTAGTAGAGAGCTATTTGTCACAAGAAAGTTATTTGTCCTTAGGCAATCGATAACTAGACCGGTAATCATTATTGCAATTTTATATGAGGGAGAGGCATGAGCTAACATACTTTCTCTACTTGGATCATATGCACTTATGATTGGAACTCTAGCAAGCATCTGCAACTACTAAAGATTATTAAGGTAAAACCCAACCATAGCATTAAGTATCAAGTCCTCTTTACTCCCATACGTAAACAACCTACTTACTCGGGTCTGTGCTTCCGTCACTCACGCCACCCACCATAAGCGAATCATAAACATATTGCAAACCCTACAGCGGGGATCCCTCACACTTACGCGACATGGAGAGCACCATAGGACAGCACCAATAATAAAACATGCAACTCAAACCAATCATGATCATCAATCAACCCATAGGACAAAACGGATCTCCTCAAACATCATAGGATAGCCAAACGTCATTGGGAAATAATAAAGAGGGTTGAGCACCATGTTTAAGTAGAGATTACAGCGGGGAGAAGGGGTGTTACACTGCTGCATAGAGGGGGAGAGAGTTGGTGATGACGGCGACGAAGTTGTTGGTGTAGATCGCCGTCACGATGATGGCCCCGACGGCGTTCCGGTGCCACCGGGAGAGAGGGGGAGAGAGCCCCAATCCTTCTTCTTCTTCCTTGACCTCCCCACTAGATGGGAGGAGGGTTTCCCCTCTGTTCCTTGGCTTCCATGGCGGCGGAGGGGCGGGAGCCCCTCCGAGATTGGATCTCTCTCTTTGTTTCCTTCTATTTCTGCGTTCCCGATTATGGCCTTTCACCGTTTCTTAAATTCCCGGAGATCCGTAACTCCGATTGGGCTGAAATTTTAACACGATTTTTATCCAGATATTAGCTTTCATGCGGAGAAAGAAGGGCACCAACCGCCTTACGGGGTGACCACAAGCCACCCTGGCGCGCCCTCCCCCCTGGGCACCGCCTTCTATTGATTCCACTTCCCAAAATTCACATATATTCCAAAAAAAATATCCGTAAGTTTTTATCCCGTTTGGACTTCGTTTGATATGGATTTTCTGCGAAACAAAAAACATGCAACAAACAGGAACTGGCACTCGGCACTGGATCAATATGTTAGTCCCAAAAATAGTATAAAAAGTTGCCAAAAGTATATGAAAGTTGTAGAATATTGGCATGAAACAATCAAAAATTATAGATACGACGGAGACGTATCACCAACCCCTATGCATAGATTCCCAAGGTCACGGAACCCGCAAGTTGATCACCAAAACATACATCAAGTGGATCAATAGAACATCCCATTGTCACCACGGATATCCCATCGCAAGACATACATCAAGTGTTCTCAAATCCTTAAAGACTCAATCCGATAAGAAAACTTCAAAGGGAAAACTCAATTCATCACAAGAAGATAGAGAGGGAAAAACTCCATATGATTCATCTATATTAATAAAGCTCGCGGTACATCTAGATCGTGCCATCTCAAGAACACGAGAGAGAGAGATCAAACACATAGCTACTGGTACATACCCTCAGCCCCGAGGGTGAACTACTCCCTCCTCGTCATGGAGACCGCCGGGATGATGAAGATGGCCTCCGGTGATGGTTTCCCCCTCCGGCAGGGTGCCGGAACGGGCTCCCGATTGGTTTTTCGTCACTACAGAGGCTTGCGGCGGCGGAACTCCCGATCTAGGTTTCTTTTTGGGGGTTTTGGTATTTATAGGAATTTTTGGCGTCGGTCTCACGTCAAGGGGACTCCCGAGGGACCCACAAGCTAGGGGGCGCGCCCTAGGGGGCGCCCCCTAGGCTTGTGGCTGCCTCGGGACTCCTCTCCGGTATCTTTTTACTCCAGTACTTTTTATATTTTCCAAAAATATTCTCCGTAAATTTTCAGCCCATTTCGAGAACTTTTATTTCTGCACAAAAAAACGACACCATGGTAGTTCTGCTGAAAACAGCGTCAGTCCGGGTTAGTTCTAATAAAATCATACCAAAATCATATAGAATTATTGTAAACATGGCATGAATACTTCATAAATTATAGATACGTTGGAGACGTATCAGCATCCCCAAGCTTAATTCCTGCTCGTCCTCGAGTAGGTAAATGATAAAAGAAATAATTTATGAAGTGTGAATGCTAGCAAGTGCACAAGTTTGATCAATGATAATTCCAATCACTTTTTCTAGCATCAATATAAACCATAAACAGTAGCTTATCTCATAAAACTTCTCATGATCAAGTAACAAGTTATTCACATGTTAAAGTATAGACCAGAAAATTTCTTGAAAACTAACAAACCATATTCATAGTCATCGAACAATTGCAATTCATCTTATTTTCAGGAAGGGTCTATGTAAGAGCTTTGATTTAGCAAATTCCACATACTCAACTATCATATAGTCTTCCATGATTATTGACACTCAAAGCATATTTTTAGAACAAATAGCATCCGTCGAACACAGAGAAAGATAGGGGCTTAATGTTTCGCCTCCCAACTTATTTATCATATAGATAATTGTCAACAATAATAATTCATGAGCAAATATATTTGTATGGATATATATGTCTAGATCATTCCCCAACACATGACGCTTGCCAAGAGAAAAGGGCGAAATATAGGAAGTGGTGAAGATCACCATGACTCTTGCATAAAGGTAAGTACTAGAAAGTAAAAGATAGGCCCTTCGCAGAGGGAAGCAGAGGTTGTCATGCGCTTTTTGTTTTTGGATGTGCAAACCCTTAATGCAAAGGAACGTCACGTTGTATTGCCCTTTGTGATAGCAACCTTTATTATGTAGTCCGTCGCTTTTATTTCTTTACCATCACAAGTTCGTACAATGCTTATTTTCCCTTACAATAAAAGATCATACATATTTAGGAGCAATTTTTATTGCTTTTTGCACCGATGACAATTTACTTGAAGGATTTTACTCAATCCATAGGTAGGTATAGTGGACTCTCATGGCAAAACTGGTTTAAGGGTGTTTGGATGCACAAGTAGTATTTCTACTTGGTGCGGAAGTTTTGGCTAGTATGAGGTGGAAGCAGGCACCACATGTTGAAGGATCCATAACAATATAACTTCTATACAAATATACCCAAACATAACTCATTAAGTTGTCTTCCTTGTCCAATTTTAACTAATTTGCTCGAGTTTGAAAATAATTAATGAGATTACAATCGTAGAAGATGTCCAAGATAGTATATTTATATGTGGAATCTTTCTTCCTTCAATATTCTTTCATGAATTGTTCAAGTGACCAATGCGGTGTTTGCTAACTTTCAATAAATTTTACCACTTATACTTATTATGTGTGAAGTCATTACTCCCCATGGGATAAGTATATGAAGCATATTTAATTTCAGATTTATGATATTCAATTCATTCAACCATTTACTCATAGGATATAAGTGAAGCACGAGAGTGAATGACAAACTACTCCAAAAAGATATAAGTGAAGATCAATGAGTAGCCAATAATTAAATAACTATGTGAAGACTCTCTCATCTAAGAATTTCAGATCTTAAGTATTTTTATTAAACAGCAAGCAAAAGAAAAATAGCACTCCAAGAATAGCACGCATCATGTGAACGAATAAAAATTTAGGCTCAACATAGGCTAACCGATAATTGTTGATGAAGAGAGGTGGGATGCGTAGCATCCCCAAGCTTAGATGCTTGAGACTTCTTGAAATATTTACTTGGGGTGCCTTGGGCATCCCCAAGCTTGAGCTTTTGTATCTCGTTCAATCCTCTCATATCCCGGTTTCACCTAAGTCTCAAAAACTTCATCCACACAAAACTCAAAAAGAACTCGTGAGATAGGTTAGTACACATAAGAACAAATCAACACTTCATGTACTGCCAAGACATGTTGCACAATAATTTCCAAACATCATCTACTGTTTACTATCATTTCCAAAATTTATATCTACCAATATAGGCTATGGAAACTATAGGAGAAGTAGATAACAAAACTATGACAGCAATCTGTCTAAACAGGACAGTCTGTAGCAATTTATAAAAACGGTATGCTTCTGTAACTCTAAAAATTATGAAAATTTATGAAACAATATAAAATTTATATGAAAATACTGTGTAAATGTTTTAGAAACTTTCCACGTTCCAGTAAAATATGAAAATTCAAACACTACAGCACAAGTTTCTGTTTTTACACAGCACACATCAAAACATGCAATGCAAGCATCCTAAGACAATTCTTGGAACTTTTTATTGAAAAAAAAGATTATAAATAACACCTAACAGAAAATAACAAAATAAAATGACGCTCCAAGCAAAACTCATATTATGTGATGAATAAAAATATAGCTCTAAGTAGGATATACCGATAGTGTTGAAGACGAAAGAGGGGATGCCTTCCGGGCCATCCCCAAGCTTAGGCACTTGAGTCTTCCTTGGATATTACCTTGGGGTGCCTTGGGAATCCCCAAGCTTAGGTTCTTGTCACTCCTTATTCTCCTCATATCGGTGTCTCACCCAAAACTTGACAACTTCAATCACACAAAACATAACGGAACTTCGTGAGATGGGTTAGTATAATAAATAAAGATCATTCACTTAGGTACAGTCAAGACAGGATTCATAATTGTTCTCACATAATACCTACTGTATTCTATCATTCCCATAATTTATATCACTGAATATAAGCTATGGGAACAATAAAACAAGCAAACTATGCATGCAAAACAGAATCTGTCAAAAACAGAACAGTCTGTGAAGATCTGTAGTATAACCATACTTCCATGTCTCTAAAAATTCTGAAAAATTAGGAAAACCTGAAGAATTTGTATATCAAGACTGTGTAAAAATTTCAGATCATTATCATGCTCCAGTAAAAAAATGAAAATTCTTGTACTGGAGTCAAAAGTTTCTGTTTTGGTTCAGCATCAATTCTACTCATCTTGTGAGTCATCCCAAAGGCTTTACTTGGCACTTTATTGAAATAAAAGATACGAAACATGATTACTACAGTATACTAATCATGTGAACACACAAAAACAGAAAGTATAAATATTGGGTTGTCTCCCAACAAGCGCTTTTCTTTAATGACTTTTAGCTAGGCAAGATGATTTCAATGATGCTCACATAAAAGATAAGAATTGAAACATAACAGGAGCATCATGAAGCATATGACTAGCACATTTAAGTCTAAACCACTTCCTATGCATAGGGATTTTGTGAGCAAACAATTTATGGGAACAAGAATCATCTAGCATAGGAAGGCAAAACAAGTGCAACTTCAAAACTTTGAACACATAGAGAGGAAACTTGATATTATTGCAATTCCTACAAGCATATGTTCCTCCCTCATAATAGTTTTGAGTAGCATCATGAAGGAATTCCACAATATAACTATCACATAAAGCATTATCTTCATGATCCACAAGCATAGAAATTTTTTCACTCTCCACATAAGCAATTTTCTTCTCATTCATAATAGTGGGAGCAAACTCAACAAAATAACTATCATGAGATACTTGATTGACATAACCACTTTGAATATTAAAATCATGATGACAAGTTTCATGGTTATCATCACTCTTTATAGCATACATGTCATCAGAATAATCATCATAGATAGGAGGCATGCCATCATCATAATACTTTTGCTCATCAAAACTTGGAGGACTAAAAATATCATATTCATCAAACATAGCATCCCCAAGCTTGTGGCTTTGCGTATCATTAGCATCATGAATATTCAGAGAATTTATACTAACAATATTTCTATCATGCTCATCATTCAAGAAATTCTCATCAAGTATTTTCATAATTTCTTCCTCTACCAATTGAGCACAATTTTCCGAATCCTTATTTTCACCAAAGACATTATAAAGACGATACAAATGATGCAACCTAAACTCCATTTTTTTGTAGTTTTGTTTTATAAAAACCAAACTAGTGAAAAACAAGAAACTAAAAGTTTCAATTGCTAGATCGAAAGATATACCTTCAAGCACTCACCTCCCCGGCAACGGCGCCAGAAAAGAGCTTGATGTCTACTATGCAACCTTCTTCTTGTAGACTCGTGTTGGGCCTCCAAGCGCAGAGTTTTGTAGGACAGTAGCAAATTTCCCTCAAGTGGATGACCTAAGGTTTATCAATCCGTGGGAGGCGTAGGATGAAGATGGTATCTCTCGAACAACCCTGCAACCAAATAACAAAGAGTCTCTTGTGTCCCCAACACACCCAATACAATGGTAAATTGTATAGGTGCACTAGTTCGGCGAAGAGATGGTGATACAAGTGTAATATGGATGGTAGATATAGGGTTTTGTAATCTGAAAATATAAAAACAGCAAGGTAACTAATGATAAAAGTGAGCACAAACGGTATTGCAATGCTTAGAAACAAGGCCTAGGGTTTATACTTTCACTAGTGCAAGTTCTCTCAACAATACTGACATAGTTGAATCATATGTAAATCCCTCACGTGCGACAAAGAGTTCACTCCAAAGTCACAAATAGCAGAGAACAAACGAAGAAATTATTGTAGGGTACGAAACCACCTCAAATTTATCTTTTCCGATCAATCTTATAAGGTATCCCTATAAGTGTCACGAACAGCCTAGAGTTCGTACAAAAATAACACCTTAAGATACACATCAACCAAAACCCTAATGTCACCTAGATACTCCAATGTCACCATGAGTACCCATGGGCTTTATTATATGATATGCATCACACAATTTCAGATTCATCATGTTCAATCCAACACAAGGAACTTCAAAGAGTGCCCCAAAGTTTCTATCGGAGAGTCAAGACGAAAACATGTGCCAACCCCTATGCATAGATTCCCAAGGTCACGGAACCCGCAAGTTGATCACCAAAACATACATCAAGTGGATCAATAGAACATCCCATTTTCACCACGGATATCCCATCGCAAGACATACATCAAGTGTTCTCAAATCCTTAAAGACTCAATCCGATAAGAAAACTTCAAAGGAAAAACTCAATTCATCACAAGAAGATAGAGAGGGGAAAACTTCATATGATTTATCTATATTAATAAAGCTCGCGGTACATCAAGATCGTGCCATCTCAAGAACACGAGAGAGAGAGAGAGAGAGAGAGAGAGAGAGATCAAACACATAGCTACTGGTACATACCCTCAGGCCCGAGGGTGAACTACTCCCTCCTCGTCATGGAGACCGGCGGGATGATGAAGATGGCCTCCGGTGATGGTTTCCCCCTCCGACAGGGTGCCGGAACGGGCTCCCGATTGGTTTTTCGTGACTACAGAGGCTTGCGGCGGCAGAACTCCCGATCTAGCTTTCTTTTTGGGTGTTTTGGTATTTATAGGAATTTTTGGCGTCGGTCTCACGTCAAGGGGACTCCCGAGGGACCCACAAGCCAGGGGGCGCGCCCTAGGGGGGGCGCCCCCTAGGCTTGTGGCTGCCTCGGGACTCCTCTCCGGTATCTTTTTGCTCCAGTATTTTTTATATTTTTCAAAAATATTCTTCGTAAATTTTCAGCCCATTCCGAGATTTTTATTTCTGCACAAAAAAACGACATCATGGTAGTTCTGCCGAAAACAGCGTCAGTCCGGGTTAGTTCTAATAAAATCATACCAAAATCATATAGAATTATTGTAAACATGGCATGAATACTTCATAAATTATAGATACGTTGGAGACGTATCACCGGCCTATAAAAATATGTCAATCACGCCCATGCAGCCATCGACGTAAAAATTTTCCCACATATATAAGGTTTGGTAGCATATAATATAGAATCACACCACGAAATGCCCATCAAATTACCGAATTATAAATAAAAATAAAACATACTATGTCATCTCCCCCACACATCAAACGAAATATTCCATTAGCATTAAAATATAAGGGGTATTAGTTTTTTTGGAAGGTCAAATTCTTCAACTTTGACCAAGTTGAGTGTAAAAATATTGAAATCAACGATATTAAATAAAAAATATGAAAATTAAGTTAATGATGAATCTAATCACAACAATTTGATATTATGAATTTTGATGTATTTATCTATAAATTTAATCAAATTTAAAAGGTTTGACATTTTAATAAAGTAATTGAGGTCTTCAATTGACATTCTGACTCTGATTTCGACCTAGGCAACAATTTCTCAAAGCTTGCTCATTTAATTATTTTATTTATATCTCTATAACACTATACTCCTTAGTTTCAAAGAGTCCACATTTAATTTGAGGTCTCCAAAATTCCAATTAAAATTGGGACACCCGATTTTGATCGGATCAACAATTTCTCGAAACTCACTCGTTCAATTCATTAGACAAATACACTGATTTCCAATGGGTTTGGTTTACAATTTTGACCAAACCGACAGGTTTTCTAATCAATCAACATCAACCGGCCTATAAAAACATATCAATCACGCTCATGCAGTCGTCGACGTAGAAATTTTCCCACATATATAAGGTTGGTTAGCATATAATATAGAACCACACCACGAAATGACCATCAAATTACCGAATTATAAATAAAAATAAAACATACTATGTCATCTCCCCCACACATCAAACGAAATATTCCATTAGTATCAAAATATAAGGGGCATTACTTTTTTGGAAGGTTAAATTCTTTAACTTTGACCAAGTTGAGTGTAAAAATATTGAAATCCACAATATTAAATAAAAAAATATGAAAATTAAGTTAACGATGAATCTAATCACAACAATTTGATATTATGGATTTTGATGTATTTATCTATAAATTTAATCAAATTTAAAAGGTTTGACATTTTAATAAAGTAATCTTCCTACAATTGGAGAGCCCACGTTCAATTGAGGTCTTCAATTGACATTCTGACTCTGATTTCGACATGGGCAACAATTTCTCAAAGCTCGCTCATTTAATTATTTTATTTATATCTCTATAACACTACACTCCTTAGTTTTAAAGAGTCCACATTTAATTTGAGGTCTCCAAGATTCCAATTAAAATTGGGTCACCCGATTTTGATCGGATCAACAATTTCTCGAAACTCACTTGTTCAATTCATTAGACAAATACACTGCTTTCCAATGGGTTTGGTTTACAGTTTTGACCAAACCGACAGGTTTTCAAATCAATCAACATCAACCGGCCTATAAAAACATATCAATCACGCCCATGCAGCCGTCAACGTAGAAATTTTCCCACATATATAAGGTTGGTTAGCATATAATATAGAATCACACCACGAAATGACCATCAAATTACCGAATTATAAATAAAAATAAAACATACTATGTCATCTCCCCCACACATCAACCGAAATTCTCCATTTGTTTCAAAATATAAAGGGTATTAGTTTTTTGAAAGGTCAAATTCTTTAAATTTGACCAAGTTGAGAGCAAAAATATCGACATCCACAATATTAAATAAAAAATATGAAAATTAATTTAACAATGAATCTAATCACAACAATTTGACATTATGGATTTTGATGTATTTATCTATAAATTTAATTAAATTTAAAAGGTTTCACATTTTAATAAAGTAATACACATTGTATTTTGAAACAGTGATTAGGTTTTTTTAATCTAACAGCGCAGCAGAGCGCGCCTAGTCCTTCTAGTATACTATAACCCTAATCTTCCTATAATTAAAGACCCCATATTCAACTGAGGTCTCCAATTGACATTGTGACACCGATTTTGACCTGGTCAACAAATTCTTAAAGCTCTTTCTTTAATTATTTTATTTATACCTCTATAACACTATACTCCTTAATTTTAAAGAGTTCACATTTAATTGAGGTCTTCAAGACTCTAATTAAAATTGGGTCACCCGATTTTGATCGGGTCAACAATTTCTCAAAACTCTCTCGTTCAATTCTTCAGACAAATACACTATGCTTCCTAATGAGTTTGGTTTACGATTTTGACCGAACCAACAATTTTTCAAATCAATCAGCAGCAACCGGCCTATGAAAACATATCAATCACGCCCATGCAGCCGTCGACGTAGAAATTTTCTCACATATATAAGGTTGATTAGTATATAATATAGAATCCCACCACGAAAGGCCCATCAAATTACCGAATTATAAATAAAAATAAAACGCACTATGTCATCTCTCCCACACATCAAATGAAATATTTCAATAGTTTCAAAATATAAAGGGTATTAGTTTTTTGAAACTCAAATTGTGCAACTTTGACCAAGTTGAGAGCAAAAATATCGAGATTCACAATATTAAATAAAATATATGAAAATTCATTTAACGATGAATCTAATCACAACAATTTGATATTATGAATTTTGATATATTTATCTACAAATTTAATCAAATTTAAAAAGTTTGACATTTAAAAAAATAATACACATTGTATTTTAAAACAGAGTGATTAGGTTTTTTTAATCTAACGATGCAGCAAAGCACGCCCAGTCCTTCTCGTAAAGATGAAGTGCGAAGAGGTGGCATTTTCTTGAGAAGGCATTGCAGTTTCTTCGTGAGGAGGCATGTTTCTCAGAAAATGACATGTCGGTGTCGCTTCGAAGAAACAGTCGCCCTGCACACAATTAAAAATGCCAGCAAAATCGTTCCAAATGCTACATGCTCCCAGCGAACGTTCATCAGGGAACATTACGGAAGAGAAATGCATATGCGCTAGGAAAATATAAAACGCCTCCAACGATAAATTAGCTGCATGGCTCCCACCCCGCCACGCTCGCGCTCAACGCGGTCCACCGGCCTCCTACACCCTGCGCGGTCCACCGGCCGAGAGCCTCGCCGCGGCGGCCGCCCGCGCCGCAACGGCAGCTGCGCCCGCCACCGGCGACCAGTTCGTGGACCTGCTCGACGCCAACTTCAACAAGCCTGCCCCGGCACCGCCGGCCAAGACACGCACGGAGAACTACTCCCCGACGTTTGCCACCTCGGGTGACCCCTGCCTCGACTTCTTCTTCCACGTCCTTCCCGACACCCCGGCCGAGACCGTCTCATCTCTCATCGCAAACGCCTGGGCCGCCGATCCTATCACCGCGCTCCGCCTCGCCTGCAACCTCCGCGGCGTGCGCGGCACCGGCAAGTCCGACCGGGAGGGGTTCTACGCCGCCGCGCTCTGGATGCATGGCTCCCACCCCGCCACGCTCGCGCTCAACGCGCGCTCGGTGGCCGAGTTCGGATACCTCAAGGACCTCCCTGAGATCCTCCACCGGATCATCCATGGCGGTGTCGCTACCACCACCAGGACCCCAAAGAAGCAGCGGAGCGCCGAGGAAGATGGCAGGCCGCACTGGAGCGAAGACGCGAGTTTGTCCATGTACGCGGGTACGAGCGAGGCGCGCATTGCTGCCAGCCTGAAGCGCGACCAGGAGGAGGCCGCCCAGGCCGCCGTCGAGCGCAGGAAGAAGCGCGCGGATGCAGCTGCGAGAGCCGTCGAGAGGTACGCCCGGGACCCGAACTACCGTCTCCTGCACGACATGACGGCGGACGTGTTCGCCGACCTCCTCGCCGAGGACATGAAGAAGCTCTCGGACGGCAACATCGACCTCTCGCTCGCCGGAAAATGGTGCCCGTCGATCGACAGCTGCTACGACCGCTCCACGCTCATCTGCGAGGCCATCGCGCGCCGCCTGTTCCCCAAGGGCTCAGCGCCCGATCTTCCCGAGGACTTGCCGGACGCGTACTATGCCTACCGCGTGCGCGAGCGCCTGCGCAAGGAGGCGTACGTGCCGCTGCGCCATGCCCTCAAGCTCCCCGAGATCTTCATCTCGGCGCGCGCGTGGGGCGAGGTGGTGTACACGCGCGTGGCCTCCGTCGCGATGAAGAACTACAAGGACCTCTTCCTCGAGCACGACGAAGATCGCTTCAACAGCTACCTCGCCGACGTCAAGTCCGGCAAGGAGAAGATCGCGGCGGGCGCTCTGCTGCCGCACCAGATCGTCAAGTCCGCCACCTACGACGGCAATGAAGTCGCCGACCTGCAGTGGCAGCGCATGGTGGACGACCTGCTGGCGCTGGGTAAGCTCAACAACTGCCTCGCTGTGTGCGACGTGTCGGGCAGCATGTGCGGCCTCCCCATGGAGGTCTGCGTCTCGCTCGGCCTCCTCCTCTCGGAGCTCTGCGACGAGCCGTGGCGCCACCGTGTCATCACCTTCAGCGCGCGGCCACAGCTCCACCACATCAAGGGCGAGACCCTGTCGGAGAAGGCGGCATTCGTCAAGAATATGGAGTGGCAGACGAACACCGACTTCCAGGCCGTGTTTGACCAGCTCCTACACGTGGCCGTCACCGGTAATCTCCCGGCCGAGCGCATGGTGAAGAAGGTGTTCGTGTTCAGCGACATGGAGTTCGACCAGGCGTCGTCGAGGCCGTGGGAGACGGACTACGAGGCCATCACCAGGAAGTACGCCGAGGCCGGGTACGCCGACGCCGTGCCGCAGATCGTCTCTGGAACCTGCGGGACTCGCGCTCGGTGCCGGTCACGGCGCATCAGAAGGGGGTGGCGCTGGTGAGCGGCTTCTCCAAGAACATGCTCAAGCTGTTCCTGCAGGGCGAATACATCCTGTCACCGAGGGCCGTCATGGAGAAGGCCATCGCTGGACCGGAGTACCAAAAGCTCGCCGTCTTCGACTGAAGAGCAGACACGCCACGCGTGTGTTAACGATCGTGACTGCCCGCGATGGTTTCTCTCTGTGGTCGTTTTCAATCTGCTGAAGAAATGCAGGCCTGTGCGTGGATTCTTCTTTCCCAACTATAGATACATTGTCTAGTTTAGAGCTGTCCTTGAAAAGAACTTTGAACTTTTCATCTCGTATTTGTTATCATCTTTTTGGATAAATCTCTTTTTTTGGTGTGGCTAGATCTAAGCCGTCCTAAAGTTAAACTTAACTACGTCTCAGTCAAGTGACACAATATATAAAAGGAAGAAAGAAAAAATTAAAAGAAAATTTTACACATCTTCACTTAAGATCTCACGGACATAGCATTGATTGAGACACACAGATTTAGCAATGTTGGGTTTTTTTCCTGTTTTTTTTTGTTTTTTTAGGGGGGGGGGGGGGGGGGGGGGGGGTGTTGTTGCAAAATCATTTTTTGTCATGAGAAGGCACAACAATCCCAATGTCACAATAATCCTACACCCACGGGCTCTTTACGGTGTGATTACGGGGCCTTCCCATGATCCTCTCCACCCTCCCCCCTATTTTCAGGTGGGTGGGGCCCTCCCTCTCCCATAAATCAATCGCAACGTTTCAAGGCGAAATTACTCCGTAAAACGCCCATATTACCCCGTGGATGTAGTATTGCTGCAACAATGCAGCAATCACTATGAAACAACCTATACGGGCACAAGGTTTTTTTTATTCCACGCTTCCGGCGCCGGTTACAGTTCAAACTGTAAACCGATGCACACGTCGCTCCGATGTGGGCCGGTCCATATACCTTCTCCTTTTTCTCTATTAAAAGAACAAAAAAAGTGAAGTTGTCGGCGGTTCAAACTCCCAGCCTATGCATTCTAGTGATACTGCAACAACCACTAGGCTATCATCCCCGCTCGTGCACACCCTATTTTTTTCTTTCCCTTTTATTTCTTTATTCAGCTCGCGTGTTGTTTTCCGTGTTCGCCAATTATTTTATGGAAGTTTTCATATTGTTTATCTTCTCCTTTATTTCTTCAATAAGTAGTTTTGTTTTCAGATTAGTAATTGTTTCTTTTCAAAATCAATGAAATTTTATTAAAATTCGTGAACTTTTTTCCAAATTGCACGAATCTTTCCATTCGAATATTTTTTTTTGAAAATTGATTAACTTTTTTTTAGTTTTTGTGACATTTTTCAAAATGGATGACTTCTTTTCAATTAGATGAACTTTTCTGAAACCAATCGATCAACTTTTTTCAAAATCGGCGAACTTATTAAAATTGATTAACTTTTTTTCAAATTGGATGAACTTTTTTCAATTTGATGAACGATTAAAAAAACGATGATCTTTTTGTCCAAATCGTTGAACTTTTCAAAAAATTGATGAACTTTTTTCAAACTCACTATAATGTTTTTCAAAACCAAGGAACTTTTTTCAAACTCACTATAATTTTTTAAATTCTTGTACATTTTTCTCAAATTAGCAAACTTTTTTTAATTTAATAACAAAATTGAATATTCGAGTTTCCTTCAAATAGCGCGTCCGCCGATGTTTTTAAAGTGTGCGCGCTGTAATTGGTCACTAGCACTGATATGGTGCAGTGTTAGCCATCCCGCAAGAATGTTTGCAGCGTGAATTCGAATCCCTGTGACTGTCTCTTTTTTATGGTGAGTTTTCGCGCTACAGTACTTCATTGGATCTAGCTTTCATGGGCCGGCCCACTAGGTGCTGCGTGTGAGCGCCAGTTCGCTACCGCGGTGCATAATGCGCGGAATAGGAGGTCCCCACTTACACCTCAAAAAAAAAGGAGGTGCCCACTTATAACGCCAGTTAGTGGGGTTTGCGCTCATTATTAACGCGCTATATGTGGCCCACGAGAGAGAGAGAGAGAGTGTTAAAATATATATTTAAAAATAATTTACATAAAAATTTAAAAAATGGTAATCTTGCATTTTTCATTTAAAAGATGTTCAAGACATGTGTTTCTTAATATGTTAAACATGTGTTTAAAAAATGCAAAACATTTATAAAAAAATGTACCGTGTATGAAAATAGTAGACGTCAAAAATGTATAACTGAAAAATGTTAGTCATGTATTTTTAAAATGTAAAAGTAAGTAAAAGTGTGTTCTTAATGTATACGTAAGCATATACAATGCTTAGGAAAAATAAAGACATGTGCTCAAAAAAGGAAAAAGATAAAGGAAAAAATATGAAGAAAACCATAGAAAATCGGTGAAAACCGAAGAAATAAAAAAATTAGAAAGAAAACTAAGAAAAAATAAAACGGTGGAAGGAAGGAAACCAAAGAAAAGACCAAAAAAGAAGAAAAATGGAAAACCAAAAATAAAAAATACCCAAAGAAACCCCATAGATAACCTGAGGAATACTGGCTACAAACGGTGGGATAAACCGAAAGAAAAAATAACTTGCGCCGCACTACAGTGTTGGTCGGCCCGTTAGTGCCCCCTCGTAGGTGATTCCTATTAGGAATTTGTACGAACGGTTGTCTTAATCATATTTATCCGATTGCTATTTCGACAGAACCTGAGCATGATGGTGGGCGTTGATGCCGGCAAACACACATTGTGTACGACGGCACTCGTCTTGGTGCAATCTTATCTTTTTTGTATAAATTTATGTGTGTACTTGTCTTTGTACATTCTCCATATACATCTTTTTTTTTTTTGCGAGAAACTTCCAATCTATTCATCTTCAATCATGGCAGTACAAAGAACAACAGAGGTAATAAAAATTACAACCATGTCCGTGGACCACCTAGCGACGACTACAAGCACTGGAGCGAGCCGAAGGCGCGCCGCCGTCATCGCCCCTCCCTCACCGGAGCCGGGCAAACCTTGTTGTAGTAGACAGTCGGGAAGTCGTCGTGCTAAGGCCCCATAGGACCAGCGCACCAGAGTAGCAACCATCGCCGATGAAGAAAGTCGTAGATCAGAAGGATCAAACCTGTAAACACCCAAACAAAGACGAACGAAGACCGGATCCAAACAGATCCACCGAAGACCAGCACCGACCGAATCCCGCGAGATCCGACGGAGACAAACCTCCACACGCCCTCCGACGATGCTAGACACACCATCGGGACGGGGATAGAACGTGGGAGACATTATTCCTACTAAGGGATATCGCCGCCGCCACACAGCCCCAACCAAGACGCTGAATCTAACAAGAACAAGAACGGGGTCCCTCCCGCCGGCGGGGGGCCGAGATCCTCCGCACCTCCATGGCCTAGAGGCCATCAGAGATGGGGCGGACCGGCGGCGGCGCCGACGGGAGGAGAAGAGTTTTTCTTGTGGAGGAGGAAAGAGATGGAAAGAGATGACATCTTAATATAATATAATCCCTTCGTTCTATAACGTAAGACGTTTTTTTGACACTAGTCCAGTGTCAAAATACGTCTTACATTATGGAACGAAGGGAGTAGAATTGTGCTACCATAGGCGTACGTTAAATTATCCAAATCTCACTTGCGTTATTGAATATTTGGTACGTGACCCTCTATCTTTGTTATTATTTTTGTTTGTTGTTGACGTGTTATTAAGATATGTCTAGGTGCTCGTGTTACGTCATAGCTTCTGTTTGCGGGTTTTTGCCTCTCGCCGGCGCCGCCGCCGGTCCGCCTCGTCTCCGGTGGCCCTAGGGCCATGGGGACGTGGTGGATCCTGGTAAGGGCCGGCGAGAGGGCTCCGTTTTTAGTCATTCCTTTGAGTTTTGTTAGGGTTTGTGTCCTGCTCAGGAAGGCGAGACGGCGGCGGCTCCCTGAAGATGGAATAAAGGTCTCCCCGCCTAGCCCCCGTTCCGGTGGTGCGTCTAACATCGTTGGTGGGCGTGTGGAGGTGTGTCTCCGGCGGATCTATCTTTGGTGGATTTGCTCGGATCTAGTCGTTGTTCGTCTACGTTCGTGTGTTTTCGGGTTGGATCCTTTTGATCTACGTTATTCTTCATCGGCGGCGGTTGCTGTTCTGGTGCGCTGGTCCTATGGGGCCTTAGCACGACGACTTTCCGACTGTCTACTACAACAAGTTGTGCCCGACTCCGGTGGTGGAGGGGCGATGATGGCGGCGCGCCTTCGGCTCGCTTCAGTGCTTGTAGTCGTCGTTAGGTGGTCTACGGATCTGGATGTAATTTTTATTATTTCTGGTGTTCGTTGTATTGCCATGATTGAAGATGAATAGATTGGAAGTTTTTCGCAAAAAAAAAGAAAAAGAAATCGTGAAAGATTTGGTGAACATTTACATGTCAGAGAGATGTCGAAAATTCAAGTCTGCTCCCAGGCTCAACTGCTCCCGGTCAGAAAAAAATCGAAACAAATACTTGAAAAATTCAAAAAACTCCAAAAAAAATTGTGTGGTAGATATTTTGTTGTGTGAAGTCCGCTCCAAATTTCAACTTATTTGGACATCTGAGCAGCTCTTGGCAAAAAAGACAAATCGGGTCAGAACAGTGTGTGAACAGTAAACCTTTTTTACAGACTCTGATTTTTCTTTTTTGCCGAGAGCTACTCAGATGCCCAAATGAGTTCAGATTTGGAGCGGACCTCACGCAACAAATTATATACCACACAAAAAAAAATTGGAATTTTTTTATTTTGTTTAGTATTTGTTTTGATTTGAGCCAAATCGCCGCTGCCGAGAGAGGTCAACTTATTAACCTACGAAGTGCTCAATCATGTTTGTGATAACTGCCTGGATGTTAAAAATATTCAGTAGATTTCACAACAAGTATTTGAACCAAAATACTTGGGACTACATGTGCCTTAAGGAATGTTGGATGTGCTCGTAAGTTGTCAGGAGGATCTGATGGATCGGCTCATCATGCTCGTTTGTTTTGCGAATTTTTAGATCGGGATTTGGCCCATGGAAAGGATATTCCATCTCCTCAGATATCGGTCGACTACCTTCAGAGTTGCATGTCGTCTCTAATACTGCCAAGGTTATAGAGTACGGAGGAAATTCTTAAAGGGAAGATGATGGTGGAGGACACTGGTTCTTCTCGTGACACAAAAAAGGGGTTGGACCAGTTCTGCCATGCCCTCCATCGCCGGCAAACCGGGTAGCCCTATCGGTGGATGGTGCATTTTCACCCGTTGATGACTCGACGGTAGCGGGTATGATTATTCGGAGACATGACGGCAGTGTGATCTTCATGGCATGAGGACATTTTTCAACTACAACTAGACCATGATGGCACGCGTTGCCGTGCCCGTTCATTTGATAAATTGGTGGAAATTTAAAGAAATAAATGAAGACATGAAACACGTAAGTCAAATTCTCATCAATCACAATGATGCATTAAAGGCCTTGCTATGAAAAATATAAAAAGTGTCTTTTGGTGTAGTGGGCTTAAAATATGCGTTGGTGGCCATGCAAATGTACGAAATGAAGAGTACATGTACAGGGCTATGCTTGACATCATGGATTCAAATACAAGGAATGATATGGAAAAGGCACCTTTAGCATCTCAATTGCACCAGCAGACTATCCTCCTTTTTCGTACTTGCTGTACGTTCCTTCCATCAAGCAGTTGAAGAAAATTATATTTGCGAAATTTTGTTACTGCAAGGAAAATAATATGTGTGGAAATTGTATTACAGCTAGGAAAATAACTGTAATGCTCGGTCCATGTTATCCTGCAGTAACTTGGCTTGAGCTATATTGCAGTTGCTTAACTTTACGAAGAGAACTTGACGAAACCACGTCCTTCACATTTCTAGTCACATAGTAGCATAATTTATCTGTATGACACATATATCAGTTAGTGGAAAGTCTCTAACCAACCCAAACCACATATCCTACACAAAACAGTGCTGAAACAAATAGACCATTACCTAGTAATATTCCCATGCATGCTGAAAGAATGTATCGTTCATATTACTTTCTTTGCTGTCATAGGACAGACCTGCAACTCAAGTGGAAAAAATAGCAGGTCATCAAAGCATATTGAACTGTAAGCCAACAATACTCTTGCGATGTCCAGTGTGCAGTTTTACTGTCCTAAATTCTTCATAACATTTTCATTTAGTTAAAACTGGACATAATGGTTCTAGTATATATGTTTGCAGCCACCAAACGGGATGAAGTAACAATCTAGCATGAAACCCATATTCCAAGTAGGTTAACAAATTGTGTTAGATGAAGCCCATCAGATCTCAAACCCAACAGGGAATTTGGATCCAAACATCATAAATTAACCTATGCATGAAGAGACTGATGTAGTACATCTTAATTACCTCCAACAAATAATTTTGGGCGTTAGGAGATGCACCACTTGGACTTACGTGCCTAGAACACAAGTATAACAAATTTTAATTCTAAAAGTCAGTTTTTTCTGATGTTGTGAAAAGTAAAAAATGACCTCAGTGTATACAGTCTAAAATTTTCATAGGGGAGATTTGGAAAACAAACAACTTTGAATTAGCAAAATATTTTCTTAACAAAAAAAATCTATAGCTCCAATTTAAGTACGATTCAACAGCCCGTCAAATCTACAGTTGAAGATTGGATTTTTTTTTTTTGAGACACTTCTCGAAAGATTATGTAATTCAAGGTCTATAGAGAAAAAATTAAATATTTTACTGCAGATACAATTCATCTAATTGACATCAGAAAAGTGTTACATACTTTTTACTGCAGCATAATTTAAGAACACCAAACCAAACATGTTTCAGCCACTTCTCTGGCCATTTGAAACTTGAAACTTGGAAGAAAATGAAGCGGTGGTGCTCGCGCAACTGGGCGGTTGTTAGATTATTTTATCCTGAAGTTGAACTCAAACCAAAGAGGAAGGAGGAGGAGGGACGAGCTGTGCCGGAACGCGGATGTAGTGCCAGTGCTGAAGTCTCCCTTATTTTTACCTCACGTGGATAGGAATTGAACCCCAGCGTCAGTATTAACACTATCTGAACATATGCACACTGTTTTATTAAAAACTCTGGAAGCATGATTGCTAGTACTACAGACGACAGTATACTTGTTCCAGTATATATGATAGGAACAGAACCCCAGCGTCAGTATACGTCTACACCGGCTAGAACCATCATGATAGATCGGACATCGGAGAGAAGATATATAGTATACTTGTTCTTGATTCAGTCACGACCTACTTTGCCCAGTAGGTGAGGTCCCTCAAAATCATTAGGAGACTACAAACACAACACCTAGAATTCGAAATCAAGAGGGATCGGGCGAAGCGTAAAGCAGGAATTCTGCAGACTTACAAAGTCATTGGGGGAATCAGAGTGGCCGGGAACGGTGGCGGCGGCTCCATCCCAATCGCCCACACTGTTGCAGTAGGAGGCTGGGCAAAGGGAATCGTCGCGGGGTTCCATTATTGGTGCCGCGGTCGCCGTAGATGGGGGAGAACAGGGAAGTCGCCGTGGAACCGTCGCCTTCGCTTCCGCACGGCAACCACGCAAACGCTCGTCATCCTTCGTTGCCTAATGGGTCGGTCCCTTTGGCCCAATCAACCAGCCCACGAAACGCAAACTTGGCGCACAGATTAGATCGGAGGGCCAGAAACGACCTGGTCGGAAAAATAAACGGTGCAGACGTCTGATGGTGTGAAAGGACAGCGATTAGGGGCAGTTTTACTGTCCTAAATAATGCGTTAGAAGTAAAAAAAATCATGCATTAATGCAAGGTATGACGTTGGGTGTTGACATTGCAGCATAATGAAGGTCCAATTACTGTCCAGCCAAACTCCTTAGAGGCTTTGGCAATGATGATTGGGGAATGTCTGGCTCGGTCAGCGTATGAGTATCTGGTAGCTGAGATCAAGTTTCTTATGGTTGAAAGGGAGTTGATTTCAAAAAAAAAATGTGAGCAAAATAGTCGTTTAGAAAATAGCACTACAGACCACTGTATATCTATCGACCTAACCATATCATCACTGGTGGAGCTACGACAAGGCCGGATGGGTCATGGCCCGTTCAGAATTGAAGCAAAAGACCTTTTATATGAAGTTCAGCCCACGACAATGCATCGATTTTCAGTTTGATAATACAGTTTGTAGCCTCTGGCCCGTCCAGCCTTTTTACGGTAGCTCTGTCACCGCCTATCATTATGAAATAAAAACCCTTTTACTTCATAAAAAATATGTTTAATACGTGACAGCAAACTGAAATGTACTCCTGCGTCCCATAATATAAGAGCGTTTTTAACACTACTCTAGTAGTGTTAAAAACGCTTTTATATTAGGGGACAAAGGGAGTATATATGAGCAGTGCCGGAGCATCTTAGGGCCAACCTGTCATTCTGATCAGGCTCCGCCAATAATATGAGGTGGTGGGAAAATCAAACCGAAATGGCACAAAGCCGCAGGGTAGGCAGATATTCACTGCCGCGACTTGAACCACACGCTACCCCTCGCTTATTTATATTCGCCTCCAACCACCCGCGCCATTCCCTCCTCATTTTCTGCACACGATATAAATCTCTCCCAAAAACCCTGAGCCAAAACCCTCGCCCAAAACCGATCAACCATGGCGGCGGCAGCGGCAGCAGCTGCAGCGTGCCGCAGGGCCGCCTCCATCACCCTCCGCGGCCCGCCGATCGAGAGCCTGGCTGCGTCGGCTGCGCGGGCCGCCACCGGCGACCAGTTCGTGGACCTGCTCGACGCCAACTTCAACAAGCCGGCCCCGCCGCCGCCCCCCAAGACGCGCACGGAGAACAACTCCCCGACGTTCGCCACCTCGGGCGACCCATGCCTCGACTTCTTCTTCCATGTGGTTCCCGGCACACCGGCCACGACCGTGTCGTCCCTCCTCGCCAACGCCTGGGCCGCCGAGCCGACCACCGCGCTCCGCCTCGCCTGCAACCTCCGCGGCGTGCGCGGCACCGGCAAGGCCGACCGCGAGGGGTTCTACGCCGCCGCGCTCTGGATGCACGGCTCCCACCCCGCCACGCTCGCCCTCAACGCGCGCCCCGTCGCCGAGTTCGGCTACCTCAAGGACCTCCCCGAGATCCTCCACCGCATTATCCACGGCGGCGTTTCCACCAGGACTCCGGGGAAGCAGGCTCGCCTCGCCGCCGAGGGAGGAGGTCTCGTGGCCCGCGCGCGCGCCCGCCCCGCCTACGCTCGCTTTGCCCGTTTCCGATCTCGTCCGCCGCGCCGCGGGATGAGGAATGAGGTGTCGGGGCTCGCGCGCCGCAACAAGAAGCGCACGAGGAAGGCGCGCGTTGCTGCTAGCCAGAGGCGTGATCAGGAGGAGGCCGCCCAGGCCGCCGTCGCGCGCAGGAAGAAGCGGGCGGACGCCGCGGCGACAGCCGTCCAGAGGTACACCCGGGACCAGAACTACCGCCTCCTGCACGACATGACGGCGGAGGTGTTCGCCGACCTTCTCGCTGAGGACATGAAGAAGCTGGCGGCAGGCAACATGGATCTCTCGCTGGCCGGGAAATGGTGCCCGTCGGTCGACAGCTGCTACGACCGCTCCACGCTCATCTGCGAGGCCATCGCGCGCCGCCTCTTCCCCAAGGGCTCGGCCCCGGACCTTCCCGAGGACTTGCCGGACGCGCACTACGCCTTCCGCGTGCGCGAGCGCTTCCGCAAGGAGGCGTACGTGCCGCTGCGCCATGCCCTGAGGCTCCCCGAGGTCTTCATCTCGGCGGGGGAGTGGGCGAAAGTGGTGTACACGCGCGTTTCCTCCGTCGCCATGAGGAACTACAAGGACCACTTCGCCTATTACGACAGTGCGCGCTTCGCCCGCTACCTCGCCGACGTCGAGGCCGGCAACGTGAAGATCGCGGCGGGCGCCCTGCTGCCGCACGAGATCCTGGCGTCGGCCTACTTGGACCCTGAGGTCGCCAACCTGCAGTGGAAGCGCACGGTGGACGACCTGCTGGCGCTGGGCAAGCTCAACAACTGCCTCGCCGTATGCGACGTGTCCGGCAGCATGGGCGGCCTCCCCATGGACGTCTGCGTCTCGCTCGGCCTCCTCCTCTCGGAGCTCTGCGACGAGCCCTGGCGCCACCGCGTCATCACCTTCAGCATGCGGCCACAGCTGCACCACGTCACCGGCGATACCCTCTGGGAGAAGTCCCAGTTCATCCAGCGCATGGACTGGCAGATGAACACCGACTTCCAGGCCGTGTTCGACCAGCTCCTCCACGTCGCCGTCGCCGGCAACCTGCCCGCCGAGAGCATGGTGAAGAAGGTGTTTGTGTTCAGCGACATGGAGTTCGACCAGGCGTCCGCAAGGCCGTGGGAGACGGACTACGAGGCCATCACCAGGAAGTACACCGAGGCCGGGTACGCCGACGCCATACCGCAGATTGTCTTCTGGAACCTGCGTGACTCCCATTCCGTGCCGGTCACGTCGGAGCAGAAGGGGGTGGCGCTCGTCAGCGGCTTCTCCCAGAACATGCTCAAGCTCTTCCTCGGCCCAGAGGAAGAAGAACAACAACAAAAGGAAGAAGAAGTACAAAACGAAAACGAGAAAGGAAAAGAAGAAGAACAGCCCAAGGATGATGAGAACGAATTGAAGCCAGGAAAAAAAGAATTCACCATGACGCCGAGGTCCGTCATGGAGAAGGCCATCGCCGGGCCGATGTATGAGAAGCTCGTCGTGTTCGACTGATCGACCGACGACGAGCCCGGCCGTGCTCTCTGAATAATCGTGTGTGCTAGTTTTTGTTTTCTGCTCTCTGAACAATTTGCAACGATTTTTCTTTCAAACCTTAATTAGTTAGTTATCGAATAAATCCTCTGTCATGTCTCATGGACGAGCGTTTGGAAACGAATCTCGTAATAATTCTATCATTTCGCTGAAATCTTGTTGTGCTCTGTATTATGGTATGGTCTGCGCAATTTCGTAATTTCTACTGGAGATTTGGTTATTTTGATATGATTCCTGTCTGGTTCCAAATTATAACTATAAATCGTGCATGCCTTAGAAATGAATCAACATTATTCTTCTTGGAGAAATCGTCATGTTTTGTGTTATCCATGTGGGAATGGGAACCATTCATCTTGCATTTGGTACATTGACACATATGTAGAGATCAACTGGTAGAGATACATTCTGATTTGGCCATGGCAAAAAAAATACCATATTCTAGCAAAAGACGTAATACAAAACAAAAAAGATGCATGGTGTACATTGTATAGCCAGGAAATTGACTTGAGCTTAAGAAATTGCAGTGTCCAAAATGTTATTCTCGAACCCTGGGCCTTGGATGACATTTCATATTTTTATCATCACTGTTTATCGTTTGGACCAATTTATCTCTCTAACAAGCGATTTATCGGGAATCTACCGATAAATCAGGCTTATTTCTAGCACTATATGTGCAAGAACTATATTTATTGGTGTTTTGTGGACCTTGTTATGTGATATGTACTGTTGTTCTATTTTGGTTGTTATTGTAGATTCAAAGGCAAGGAATCAAGGTAACAATTCTGTCCAATATTGTTTTTGTGTCGAGTATAGAATATTTAGTGTTTGGAAACATGTGATTTCTAAGAAAATGGTCGACTAATAGTCAATCGATAAATGGATAAATGGTCCGATTTCCAATGAACAATGGTGTGCATGCAGTCGATGTCCTTTTCTCTCTGAGCTTGCCATGTAACGAAACCTCCTGTTGAGACCCCGCAAAAAAAAATCCTGTTGTGGACCCCAGTCACATGGTATTGCGAGCATAGTTGTAGAAATTTTTGGAAAAAAAAGGTGAAAATACCTGGCCCACAGGAACCTAGCTAGATAGGTCATCTTGGTGCAATCCTTACCACTGCATATATATAGTTGCCACGAGAAAAACTGCTTATAAGTTATTCCCTTAGCTAGCTGGCTTCTTCTTTCTCTTTGATTTTCAATAGTATGTTCTCTTTGAAGATCTATCCGATGTAATTCTTTGTGCAGTGTGTCTGTTAGGATCCGATGTGAGCTTATGGTCAGATTATTCAATAAAATTAATTGAGTTAAATCTGAATTCTATCATGGATGATTTATATAGCTGTGTAATGCTTTCCGATCTATGAGTTTTCTTTGGCCAAGTTGATCTATCAATCTTCAATAATAGTTATGCATAGTAGTGGGTTCAATTTTACGGTGTCCTCACCTTGTGCCAGAAGGGGTAGTGAGGCACGTATTTATATTGTTACCATTAAGAATAAAACGACGGGGTCTGAACATATTGCATGTCTTTCTTTGTCTACATTATGTCTTCTTGCTTAAAGCGTTCGTTATGAACTTAATAACATTGATGCAGCAGCGCGGGCCTCCTGCCCCGCGTCACTATTAAGCCTATAGTGTTTTTCCTAGTAGTGTGTATTTAATGACCATCAAAAGAAATGTACAACACAAAAGTCGATTGAAAAGACGAGATGAAGCTACTGTTCAAAGAAAATTTCAAACAGTCAAACATGCACGATGGATTTGACAACATGCGTTCAAAATAACTCCAAACATGAACATAAAATTGAACATTTATAGTCACGAAACTACGAACCGATCGTTTGAATGAAAAGCACAACATCGATATGCATCTTTTTCGTGTAGAGCTTATTTTGAATTCAAATGTCGCTATGTAGATTACAACAGACTAAGTAAAGAAGATTAGGCAAAGGAAATTAGCAAGGTAACAACATACCATGTGCAAGTTGTGTACTTGCGAGCATGGTCTCATGCATCCGGGCCCATCCAAGGTTGGAAAAAATGATGGGCATAAGCGAGGCGGTCGGGCTTCGCCTAGTGTATAGGCAGTGCTTAAGTGCCCTATGCGCCTTTGCCGAGTGTCGATGTCCTTTTCTCTCTCAGCTTGCCATGTAACGAAACCTCCTGTTGAGACCCCGCAAAAAAACATCATGTTGTGGAGCCCAGTCACATGGTATTGTGCGCAGACAGTTGTGATTGAGGGGAAGTGTTAAACATAATGTATTAGGGATGTATTAGGGTCGTGTGCGTGTTGTACTATGTTGTAAACTTGGCTAGGTTGGTTACGGACTCCTTCTTCTTGACGTAAGGATCAAGTCTGTAACAACGTAAGCCTCCTATATCTCTCGATCGTCTCTCGATCTGTATAACACGAACGCGTCCCTGCCCAAAGGCATACGCTTCTAGCCTATTCTCACAAGGCCATATGAAAGCACAAAGAACATGGGGCACTAAAAATCGAATCGACTCGAAAAACCAATGGATTTCAACAGCTGTTTGCAAATTCATGAAATGTTTGGGGAGTTTAAAAAAATCGCACTTTGAAACAATTGTTCATAATTTAAAAAATGTTCGTCTTTTCAGTTTTGTTCCCTTTTTTTAAAAATGTTCTCCTCTTAAATTTTTGCATTGTATTGTTTTGCTGTGTCCATGCAGCATGGAGTATTGGAACTTCACATTTTCACTTTCAAATTCGAAATGTCCGCCTGCTGCTTCTGAGGCAAACTGCAGAAGTACAGACAACGTGTGACCGTATGACATTGTTCATGCATCCTGTTTGTGGGTGCTATTCTATAGGTAGGCACAGATTCAGATATGAATTGTGATCTGGACATAAATATGAATTACAGCATTAGTGGGGAGCAAAGAATTTAAAGTACAATAGTCTCAGTGCTCGTCCCTTTTCCTTTTGTACCTCAGTTGTTGTACATCATTCAGGATTACAGAAATACAGAGTGCAGATGAGGTCCCAGTTCACAGAACGGCTGACGAAGGACTCCGATCCGTTGCCCGCCTTGCGGAGAAGGCTGGAGTTTGCTGGAAGTGGATGTGGCGAATATATGTCGGATCAGGATGGACCAGATCCGATGTGACGGACACGCCCGAGCCTCCCCGCCCCTGATTGGGGCTTGATATGGCGTGTGCCGGTCAATCCGGACGTTTGAGACTGCTTTGAGATGGGGTTTGAACCAAGGCTGATGACCACACCCTATAAATTCCATAAGTTTGAGGGAGCTTTTTGTAAGAAAAGATAACCACATGTCGTCCCCAGAACAGATTCGGAGTATGAATTTGTACCCAATACTATAATTTCAGTGATCAATTTGAGTCAGTTTAGAAGTTTTTGTATGAATTTGTACGTGCCGTACAAGTTTCTGTATGAATTTGTACACTCCTGTTTGTGGGTGCTATATTCTATAGGCAGGCATAGATTCAGATATGAAGTATGATTTGGGCATAAATTTGCATTGCAGCATTAGTGTTCGTAACCAAAGGGAACAAAGAATTTATACAAGTAAAAAAATCGTAGTGCTCGTCCCTTTTCCTTTTGCACCTGAGTTGCTGTACACCATTCAGCATGACAGAAATACAGAGTGCAGACTGACAGTAAGAAGCCATCACCTGATACATGTTCAAAGAATCATCTAAGCTTAAGCTAGGTACACGAATCAACGAATCAATAATGGCACGCCCTACGCCTACGCGTACATGAATATATCGCAATCCCACGCGCGCCGTCACAAGAGCGCCGACGCGGCCGCGGCCAGGGCGTCGCGCCAGCCGATGAGGATGGCGGTGGCGGCGTAGTGCGTGACCGCGCCGACGAGCACCAGCACGTGGAAGATCTAGTGGCTGTGCCCCACGCAGTCGAACATGCCCGGGCGCCACCGCTCCGGCACGCGCGCGACGTAGAAGCCGGCCCCCGTCGCGTACACGAGCCCCATGGCCAGCTCCAGCGACAGCGCCAGGTAGCACTCCGGGTGGCCCCAGTTGAGCCAGAGCGCGTGCAGCGCCGGCACGACGCCCGAGAGCCCCATGGACACGAACAGGCCCGCGCGGAGGTGCCGGAGCCGCGGCGACGAGCGGGCCGGCACCAGGAGCGCGGCCACGACGAGCACGCCGAGCAGCGTGATGGCGGACAGGTAGGCGAGCTGCGCGACGGGGCTGCCGAGGAAGGTGTAGTAGACCGGCGGGAAGAAGGAGGCGACGATCATGACGGCGATGCCGGCGTAGTCGAGCTGCCAGAAGAGCCGGTTGAAGCGGCGCGAGTGGCTCGCCAGCAGGTGCGCCGCCGCGCTCACCGACAGGCACGTCATGGCCCCGAACACGAACACCGTCCGCGGCCACCGCGCCACCGCGTGCCCCGCGCCGCTGATGCCCGACGCCAGCGCGCTCTGGATCGCCATGCTCTGCTTGAACCAAAACAGAATTAACCACGAGTAAGCAACATATACTACTACCATAACAAATTTGCAGTACGACAAGTTTAATTTCTGATCGGTTGCTGCCGCTGCCGGTCGTTGGACTCATCAGAATTCAGACAGATAAGCTGTGATTAGTCTAGGACCAGATAATGCGGTCCGTTAATTAACCGCCACAACCTCCTGCAGACACACAGCTGCCGTCCAGCTCGATCGATCAGTGTCTGTCAGCTCACCTAAGTTAGTTTCGTTGTCGATACAGAGCGTGCCTAACTGTGTCTAAGGTGTACAGCTAATTGATATTTGGCCAAAATTTTAAAACTACTCCACTTGGATTTCATGGAGGAACAGAGCAGGTAGGTTTGACGAATTCTGCTCAGCTTATATACTACTCCATCGTGCAGCGGTAGTAGTCCGGCAGCGGTAGCCGCCGCGGATGAAATCGTTGTCGCGGAGGTAGTCCGGCAGCTCCTCGAACCGCTTCAGCCGCGGCACCCCGCCGGTCCACCTGGCGGCCTCCTTCCCCAGCCCCTCCGCCGCCGCGCTCGACAGCGCCACCAGGTCGCCGTCCTCCTCCTCCTCCGCCGCCAGCGCGTGCCCGCAGCACCCGCGGTGGCGCAGCTCCGTCGTCTTCGTCATGGTGGTCATCGTCGTCGCCATGCGTGTAGCAAAGCGCGAGGAGAGGAGAGGAGAGGTGCTGGCGACGGGGGTTTGAGTTGGGAGCGGGCACGGCGTTGGTCGGAGGCCGTGGGGCGTGCTTATATGGCGCGCGCCCCCAGCTCCGAGTCGACCCCAGAGAGAGAGAGAGAGAGATTGTGTCAGCGCACGGTCCGGGCGGATCAGAGGCTGCCCCGTGGGCCCGGGCCGTGGGTTAGGTCACGTGATGGAAGAGAATTTCTATATGATCTGAAAAAGAAAAGGAAAAACGTATAGACAGGACTCAGAGCGCTGAGACTAATAATAAGTGTCAGCGTTGACGTGTTCCGTGGGCGGGAGAAACAAATAAATGCCGCGGATTTATGGATGGACGGCGAGGATGGATAGATGGTTGGGGAGGTGGGCGAGCTGTCGGGGAAGAAGAGAGCGCGCGCGAGGATGGCGCGAGGAACGCGTTGCCGCAGGCGTGATGGGCCACGGCGGCTTCAGATTTCTCGTCTCCCTCTAGATGGCGCACCAGTGGGCTTTGACCTTTGACTCGCCTGGCCACTGTGCCATCCAGATCGGCTTTGGTTTTCTCGAAGTCGTGTGGCAGCGAGAGCTCCAAAATAAAATAAAATGTGGGGCCGGAGTTGAGGTTTCGTGTGGGCAGCCGGCGGCCACCGGGTGGCTCGCCGTAGCTGGGCCAGTGAGCCGGCGGTGGCGGGTTTAATTAGGCGGACAGGCGGGGCCGGTGGCTGCTGGCTGTGGTAGTAGGTTGGGCAACCGCTGGCTCAACCGTGCACTCAATTCGGGCGAGAGAGCGAAGGGACGATAGTGTGGACGGAGGAGGCGTACGTCAACGCGCGATTTACCACGGACCGCGAACGATCACACCGGCCGTGGTGGACGGGGTGGTAAGGCTACTTCCAATGCATTGGTGCTAAGATGAGGTGCTAAGCATATTTAAAAGTTTAGCAACCAAAGCCCCCAATGCATAGGTGCTTAACTTGTTGTAGCTAAGCTTATTTTATTTAATGATTTAGCTACTAAAGTTTTTCATGCATTGGTGGGCTTTCTTTCATTTAAGTATTTTGCATAGGTTCACGTGCTTGGCACCGTTTCTTCATGGGGTCACCACAACCATCTCTCTCCTCTTAAATACCTTGCCACATCAGATTTTTTGCCTACGTGGCAGCCTTAGCACCTGTACAAGGTGGAGCATTGGGAGGGGCCTAAGAGTAAGACACGTGCGTATGTGTGCGATTATGATAAGAGGGTTGGTTGGAGTGACGGAAACCCAAAGAATCTCTACCTCCTAAAAATGAAGAGTTCTTACGGCGTTTGTTAGAACATCTCTAGCAGACCCCGTAAACTGATCAAACCCGTAAAAAAGAGGTGTTTACAATTTCGATCGGAAAAACGGCGCCGAGCAGACCCCGTAAAACTTGTTCGACCCTTAAACTTTTTAAGGGGCACGGTAAACTCATCCGCGAAAACCTTATATGTGTAGTTTCGAAGGCAATATACAGTTCAACTCGTAAACCGGTCAAACCTCGTCGGAGCGGACGCGCCGCCGCGGAACTGGCCGGAATGTACCGGAACTCACCGGAATCCATCGCCGCACGTCGGAAGAAGCCGCTGCACGCCGAAATTTACCGCCGCCGGTCCGAATTGCGACTGGTTCGACCTCCACTGCCGAGGCGAGGCCGTCCACGGGCAGGGCGGAGCAGGCCACCGGCAGCCCGAATCAGGGCGTGGCGGCACCGGAGAAGAGCGGGGCATGGGTGGGGGAGCTCGCGCGGCCATGATGGCAAAGGCGGGCGCGGCAGCCGGCAGTGCCGGGCTCAAATCGGGGACGGGAGGGCGCGCCAGGAAGCGCGCGGTCGGGGCGAGCGGCGCAGGGCTCATCCACTGCATGCGTGGCCCGGAACGGGCGGCGCCGGGACGAGGCGGGGGCGAGGCGGGCGGCGCCGGGGCGAGCTGGGGCGCCAGGACGAGGCACGCCGTGGCCGGAGACGGACTCGCCGGGACGGGAGGAAAGAAGAAAAAAAGAAAAAAAATTGGCTATAGTGGGATACAGTTTTATTTACGGGGTCTATTCTGTCCGGGGCAATTTCGCATCGTAAAAACGGTTTACAGTGCCCCTTATACGCGTTTTTAAGGGTCGATTTTTACGGGGTCTGCTAGAGATGCTCTTAAGAACCCCTATCAATCCTCGCACCCACCGATATCGCCCCTCATCTATTTTAATTACTACGGTTCTCTTTACAAGAAAAATAAATCGGCAACATGTCGCTTTTTATTAATTATTCAACCAACGACGGTCGCCATTCCGATTCTTTTCTTTATGCATGTAACATACTTCCTTCCGTTCCAAAATAAGTGGCGCAGATTTAGTACTAAATTAGTATAAATTTTGTATTAAACCAACGACACTTATTTTGGGACAGAGGGAGTATATTCTATATATAACATATATTGCATTCCGATTTTTTTTCCTTCTGCACATAACATCTATTCTATATATAATAACATACATTCCGTTTCGATTCTTTTCCTTCTGCACATAACATATATTCTATGTATAACATATATTCTACTCCGATTCTTTTCCTTCTACACATAACATATATTCCATATATAACATAATTCCATTCTCATTCTTTTCCTTCTGCACATAACATATATTCCATATATATAACATGCGTTCCATTCCGATTCTTTTACTTCCGCACATAACATATATTCTATACATAACATACATTCCATTTCAGTTATTTTCCTTCAGCACAGAACATGTATTCCATATATAACATACATTTCATTCTGATTATTTTACTTCTGCACATAACATATATTCCATATGTAACATAATTCCATTCCAATTCCTTTACTTCTGCACATAACATATATTCCATACATAGCATACATTCCATTTCAATTCTTTTCCTTCTGCACATAACATGTAGTCCATATATAACATACATTCCATTCCGATTCTTTTACTTCTGCACATAACATGTATTCCATATATAACATACATTCCATTTTGATTCTTTTTCTTGTGCAGATAACATACACTCCATAGATAACACAAATCATATCGCAAACCAACCTGTGGTTGGATGGTTAGAGGGACTGTGGTATCCCCAGCCCACCAGGGTTTAAATCCTGGTGCTTGCATTTATTCCTGGATTTATTTCAGGATCTCCGGCGATGCGCATTCAGTGGGAGGAGACGTTCCCGTCGACGACGAGGTGCCTACGGTGACTTCGTAAATTTCAAGATGATATGCCGGCCCAGTCTCTCGGAGGTGCTCATAGGGGTAGGGTGTGCGTGTGTGCGTTCATAGGGTGAGTGTATGCGCGTGTATATGAGCGCTTGCGTCTATACTGTGTTCAAAAAAAAAACACAAATCATATCCCGTTCAGGATCATGTAGTAGTATTTCCGTGTATACAACCGAAACCACCACATCGACATGTTCAATCCGTTGGTTCTGGAGGGTTGGGGACCTGCAGTGCTACCACGGAAACCGCACCGCGCCCATAGAGCTTGGAGATGCTGACAATGACCAAGCACCGCCGGACCGGGACACAAGCTAGCCAGGACTGGGCCTCACCGGACATACGGTCGTCGGTTACACGGGACCTTAACCTAATGCAGCGACCTCATAGAACCCTGACTCTGACGGCACCCCCAACGGTGGCGTGCGAAGGAGCTTAAGGTATGGTAGGATTTTTCATATTCCATATTGTTTTTGGTTGGTCGATTATGTCTCTATTGTAAAGTAATTTGGTGTTTCCCTTTTTTTTTGCAGAGCGCCTCAATTTCTACAAGTCCCCTTTCAATTATATTCCCATCATCTATGGATTCTTGAAGAACAAACAAGGTGATTGGGGAGAATTTTATTTTGAAACTGATGGATGAATGATTTTCCCTCTATGCTTGCTACTCGTGCTCGTGTGTGTGCCTGCTAGTGATGTGCGTCTGTCCTTGCTTGATGTTGCTTTTAGACATTGTGTGAGAGAGCGGAGAGGATTGATAGATTTATTTGTGTTGCTACTTGTTCGAGAGCAGGAGTGCGAGAGAATAGATATTTATTTTTCTGATTTGCAGATTCTATCTTGTTCAAAATAAATCTATCTAGAGCTTATGCCTTATGACAAAAGGAATATAGGTAACTTCTAGACTACGATAAAAAGTACATTAGGATATTGTCGGAGATAAATATATATCTTTGGGTAACTAGGTTTCAGGGATTGAAAATATTGCATTGCTAAGTAGTAAGCACAATAGTTTATATGAATCCATCATGGGGGTGTCGATTCAAATCATTTAACACTATATATGATAGGACAATTGGTGTATATATACTTTACCTCATGGCATGGTTGTCGCGATTGTTGCAGGACTATGTTGTTAGACTAACGGAAAGCAACCAATTTTTGGAGAGTGATGGAAGATAATGGACCCAGGCTTTTAGGGACGTCATATAAGGATCCAATTTCAAGCTTTGGCCTCTTCCCCAAATTCTCCGTTGAGAATCTGGAGGTCAATTTTTCCTTTATAAATTTGAATTCACTTCACGGTACAAGCGGGCAAATAGATATATCAGTTCAAAGTTTTATTTATACATAATTGTTAACGTAAGCTTAGCCTCCTAGGTGATCATTCCGTATGTCTACTGGAGATTGGTGCTAGAGGAGCTCACCATGAAGTTCTTACGAGAACCAAAACCAATTCTAGATGCAACAGATATATCAGAGGAAGCATGATTCCTAGGTGCAGTGCTTAACATTTATGAATGATGTCTACTACCATGGCCTTCCCAAAACATGAAAGCACAATTATTGTCTGGAGGGATGAGGGATCCGATGATTACGCAGTGAACTGTATATCTGAAGGAGCTTCACACTCAACTAATGTTATGCATCTTTTATCAAACTAAGAGTATGAGGTATGCATAAACCTTTAATTTTTGGAGACATAACCACTCTTCAGACCTTAGCCAGATTCTTCCATCTCTGGGGTTGAACTTTATTTGTACATTTTTTACACTGAACTGATGATATTGTTTGTACATTTTGAACTAGGAGAGTATTAATTTAGCAGAGTATTAGTAGATTATTGATCTGATCAGCGAGATGATTATCACGAAGTCCTATTGATAATCAGCATGTTGTGATTTTTCATTGTCCTACAGGATTTGTTGTGTCCGCAAATCAGCAAAGATAGTAGCAATTTCCAGTAGACCTTCTTTTTCTACTACAATATTTCCCTTCGCAGTCCATACAAGTAACATTCTTTGTATACTCTTCCATTGCTTGCAGATCCCACTGACTAAATTAGTTTACAACTAAGTATACTAGTATAATGCCCGTGCGTTGCCACGTGCCGTGTATATTTTGTTTGCCGGTTGTAGTATAAAGATAATGCATGCTAAATTTTGGACGTATAGAAATAATGCCCGTAACAATGGAGAAGTAACTGAAATCCACTTCACTTGGGATGTGGGTTGATAAAAATCTAATAGAATGATTTGTACATAGAGATCAATGAGACAACTAATTATCTGTTACAAACTAAGATCTAGTGTGTTTAAGATATTTTCATACATATGAGGAATGTGGTATTTAGCTTCATTTGCATGGTAGAATGTGAGACAAATCGCTGATTTTAGTGAGCTATAAATTGTAAGCTACTTATTGATCATTTGTTGGTATTTTCTCTAAAAATGACTTGTTGGGCTATGTAACATTTATGTCACCGGATAATAGCTGCTTCTCTTTACTTTTCTTGAAGGAAAAAAAACATCCACTCCTCTCATTTGGCCAACTCACTCACTCACCATACAACCACGTCCTGCTGTCTCAGCACAGCAGGCCAACCACCGGATGTAGCCACATCTCATCTTCCCGCTATGGCATCGCCACTGCGCCATCTCTCCTGGACACACCGCACACAATTTATCACTGATAAAGCAACGACCACTCAAACCTCATGGTGAGTGCCCCCGCATGCAACTCTCTCTAGCTAAGGCCTTTCATGTCTATGGACATGAGGAGCCCATTAGATACACACATCCATCCTCGGCTCCTTTCCTTCCGTCCTTTGACGCCCCTTGTCACTCGGGCCATCATGTGGCCTAAATCAGTAACAGTAGGGTGTGCCAGAGATGTTTCATTTGGATTTGGGTCTTAAAAACTCAACCGGCAAAAAAATATGTCATTGTGCCTACTTATCTACATAAGTGCAACGCACACCATTCTGAGGACGGAAAAAAACATTCAAAATATAATGTATTATGTCAAAAATCCTACTGTGCAAGTACAATCGTTATGTTGTTGTTATTTAGCCCATACAAAAAAAACAAGTAAAGTACGTAGTCTAAGCACTACAGGAAAAAAATTATAAGCCGAGTGCTCAACGCACTAGACTTATGCCGATTTGCACTCGGTTTATATATAAGCCGAGTGTTTTCCCCGGCTTACAGGACACGGCTTACTAAGGACCGGCTTATCAGTGGTAAGCCGAGAGTCATGGCGATAACACTCGGTTTATATATAAGTCGGGTACCTCCATGTAAGCCGAGTGTCAACGGACACACGGTTTATACATGATGGCAGCCGGGCATTAACGGCGAGCCACGTGTCCGTCTATGTAAGCCGAGGGCCAACTGGCACATGGTTTATATATAAACCGAGGGCCGATGCGAGGCGCACGGTTTATATATAAACCGAGTGCCCTTCTCCCGGCTAACATTAAGCACGGCCGTGGCATAAATGTCCTATAAACCGGGTGCCTGTCCCGGGACACACGACTTACAGCCGCGTCAGTGGCATATATGCCCTGTAAGCCGGGTGCCAGCCCCTGGGACACACGGCTTACATCCTGTCAGTGGCATATATGCCCTCTAAGCCGGGTGCCTGTACCTGGGACACACGGCTTACAGCCTGCTAGTGGCATTTTATTTGTTTGCTTCAGGAAGCAGCAACATATATATATATGTATATATCCAACGAAGATCACAACAACAATATATTACTAGTTGACAACCATAACAAACCGATCATGAGTTCAAAGTCCACACATGCATACATATCCAACAAAGGTTCACAAAAACATGCGTACATATGCAACAAGAGTTCACAAACGAAAAGATCATGAGTTTGAAGTCCACAGATGCATACATATTCAACGAGGGTTCACAACAACATGCGTACATATGCAACAAGAGTTCACAAACGAAATCATGAGTTCCAAGTTCACAACAAGCATGAGTTCAACCTAGAAGATGCAATGAGCTTCCACCGCAGCATGTATGCCCACCGTCAACGGCATCCGCGATGCAAACCTATAAGTTCATTACCACACGCATGAGTTTCCAAAGTTAAATTGCAAACGATGATAAGGCACAAGAGTCGACAAGCATCAACATATAAGTTTCAAAGTGAAGCTAAGAAGTATGAATAATATAAGGACCAACACTTGTGGGCTCTACCATCAATAATGCACAAGTTGTAGGTTGAGAGGCACAAGCAACAACAAGACACGAGCATCAACAGTGCACAAGCATAGGCAACTACCTCGAGTGATCATTGTGGCGTGGAGGTCGAGGCGCCATGACCCGCAGCGGGTGTCACTGGGCTTGCTTGGGAGGGTGTAGATCCACCTACCACAAAGTTATTGGAGCCTTCTCCCGACTGAGGACACTTCAAGCATGAGACTGTAAGATGGTAAGATGCATGATCTTTAAGCATGATGGAAAGATGCATTATTGAAAAGTTGAAGACTTACAAAGCTGAAAGTAGGAAGAGGCGGAAGAGGAGGAAGATCCGGCAAAGTAGAACCCTGCATATTAGTTTTGAACTGAGCAAATGTCTCCTGCAGAGCTGCCTGTTGTTTAACCATGAATTCCTGCTGTTGAAACAGGGCTTGCTGCATTTTCATGGCTTGCTCCTGTTGAAGTAGGGCATTGGCCTGAGCCTCCAAACGCAACCTGGTTTCTTCCTGCCACAACCTGCTTTCTTCCTCTAGGCGGGCCTACAATATGCCATCGCAACAAGTTCACCATCGCTGTAATGCACAGAAGAAATTAGAAGGGAGATCAGTGAAGCAAAATATACCTGGAATTGATGCATCATGTGCAAGCCAGGCTCTAGACGACGCTCAATAGCAGGACCTGAGCTGGGCGTGGTAGCGCGGAGGTGGGCGAGTTTTGGAATGTCCTTCTTACGGATGGCACCGTCGCCAACATATAACCTGCCACGCTTCTTGCCTTCTCCCGACTAGAGGGAAACCGTAACGTCAATGTCCTGCGAGGCCGGATCAGAGTTGGGCCCGTTGCGCTCCTTGAACTTCTCACCGTATGCATTAATCCTCAAGCCAGCCCCTGGATTGACCCACCCCTATAACATCCCAAAATTCTAAATTTTGGAATGTTATATTAAATAAATAATTATGATTGTTTGTTTGATTGTTGTGTGATGATTGTGTGAAATTGAGTGGAAATTTGAAACTTTTTGAAGGTTAAATGAGAGAGAATAAAAGGACTTTCCCAAACTTTCATTCTTGCATTTGGTTTCCATGAATTCAAATTCATTTCAACACAAAACCCTAGAGTGAAGATAATATGACTTCTTCCATTAAAGAAATGAAAGGGGGTTGAGAAGAATTGAATTTCATTTGAAAATATTTCAAACCAGAAACTTCATGCCACTCAAGGATTTTCACGAGGGAAGATAACATGACTTCTTCAAATGTATGAAATAGAGTGGGAAGTGTTGAGGACCACTTTCAAAATTTATTTGAATCACTTTTGGAGAGTTTTTCCTTTGAGTTTCAAATTCATTTATTCAAATAAAATAAAGAGAGAGGATAAAATGACTTCCTCAAATATAAAAAGGCGAATATAGAGGACGTTCCCAACAATCCACGAGAATATCATACCCAACTATGAACCGTACGAGCACATCCTCTGTCACCCCCACCGCGCTTACGTTGGAAAAGTATTAGAATTTTATTTTGGAGTTTTTGAAGTTTATTTGATAGTTATTTTATTGGCCAGAATTAAATTTATTGCATAAAATAAATATTTTCAAAATTGTCTGAGCAGGAATTATTAATGTTTTCATGCACTACTCCGATCCGACACAGAATTTCGGCAACACCTCCCCGCTGTTCTCCAAATACACGTCTCGGCAGCAAGCAGAGAGAATGTGCATTCGAAGAACAACAGGGAGACGCTGTCGAAATTCTCTGTCGGATCGGAGTAGAGCATGAAAACGAAGCCAGCCTACACACCATCGGGCTGTCCGTGGAAAACGCTGGACAATTCGAAAGAGTTACGGTTATAAATATGCAAAGAGATGCATATTTATAAATAATGTAACTCTTTCGAACGGGAAACGCATAGGTAACGCGACTGGCTAGCTACATGATCTACATATACATAATCCCTATGAGGTGTATTATTCTTACCCTCGAAGCGTGTTCGGCAATGGTTGCCCCTCCAGCAAAAAGCCTTGCGACGACGGTCCCAACGTCAAACTGATGTGTGTCCTGCAATAAAGTACAAACTGGGTTCAAACGATACGTGGTTGTTCCTTAACTAAGCAGTACATAAAGATTTAGCTAACACTGTACATAAAGTTTACTTAATATCCAGGTTATATGTCAAAAGAATACATCTTGGAAAACAAAAATATATCCTGGTTTACTTATGTCATACAGCACTCATTATTTTACTTTATTTTCTGCAGATCTCAAGCAAAGAACAAGCGGTGTGGCTGGACGTATTCCTTCCTATCTTCAGAAATATGTTCAGATTTATCTCTCTCCCTCTCTCTTTGTCCTACTTAGCTTCTGAATTTTATTAGAAATATACTAGAACATGGCTGTGAATAGTCAGTGGATAAAATGTAATATGAACTCATATGTTAGGCAAAACTAATACGGTTGCTAGTGGCTGGTTTGTTCTTGTGGTTGTGTACCTGACTGCTACTACACAAGTACAGAAAAATAAAGTTAAGCTTGTGTGACTGCTTCCATGCTTGTTACTGCACTATGTTTGAAATCATGTCAAATTCCTGCACTTTGAAAGATCTGCATCCTTATTATATGCAAAACTGCTTGTAATTTGGTCTGAGGATAATTGTTTGTGCGCCTCACCTTTGTTCATAAAAAAGCAGCACAGCAAGACCGAGTTCCTCACCTCACGTCGGTGCTAGGTGCTAGGTAGGCTGAGGATAATTGGCCATGAGCAATTTTGTGGAGGCCTCCCTGCGAGTCTTCTTCCTCCAAACTGACGAAATTGACAAGAACATCGACTCAGCTCAAATCTTCATACATATATAGTATATATTCCCATTATTTTTGCCAAATATTAGTATGGCAGCTGCCAAATCTTGTCATATTGCTGGCTTTGCCCCTGAAGTCAGGTTCTTTTGGACAGCCAAGAACAACAGTACACTGAAACTACTGAAATTCTTTGTGCGCCTCGCCTTTGTTCATAAAAAAGCAGCACAGCACGCACAGATGAGAGGGATAGGAGTTGAGGGGCGCTACCTTGGGCCTCGATGTGTGGTGGCGACCGTGGAGGAAGGAGAGGAGTTGAAGAGTACGGAGCAGGCGGCTGGCAGCGTCGGAGTCTAAGAGGAACGGGCGGCGACGCCTGAGGAGAAGCTGGTCGGGGCGGCAGTGTCGGTGACCTCGGGCCGGGCAGAGACGTTCCCGGCGTTCTTCTCCTCCTCGCCGAGCGCCTTGCCGCCGAAGGAGGTCCGGCGACCTCAACCCTAGCGGACGGGGGACGGGGGGCGGCGGCGGCCAGGCATGCTCGGGGGGAGGAACAGCGCGATGGGGGCGGGGGTTCTGGAGGAGAGGGACGGCGCCGGGGGAGGGGGGCGGCGCGGCGGCCGGTGGGTGGGTGGAGACGGCGGGGCGGGCACAGAGGATTTCGGTGGCGCGCGGAATGGGGGATTTGGGAGGATTTCGGCGAGGCGGGCAGAGAGCGAGCAGTCGATTTGGGAGGATTTCAGCCGCGCGGGGAGAGGATTTCAGCTGCGCGACCTTTTGTGCTCTCTGACCGAAAAATGTAAGCCGAGTGTTAAATAGTAGTACACGGTTTACTTCTTATTTCATTACAACTATTTTCTTTATTTATTTTACTTTTTTATTTTTTTAATGTTTTTTGGTATTTTATTTTCGAAAAACCGGTTGGACTGGTCAGTATTTCTAAAAACCGGTCAGACCGGCTGGTTTTTCTAAAAACCGATCGATCTCTGTTTTGTCCACGGACAAACCCTATCGGGTGCCACCACACCCCTCCGCTACCACACTTGTCTGGCGCCGCGCCGCGGCGACGCCGTCCCTCCCTCGCCGCGATCTACAATTCTCTCATGTGCTCTTTCGACCCTCCCTCGTACGGTTTTCGGATACGAGTCGATCCGTAGGGCCCGCGCGATCTACGCCTTTGACCGGAGTTGAGAGGGGTTTGACCGGGGTGAACTCCTCTTGGTTTGTGTTACGGTAGGCCATGGTGACATGTCGGAATAATTTTGAGCACACGACTTCACAAGATTCCGTCCCGATGATGCCAAGTGTGGCATCAACACTGTAGGTGGATAACCTTCCAGCATGATTGTTCTGTATGTGTGGCAAGTGCCGCACCAAAGTTGTGTCTTACAAGCTAGACCATGGTTACAAGCTAGACCAAGTTTGATCACATGACTTCACAAGATTCTCTCCCGGTGGCGCCAAGTGCGGCACCAGCACTATAGGTGAAGAACCTTTCTGCGGTACTGTCGTGTTTGTGAGGCTAGTGCCGCATCAAAGTGTTGTATTGAGTATGTAGACATCACACCACCCTTTCATACATATATTTGGGACGCATGCATGTGGGTGTGCTCTTTCGACACTTGCTCGCATGGTTTTCGGAGATGAACCGATCCGTAGGGCCCGCGCGATCTACGCCTTTGACCCGACTTGAGAGGGGTTTGATCGGGGTGAACTCCTCTTGGTTTGTAAGGTAGGCCATTGTGACATGCTAGACCAAGTTTGAGCACATGACTTCACAAGATTCTCTCCCGACGGCGCTAAGTGCGGCACTAGCACTACAGGTGCAGAACCTTTCTGCGGTACTGTCATGTTTGTGAGGCAGGTGTCGCATCAAAGTTTTGTATTGGGTATGTAGACATCACACCACCCTTTAATACATATATTTGGGCCGCATGCATGTGGATGTGCTTTTTCGGCACTCCTTCGCATGGTTTTCGGAGATGAGCCGATCCGTAGGGCCCGCGCGATCTACGCCTTTGATCCGACTCGAGAGGGGTTTGATCGGGGTGAATTCCTCTTGGTTTGTGTTACGGTAGGCCATGGTGACATGCTAGACCAAGTTTGAGCAGATGACTTCACAAGATGCTCTCCCGATGGAGCTAAGTGCGGCACCAGCACTGCAGGTGCAGAACTATCATGTTTGTGACGCAAGCTAGTGACGCATCGATGTTGTGTATTGGGTATTCAAACATCACACCACCCTTTCATACACATATTTGGACCACATGCAGGTGGGTGTGGTCTTCCTACCCTCCCTCTCATGGTTTTCGGCGATGAGCCAATTCGTAGGGCCCGCACGATCTACGCCTTTGACCGGACTTTATAGGGGTTTGACCAGGGTGAACTCCTTTTGGTTTGTGTTACGGTAAGCCATGGTGACATGCCATACCAAGTTTGGGCACATGCCTTCACAAGATTCCCTCTCATCGGCGCTAAGTGCGTGACCATCACTCTAGTTGTAGAACATTCCCGGGGGACTGTCGTGTTTGCGAGGCAACTGGTAAATAGAGAGAGATAGAAAAATTGAGGGCATCGAAAATAAGACCCATGAAAATATATTAAAGTGGCGGTAAATAGAGAGAGAGAGAAAAATTGAGGGCATCGAAAATAAGACCAATGAAAACTAGTCGGGACAAAATGAGTGAGGAAGAATCAAAGAATGGAAAGAAATAGTATTCAAATAGTAAACATAAATGCAATGGAAATCATTTTGAATCTATTTTTGCATTAAAAAATAGGGTTGCAAAAAATCTTCAAAACGTAAGCCGAGTGCTTATTGAGGGCACACGGCTTATATGTCATGTAAGTCGAGTGTGTTCACAGGGCACACGGCTTATATGCCATGTAAGCCGAGAGTGTTCACAGGGCACACGGCTTATAGGTTGCTCCGTGACGGCGCCGTCAACCACCTTCATTGTAGACACGTGGCGGATATCTTTGTCGGGTTCTTGCTGTAAGCCGAGTGCTTTTTCGTGTAGAAGCCGTGTGCCGCGTCTAAGCCGAGTGCTTTGTCGTGTAGAAGCCGTGCGCCGCGGGTAAGCCGAGGGCTTTTTGTTTGCCGGGTGTTTTTCATTTAGCACTCGGCTTAGAGAATCATAAGCCTAGTGGCCAAAAAATAGCTCACGGCTTATAGACTAACACACGGCAAAACGTGATTTTCCTGTAGTGAAGTGTGGTCCGAAGACGATGAGCTCGGTCATGCACGTCACACTTGTCACTAAACCGCATGTGGTGTAAAGGAATGTTTTAAAACTTAAAAAACCTAATCTCATCGAGCTAGATATGAGAGCCGCCCCTCGTACTCCCGCTCACTTTTGACTTGTATAATGTTGTTGACTTGTTTTATGAAGGTGGAGCGGGTCCTACTCTTAAGGTACATATCTTGTCTTACACCATTCTCCTTGTCTACGCTTCTCCATCGTTCCTCTTCTCCTTGACCTGAACAAAATCAAAACCCATATCATTCTTCTGTCCCGTTGGAGCCTTCTCTACATGGTTTTGCTTCTAGTAGAAGCTCACTTCCATAGCTTACCGGCCAAGCCGCCTATAGGCGAAGGGCAAAAGGAGGCACCCGTCGCATTGGTAAGGAAGACCAATAACTCGTATTTCTACAACTCAAGAAGGGGTTGTATAAGCATACGATCAGCCTGCAACTAATACAAGAAATATCTTATTTTCTGGTGGAAAAATAAAAGAAACCAAATATGCCATCAGTAGTAATCAAAACATTTGAATCATAAATCAACACTAAACTTTTATTATAAGTGCACCTTTTAGCCATCATTGTTCTTAGTTCTGAAGTAACAAAATTGAAATAGAAAACAATATCTTGGAAAAACAAAGCTGTGGTTATCTATCAAAAATAAGAATATACAATAGATTAGCAAAGATATTGGATGTGGCATCTTGCTTCCAGTCTCTTAATATGCAATAATGGTACATTTACAACAATCTAAGGTAAGGGTTCCTTATTTTAATCATTATAATACTGTATAAGAATAGCTGTGCAAGAATGGTACAATTACAACCCTGTATATTTATTTATTTAAGCGATCATGAAAACGCCAAGATGTTGCTAATTTACTGTATAAGAATAGTGTAGTTCATTCGGATGTAAAAACATTGATGGCACAAAGCCAAAGGAGTGATAGAAAAAATAAATTAACGCATTATAGACACGGAATCCACTGTTCAAATACATGAAAGGTAATATTGTCTATCACTCATTGAGAGTTCATGAGAGTAGCAAGTAAAGTTCTACACTATTTTTCCACAAAAATTGCAACATGATGCTCATCATGATTGCAGCAAACTTTTCAACTAAGAAGTGATATACACAAGTAAAACCTTTGGCAAGATAGTTATGCATACCAATAAACTATTAGTTTTGTACCATAGAATTAAACCTTGATAGAATAGCCATGTCAAAAAAGAATTTACCAGGTGCACTAATTTTTCTTTAGAATACATATATGCCCCTAAAGTAATGAAGAACAAAGCTGAAATTAGCAATCAGTTAGTGCGTCTATAAAAGTAATATTGACTGATTACCTCAATGGTACAAGGTTTGAAATATTGGTCCTGGTCTGTTTATGCGAGAAGTTGAAAGAACAGAATAGTTAGTAAAAATATTAGCCCTGAACAACACACTTAGATATGAAGTGCAGATGCAGCCGTCTAATGTTCATAAAACAACACGCTTGCTAACACCATACCGTTGTAACCAAAATATGAAAAAATTGCTTAATTATCAAAAGTGCAGATGCATTGGCAATATAGATGTACACACCTTGTAACGCCAATATCTAGAAGGGATGCTTAGTAGATATAAGATATAACCAAATGATGTTACCTCACTTGGAAGGTTGTCATATAGAATTAGATGGATGCCTTCTTTTTTTATAGAACACAATATATTAGGGAAGGGCCGCTTGATCAAGCATATGTAGTATTCTCCGATGCCACCTGTAGATATAACACTAATAGCATATAAAAAAAGGGGAATAACAGATGCTATGACCTATCTTCAACAAGGGGAAAAGAGAAGAAAAACCCCATGAGCATGTACAACCCATAAAAAGATAGCAGTATATCACCTATGATATACAAAAGGAAAGGCTAATATTTGGTTGCTTCATTAGAATTTGATTTTGAATTCAGAATCCACATGAACCGAGAATCCCTAGCAGCAATTTAAACAACGATCATTTTGTACCCATGAAACCATCTTCACCAGGTTTGAGAAGTACGTAGATCTTTTACAGAAGAAAATCAACACTCTTCTATTATATTAAACCAACAAACTGAGGAGTAATTGATGTAATCGAAAGCATAAAAATGAGATAATCATGCATTTGAAAAATTCTCAATAGCTACTCTCTCGACATTTTTTTTTCCAGGAGCAGCCTTACAAATTTTAAATTGCTTACATTCACGCCAAAAAAATCCCGAGAATGAACCTATCATATCATGAGAAGAAATTTTGTTATACTGGGAAAGACCCAAAATACCTACTCATAATTTATGTGCTAAATTTTTCCTTTTGTTAATAGGACTGAATATAAAAGGGCGAGGGCACAAATTTTTATCGAAGATAAGATGACCTTGTCATTAATTTAGGAGATGATCTCTTTTTTATGCGGAACTGTCATTATGAAGACTATAGGGAAGCTGAAATAACATGTTCAAAAATGAAATTTGTAACTAAAATGCTAGGTTTAAGACTTAAGAACTCCCCACAAAAATGAGCTTATTCCTTTTCACTCTTGTCCCACTCTGAATCAATACATTAAATGGAAAATAGTGGCTACTCTCGTTCAGGTAGCATGTAGAGACACAGGTTGAGCCTCCAAGTGTACTGAACACATGGTGGTGTTTTCTTCCATGGAGAAACCAAACATGACGGTGCACAACGTGAGTTGACCAAATCTGCCACGACACCACCGGCCATCAACGGCAAGGAAGGCAACAACAAATAGGTTAGAGACATCAGGCAAGATAAGAAAAAAATAAATTAGATCAGAGGTACCAACCCGGGAACCAACCTACCCAACCACAAGTCGGTACTGCCACGACCCCAAAACTGGCACAATCATGCAAAGGAAAACGAAGAACACCCGGCCGCAGCCCGGCCGTTAGAACACCTGAACATTACGAACCAATGGTAAAGGAGACAAAAGCAAAATCTTGGACGGAGATGGCACTGAGTCTGTGGCGTCCAAGAGGGCAGCACCTACGGTCAAAATCACAAAGGACACTGTCAGGCCAACGAGATCAAGCATCCGGCGAGGTCGAGCATGGACGATCTGACCAGCATGGCAGTGGCGACAGGCGAGTGTGCCGCCGTATGTGCTCCCGCCGATGCAGAGCACACGGTCATCTCCCGGAGCTTGGCTATGCCACCGGCCCCATCCAGGACTCCATCCCATCACAGAACACCTGCTTCAGGAACGACACCGACGTGTCGCACAATTTAGACGATCGATTCCTCAACCTTTTCCATCCTCCTCCTCGTCGTCGTCTTCCCCGATCGTAGGACGAACCACCTGTGACCACCACGGGGGGCGCGGGGGGAAGGACCAGCAGCGTAGAACGAAATCTCATGGCGGCATGCACGCAACGAGATTGGATCAAAGATGGAAGAGGAGGGGCAGGTGGGGTGTGGAGGGAGACGTGCGGCGGCTAGGGAATAGGGATCGCGGAGTGGGGATGTGTTTAGGTTTCAATGGTTGTTTTTTGGGGGTTTTTTCCATCGGTTTTCTGCTGTGTTGGATGCGGGACAGAAAAATCGGTTGAGAAAAAACTTCGATCGGTGGGAAGGAGTCCTTCGATCGACCGGAGTACAAACGAAACGACGTACGAACTGCGCTATTAGGAGTAGAGATATGTTTTTATTTTTTTACTAGATGGTGTACAAAATTTTTATCAGACATTTACTATCAGCGTGGATAGAGAGGAATGAGGGGAGTAACAACTACAGGTTACAAATTTAGGTGCAAAAATCGGACGACACTTGAGGGCGGAAATGTGAAAAACACACACATTATTTTCTGGTTCTAATTTTCATTGGGGCTTACCTAATGTTTTTTCAGAATTCAGATATAAATTTTAAGAGAGCCTTCCATTGTAAATGCTCACTAGATAGATAGATAGTTTTCTGGTTGTAATTTTGTTGAATAGAATGGGTAGTTTCTTATTTATCTGTTCCAGTGCAGTTTGTCTATGATGAATTAATTAGCGTCTAAGTATTTCTTGATCATTCAGTTGTCATCATTAGTTCTTCCTTCATCATATTTCTTTCAAGAAGGCTTCATCTAAAGAAGCAGGTCGTGGAGCATTAGTGATTTGAATTCTGATGTTTCACACTTCAGAATTACTATATTATTAAATCCAAGTTATTTGTCTGTGGTACAACCATTACAATATTGTACAGGATTTGCTTTGAAACTGATGAGTTGTATTTTACATGAAATTGGTTTGCACAATTTCAATTGTTTTTAAAGCAATTTCAGGGCAAACTGGCTCAAAGTTTGATAAAAGAAGTGTGCATTGGGTAGCATGTGAGTTGATCACTGAGCCAAAGTGCAGAGGTTGGCTGGAATTTAGAGATTCTAGATAAATCATGGAGACATGTATGATGTGCTTTTTCAGTGTCCTATAAAGATGTCATGACGCCGAAGAAGCTGGGGCTCAAGCATGCCTAGATGGGATTCATGTAGCTACGGCTTGGCCGCGATTTCCTGTTATCGATCATGGGGAAGGACCTCTGCCTGTTAACATGTATATAAATAATATTTCAGATGTATAAAAAAGTAGACATCAAAACATTATATTGATAAAATGTTAATTATGTACTTTTTAATGTTCGTGAAATATACGAACATGTGACAACGTGTATGACAAAAGAAGACATGTGTTGAAAAAAAAGTAAAAGAAAAAAGTAGAAACCGATAACCAAGGAAAATCGGTGAAAATCAAAGAAAAAAAACAAAACCAAAGAATAAAATATAAAGAAAACCAATGCAAACAGTAAAAAAATAAAGGGAAAAAACTCTCGCTGCAGCTACAGTACTTGACCACCCAATAGTACCAGCCAGAGGCGGGGCAGAGTTATATCTAACAACATGCAAGAAATGAGCAATGCCGGACTTACGTACAGTTTGTAGGCAATTATTCTTACGTATTGACGTGGAGCATATTTTTTTATTTTTTTAACACAGTATAGACACAAGCACTCATATACACGCGCATACATTCATCCTTATGAACGCACACACGCACACTCTACCCCTATGAGCACCTTCGAGAGACTGAGTCGGCATATCATCTTGAAATTTACGAAGTCACCATAGGCATCTCGTGATCTGCAGGAATGCGGATCGCCGAAAATCCTAAAATAAATGCGAGCACTAGGACTTGAACCCTGGTGGAATGGGATACCACGGTCCCTCTAACCTTTCAACCACAGGTTGGTTCGCAACGTGGAGCATATTAATTGGGGAGGAGAGAGTCTATTGAAAGCTTCGTAAACCTATTGTAGCGGTAGGATTTTTTTCGGGCAAGAAATAGCCCTGGCGCTCTTCCAGATTACATCATACGGGAAGGAAGAAAGAAAGAAACGTTGAGACATAATATGGCATCTTGGTGCCCACCGTCAACTCGTGGCTCTGTACGTTTCACCGCCAAGTTAAGCACTCAACATATATAACCTCAGCTTGATTAGACCTGGAGTTACCATCAACAGCTCAAACCTGTCCTGGAGTTAATTAATTACCATCAAAAGGTAAAAAAGCACTAATATAAACCGTCCCACTAGGAATTCAACTCGATCGGCAACAAATTGCTCGGCGCTGAATGGTCTTCACATTCTCTGATTCTCTCTCTATATATACCTTCGCTGCAAGTGCGGCTTAATTCACAGCGCAGAGCTCGATCGTCCTCGCCGATCAAGTTGCTCCTCGCTCTCCGGCGCTGTTGTGGATCCAATGGCCCCATCATCAGCCAACACCGCCGCGCTGCTACTCCTGCTCCTGCTCCCGTTCCTCGTCGCGATGCAAACCGCGCATGCAGCTCGCGGCCTTGTTCAGGACGCAGAGGCACCATGGCCCCTCCTGGGTGTTCCTGCAGGTTGGGCCGACGGTCATGCCCCGGCGGAGGCTCCGGTGGCGGCGCCGTTGTTGGAGCTGGTGCCGGAGGATCGTGGTCGCGGAGACGCCTCGCGTCTGGGCTTCGCGGCGGCGCCAGCGGCCGCCTCAACGAATTCAGCACCAGCTCCTGCTGAATCGGGGCCGTCGTCGGCCTTGGGGCTCATGTGGAGGAGGATATGGTGGTTTGACGAGCCCTACTTTTACCGCCGGGCTCCTAGTCAGGGGTCAATAAGAGAGTCATATTGATAGACTCTGAGAAGCAGAACTGAATTATCTTCTCCGCAGATATGAATGAGATCAACCACAAGGTCTCATGCAAAAGTCATGCATTGCTTTGTTCTAGTCAGGGGATGAGCGAGTTTCAAAAAAAAATCAGGAGATGAACGTGTCGCAACAGAGCGAATTGCTTTAATTTACATCGCAAAGAGATAAATAAATGAGGAGGTGTGGCTACAAACAATGAGAAAATATATAAATAATTAAATAGTGAGAATGCTCCCCGTTTTGAGTGTATGGCCTTGTTGAAAACATCTCATTTCTTGGTTTGTTTAGGTATATTGATCCAGCAAAAGAGACGGTGATCACTTGCAGTGGCGAATTCTTCGCTAGTAGACATGCTTAAAAAATGATATTGTTTCCAATTGATAGAAAGAGGTCAAATGGCAACTTCTTTTATGCAAAAAGGAAAATACAAAGAATCATTGTAAGTCATCAAGTTGCACGCAGAAAAGGGTGAGCTAAATGTGCCAACACTTGAACTAAATTAAACAAAAATATATATGCAGATCAGGATTTGTACTTTAATGTTGTCTCACGGGCCGTACTATTGCCGATCCACCTAAAGGCCCAACAACCAGGCTCTCTTGAGCAAGGCAGGCCCCTCGTCGCATCGCTAGACCGGAGTGGGTGACGACGTAAGTGGAGCGTGTGCTGGATTGGAGGAGAAGAAAGGATACGACAAAATAGGCCCTCTTCTTCCTCGAAACATTTCTTTCTTATCCCCTCCTCGACATCTATTTTCCCAATCCCCTTCTTGTTGTAATTTGGATTTGAATCATATTATTCTTGAGTAGGCTCTTAATCCATATTGAGAGGAGCTAGATCTGACAATTTGTATCAGAGCCCTTCGAATCCTGGCCTCCAAGCTGCGCAAAGTCTTAGAGATCATGACGGAACTCGATCTCAAGGACCAGATCATCGGGCTTCACAAGGTGGTTCAGGACTAGAGCACCAAGCTAGACAACATCAGCTGCGACATTGGCTCCATCGAAGCCCGCTCGATGATCTCAAGCTGGTGATCTCCGATCTTGCCTTATGGAAGCCAAAGGTGGACTCGGCTATGCGGGCGTCGCAGGCGAAGTTGAGCAAACTCCGAGCGCAAACTGTTCATCTCGCTTCCTCGTCTATGGATCAAACGTCGCCCACTTTTCCGGTGGACACGGACGGGCAATTCAAGTCCAATGGTGATGATGGTCTCGGTCAATCCGGTCACCACGTGGATTTTTCTATTCGGGGATCGTTCATGGGACCTCCACCCATCTCGACCCGGCCAAGGGTACGTTTGCAACTCCAACCACGGATCTCCCTTATTCTTACCTCCAGTCCCCCTCCTGGACCCGGCCAAGGGTACGTTTGCAACTCCAACCACGGATCTCCCTTATTCTTACCTCCAGTCGCCCTCCTCCTGCATGGAGTGCTCGTGATTTGGAGCGTTCAGAATTCTCACCAACCATACTTATAGGCGCATACTAGAAGCGTGTAAAATTTCATTGTGAAATACATTTTTCATATGAGCTGTAAAAAAAAGGAAATTCAATACCATGTACCTTTGTAACGAAATAATATATGTGCTAGAAACACATGATTTTGTCTTTTCCGCGAGGGATGATTCTGTCATTTTTGTGCACCTCACATGAAAATGCCTTTTGCCCTGACATTCAACAAACAAGTACGTAGTATATTCCCCTTTAAAAAAGCACGTAGCATACATCCATAGGCGTGTGTGTATATTTTGCACTAGCAGTACTACCAGCTCGTGAAACTCGTAGCCGGCCGGCAACCGTGGCGTGTGGAGCGGAGCCCGGAGACGTGCGCTCCTTCCTCACCTTGGTTTCGTCCCCGTCTCGCCAGCGCTTTGCCCAACCTCAGACTATACGTACATCTGCAGGCCCCGCCTGTCCACCTAATTAAGCCCACCGCTACTTGCTCACCGGCGAGCTACCCTACCCGGGGAAGTGGCCGCCGGCTGCCCACACGAAACCTCAGCTCAAACCTCGCTCCACCTCATCGTGCCCCCACATTTTACTTTTTCTTTTTCTTTTTTGCTACTTGCCCACATTTTACGTACCCTTTGAAAGGGGAGAAACCAAGTGAGTCGATTTCCTTGTCCCTTCGGGGCCATCTGATAAAAGGTCGATTCGATGGCACAGTGGGCAGGAGACTCAAAGGTCAAAGCCCACTGGTGGGCCATCTAGAGGGAGACGAGAAGCTCGCAGCCGCCGTGGCCCATCATGCCCGCGGCAACACAGCTCGTCAACCCCCCCAACCATCTATCCATCCTGGCCGTCCATCCATAACCATAAATCCGCGGCATTTATTTATCTCTCCCGCCCATTGAACATGTCAACGCCGAGATTTATATTACTCTGAGCGCTCTTTAGTCTCAATGCTCGTACTAGTATACTCCCTTCGTGTCTCAAGTTTATGCAAAAACTTGAGACACTTATTTTGAGACGGAGGGAGTATTTCTGTTTTCTTTTTTGAGCTCACAGATTTTCTTTTTCATCACGATGCCCTAACCCAAATTCCATCAGGACAGTTTATGTTGTGTAATGTTGTGTCCTACCAAGGCCCGGGCCCACGAGGCAGCCTCTGTTTCGTCCCGGTCCGTGTGCTGACACAATCTCTCTCTCTCTCTGGGGTCGACACGGAACTGGGGACGCGCACCATATAAGCCAGCCCCACGGCCCCCGACCAACGCCGTGCCCGCTCCAAACTCAAACTCCCGTCGCCAGCCGCTCTCCTCTCCTCTCCTCGCGCCGGCCACGAACAAGGGTGGACGCGCGGGCTTGCTACACACATGGCGACGATGACCACGACGAAGACGGCGCTGCGCCACCGCGGGAGCTGCGGGCACGCGCTGGCGCCGGAGGAGGAGAAGGAGGACGACCTGGTGGCGCTGTCGAGGGAAGAGTGCATCGTCGACCATGTGGCACACTGAACCGAAGGCAGATAGGGAAGAGTGCATCCTCCCTGTACCGCAAGCATCCTCAAGGCCCGGAAGCTCTACCGCAAGCATCCTTCCTGTACCGCAGTGTGGGAGAGTGCCATTGGTGACCACACCGGCTGCGGTGAGTCCCGGGAGCACAGGATTATGCACTGGATTCAGCTCCGATGACGATGTGGAAGCGTTAAACCATGACTTCTTCAGTCCTGAACCTGTACCTGAAATTAGCATCAAAGGCCATAAAAACACTTTTAGAATGATGTCGATACGAATGATTTGACATTTAGATGAACAGAACGGTTTAACCTGTGGCCCAACTAATTCTTGAATTCGTAGATCCTTAAAAAGCTTATAATATGATCACATTTCTAATTATACAACAATAACATGATTTGTCTTTGAACTATACTCCAGTAAATAGATCAACTTAATCTTCCATCTTGTGTAATTAGCACTCAGTTGTTTCCAAATCATTGTTAATCCAATTAATTTGGTGCTTGTAGAAGTAGAAAAAAATAAAGTTACATTGTCTGAAATGAAGAATAGCAGTGCTATGTCGCCACACCTAACTATTAATGAAATCCCTGGATTCTGTGTTTAAGTAATTTATAGGAACAACACTGACAAAAATCAAGTGGCCTTTTCCATTATCAATGATTTGTGAAAAACGCCACTTCGACTATATTCATAATGAGCAGCAGATATGCATACATGTAATCTGGAAACTTTTCAAAAAGCACATCGAGTTAGAAAAACATATGTGACCAGTTAGAATTCAATACAGCTTTGTACCTGTAAGCATTCAGATCCATCACTTCCATAGAGAGTTCTCTGAAAGTAGTTCATGTCTTGTGTGGTGTGACAGCTCTCACATATGAAAACACTGAATCTGCCACCTGCACAAAGACGTGTATGTTATTTTCGTTGTTTAGTATACGCTTAGGAGATCAAAAATAAGATTATCCAATCAAATTTTGTAACCATGTATCTAATATCTTGGCATCCACAATCTATTTATATGTATCAAATATGTTGGGGAACTACCCGCAAAATCAACAGAACCAACCACTTCATGATAACTCGCAAGAAGTTAATGTCAATTTACAGTCTATATTTCTTCCCAACAACTACAGAGAAGTGGCACACGCACACATGCATTTTTACACTGAAAACTACAGGAAAAGGATTGACAGCAATAAAGACTCATAATATACAAGCACATGCGACATGACGAATGCATGGTGCTCAACAATCGCACGCAGCTTTCAGATTCAAAACTAAAGAAGAAAAAATCCCAAATGTATCTACTACTTCCTACCAAACACACAAAAACTGCATACAAATTAAATCCATTGCCAACATTCAGCAACTTGATGCACACACTGTTAGCCCAAACTACTGAGTAGCTAGCTTCTTCACGGCCGAACTATACAAGCAAAACACGCACTCACTTAGTGTAGCGCGCGCACACACGTGAAGGACACGTACTTGTAGTATATAATAACAACAATATTAAAGCTACTAAGCTAGCTCTCCTGTCAAGCTTCCACGTACTATGGTATGAGATTGACACGTGTTGCTTTCTTATTTAGCACGCTACCGAATTTCTTTTTTTATTTATTTTAACACAATACAATACATCTCATATATATATGCATATACACATCCTTACCAACGCAGTCACTCACATCCTACCCTTATAATAACTTTCGACATACTGAGCCGGCACAACTTTCTAAGATTAACGAAGTCATCGTACTCGACGGGAACGTCTCCTCTCACTAAACGAATAACGCCGAAAAGCTTGCAATAAATAAAGAAAAGTGTGAGCACTAACTAACACAGTAGATCGCATATGCTCATATATATGCGCATACATTTACCCTATTAACACACACGCACACCCTACACCTTTAACACTGTGAATAGTATAAAAGTGTAGCATTTTCTCTCGCTCTACCTTCTATATAGATACTGAATCGGCACAACATCTTGAAATTGATGAAGTCACTCTAGGTGCCTTTGTAGTCGTCGGGAACGTCTCCTCCCATTAAAGAATATCGCCGAAGAGCCTGCAATAAATCGAGAAAAATGTGAGCACCAGTGCCAACACAGTACAACGAATATGCTCATATATATGCACATAAACTCACCCCTATTAATGCTCACACGCACACCCTACCCCTATAACGTTATGAGTAGCGTACCATTTTTCTCATTCCACCTTCTATATAGATATTGAGCAATATCGCCGAAGAGCCTGCAATAAATCGAGAAAAATGTGAGCACCAGTCGCTGAAGAGCCTGCAATAAATCCAGAAAAATGCGAGCACCGCTGTCAACACGGTACAACACATATGCTCATATATATACACACACACTCACCCTTATCCGCGCACACACGCACACCCAACGTCTTGAAATTCATGACGTCACCCTAGGCGCTTTCGTAGTCAAGGGGAACGCCTCCACCCACTAAATGAATATCACCGAAAAGCCTGAAATAAATCCAGAAAAAAGCAAGCAGTAGGGCCAACACGATACAACGCATATGCTCATATATATGCACATACACTCAACTCTATTAACACACACACGCACACCCTACCCTTATAACGCTGTGAGTAGTATAAAGTGTAGCATTTTTTTTTCTCATTCTACCTTCTATATAAAGTTAAATTAATTATGATGCGATACCTAACAACTCCTTTCTGCATGACACCATAGGATAAGCAAACCAAAGAAAATTATGTGCCTTAGAGTATCTAGGTTAGTACAATTTAGACTATGAAAATTAGGCTTCATTTTGATTGATGATGCATCTCTAATTATGTTGTTTATGCCTGCTATTTTCACAACTAAGGGTTAAGCGATCAAACATATATTACTCAAAATATCATGTATAAAGAAATTGTCAACGCACTATAATGGCAAAAGGATTTAACTTTTTACTAGAGTATTTTCATTTATTTTTTCCTGTTTTGTGAACTAAAATGTGTATGCATTAGAGGAAAAAATTACATTGTTGGCTTTTTCACTGGGTTGCTAACACCGAGCCTGAAAAAATTAACCTTTGTATAAAGGTTAATCCTTTCTATTTTCCAATGCACTTTTTCTGTTGTTTTTCCTTCCTCTATATCTTGCTTCGTTCACTAATACAAATTTCCATCTGTTGTAGGTCGGGGTATTAGGGAGTAATGTGATCCTTAAAATATATACCGGAGGAATTTTCCTTCGGTTCGAACGACCTTCATTTTGTTAAACTTTTGGTTGCATCAGACGGTTTTCAAATTATGTTTCTCTTGGTAGAAAGAGATTTGGCTGAAACATTTAGGATATATAGCTAAGTGTTTGTAACCATGGATGAACTGTTTTTATTACCTTTTGCTATTTATCTAAGTTAAATTGGATTACACATTACCAATTGCCTTCTTTTTTCTATACGAAAAACAACACAACCATGCACATGGGCTTCACGACGGGCGCGGCGTGTCGCCGCGCCTCTGCCTGCTAGTAGTACTTATATTAGCTCATTGGCTGGATGGAGTGGAATGCTTTTACAATGATGGACTCAGGTCCTTTTATAGGTGATTCAAACCGACTATGGCTGAGATATTTCTACTAGCTGCCCACCTCATCTCTTACGTGTACTAGACTAGAAGCTACTCCCTCTGTCCGGGTTTATTAGGCCTCCTATTATTTTGGGTTAAAGTTTGGCCTAAAAATTAACTAACAAAATATATACTATATGTTACAAAAACCATATTGTTGGAAAGATCTTTCAAATACAAATCTAACAGTATAATTTTTTATAGCATATACTTCATATTTTAATAGTCTATAGATGGTCAAAGTCTGGCCCAAAATAAGAAGGGCCAAATAAATCCGGACGGAGGTACTACTAGTTACCTACAGCTCAACACACTAGTAGAAAACAGGGCTTTGGTTGAGGCCAGGATAAGGGCATTAATCCCGGTTCACTTACGAACCGGGACCAAAGGGTGCACCAGTCCCGGTTCGTGAGGCCAGGGCGCCGGCCGGGCCTCGGGGGCCATTGGTCCCGGTTCGTCTGACACTTTTGGTCCCGGTTCCAGACACGAACCGGGACCAATGGGCCTCGCTCCTGGCCCAGCACCTTTAGTCCCGGTTGGTGGCTGGAACCGGGACCAAAGGTCGGTCTTCTGTCCCGGTTCTAGCCACCAACCGGGACTAAAGATAAGCCTATATATACCCCCGCCCCTGCCCGCTCACTCTGTTTTTTGGCCGGCCGGCGTGTGCAGGTGTGTGTTGCTCTAGCTCTCACCTCCTATGCACATGAGGTGTTCGATGAAATGCCCAAGCCACACTTAAGCTTTCTCCTCTCCAAGCTCCATTTTCCTCAAGATTTGTCTAGGTTTGGCGGTCCGTCCTGTCCCGTCCCCGTCCTCACCGCCGTCGATCGCCCGCGCCGATCTCGTCGCCGGCACCACCGTGGTGAGCCTCTTGTTCTTATCTTCTTTCTAAAAGAAAAAAATTCTTACTTGTATGATTTAGATAGATACTTGTACAATTTTCTTACTTTTATTATTGTTTGTTATTATATAGTGCCATGGTTTTGGTATCCGCCCCCGTCGGCCCTCGTCCTGTCTATGATTCGGATGTGGTATATTATCTTTTATAACTATTTGTTTCATTTAGTGTTTATGACAATTATGCCGACCAACGTGACATAGATGTTTTTATCTAGGAGGTATGTGAACCGGAAATTCTAACCGACCCTCTTGTCGAGAGGTTAAATTTAGTTGAAAAAGAAAACAATTACTTGAAGAAAAAATTGAAAAGAATTGAGGAGGAGAAGATGGAATTGGAGTTGCATGTTGCCGATATCGTCGAAGATCACAAGATCAAGATGGATGTAATGCGCTTGAAGATTAGAAAGATTAGAAAATATGCTATTCATACTGAGGCTTGGTATTGTTGGAAATATGCCCTAGAGGCAATAATAAAATGGTTATTATTATATTTCCTTGTTCATGATAATTGTCTATTGTTCATGCTATAATTGTATTAACCGGAAACCGTAATACATGTGTGAATACATAGACCACACCATGTCCCTAGTGAGCCTCTAGTTGACTAGCTCGTTGATCAATAGATGGTCATGGTTTCCTGACCATGGACATTGGATGTCGTTGATAACGGGATCACATCATTAGGAGAATGATGTGATGGACAAGACCCAATCCTAAGCATAGCACAAGATCGTGTAGTTCGTCTGCTAGAGCTTTTCTAACCCAATCATTTCCTTAGACCATGAGATTGTGCAACTCCCGGATACCGTAGGAATTCTTTGGGTGTATCAAACGTCACAACGTAACTGGGTGACTATAAAGGTGCACTACAGGTATCTCCGAAAGTGTCTGTTGGGTTGGCATGAATCGAGACTGGGATTTGTCACTCCGTGTGACGGGGAGGTATCTCTGGGCCCACTCGGTAATACATCATCATAATGAGCTCAATGTGACTAAGGAGTTAGTCACGGGATCATGTGTTACGGAACGAGTAAAGAGACTTGCTGGTAACGAGATTGAACAAGGTATAGGGATACCAACGATCGAATCTCGGGCAAGTAACATACCGATGGACAAAGGGAATTGTATACGGGATTAATTGAATCCCCGACATCGTGGTTCATCCGATGAGATCATCGTGGAACATGTGGGATCCAATATGGGTATCCAAATCCTGCTATTGGTTATTGGCCGGAGAGGTGTCTGGGTCATGGCCGCATGGTTCCCGAACCCGTAGGGTCTACACACTTAAGATTCAGTGACGCTAGAGTTGTAATGGAAATTGTATGTGGTTACCGAAAGTTGTTCGGAGTCCCGGATGAGATCCCGGACGTCGCGAGGAGTTCCGAAATGGTCCGGAGGTAAAGATTTATATATGGGAAGTCCTATTTTGGCCACCGGAAAATGTTCGGGATTTTTCGGTATTGTACCGGGAAGGTTCTAGAAGGTTCCGAAGTGGTGCCCACCTGCATGGGGGGACCCACATGAACGTGGGTAGTGGGGGCAAGGCCCCACACCCCTGGTCAAGGCGCACCAAGATCCCCCCTTAGAAGGAATAAGATCATATCCCGAAGGGATAAGATCAAGATCCCTAAAAAGGGGGGATAACAATCGGTGGGGAAGGGAAAGGATGGGATATCTTTCCTCCCACCTTTGCCAATGCCCCAATGGACTTGGAGGGCAAGAAACCAGCCCCCTCCACCCCTATATATAGTGGGGAGGCGCATGGGAGCCTCACACCTTGCCCCTGGCGCAGCCCTCCCCCCTCCTACACCTCCTCCTCCTCCGTAGTGCTTAGCGAAGCTCTGTCGGAGAACCACGAGCTCCACCGCCACCACGCCGTCGTGCTGCCGGAGCTCTCCCTCAACTTCTCCTCTCCCCTTGCTGGATCAAGAAGGAGAAGACGTCCTCGGGCTGTACGTGTGTTGAACGCGGAGGCGCTGTCCGTTCGGCGCTTGGATCGGATCTTCCGCGATTTGAATCGCCGCGAGTACGACTCCATCAACCGTGTTCTTTGCAACGCTTCCGCTTAGCGATCTTCAAGGGTATGAAGATGCACTCCCTCTCTCTCGTTGCTAGCATCTCCTAGATTGATCTTGGTGACACGTAGGAAATTTTTTGAATTATTACTACGTTCCCCAACAGGTATCATTATGCCGTTGGATCAATTGGTACCTTAGTTGCGGTTATGATCGCATTTGTTGTTGCATTTAAATGTTTTACATAGTTTCAATGTATGTTTTAATTAGATGCTCTAGAGAGCTATATGTTGTTCAATGAGAACTATGTATGAACTTTACGTATTTATTTTGGTCACTACTGTACTTTGGTTTTAATGTGATGACGAACTTCTATTAATTTGGTCACTTCTCTATTCATGATGTTCTGTAATGGTTTTTGATACACTTAATTATATAATGCACGCAGATGAACCGGCAATGGATGTACGGTGACCGACACACCTCCGAGCACCTTAAGGGCCTGCATAATTTTCTCGAAGTGGCTGAGGCAAACAAGCAGAATGGTTTTATGTATTGTCCATGTACTATCTGTGGGAATACGAAGGATTACTCTAACTCGAAAACCCTTCACGTCCACCTGCTTGAGAAGGGTTTCATGCCACACTATAATGTTTGGACCAAGCATGGAGAAAGAGGGGTTATGATGGAAGACAACGAAGAAGAAGAGGATGATGACAACTATCCGCCCCCTGAATACGGTGATGCTGCAATGGGGGGAAGCTGAAGATCAAGAGGAACCAGACGATGTGCCCGATGATGATATTCGCCGGGTCATTGTTGATGCAAAGAGACAATGCCAAAGTGAAAGGGAGAAGTTGAAGTTCGATCGCATGTTAGAGGATCACAAAAAAGGGTTGTACCCAAATTGCGAAGATGACAACACAAAGCTCGGTACCACACTAGAATTGCTGCAATGGAAGGCAGACAATGGTGTATCTGACAAGGGATTTGGTTCGCTACTGAAAATAATGAAGAAGAAGCTTCCAAAGGATAACGAATTGCCTGACAGTAAGTACAAAGCAAAGAAGGTTCTACGCCCTCTAGGATTGGAGGTGCATAAGATACATGCATGCCCTAATGACTGCATCCTCTATCGCGGTGCGTACGAGGATTTGAACGCATGCCCGGTATGCTGTGCATTGTGGTATAAGATCAGACGAGATGACCCTGGTGATGTTGAGGGCCAGCGCACCGGGAAGAGGGTTCCTGCCAAGGTGATGTGGTATGCTCCTATAATACCACGGTTGAAACGTTTGTTCAGAAACAAAGAGCATGCCAAGTTGATGTGATGGCACAAGGAAGACCGTGAGAAAGATGGGAAGTTGAGAGCACCCGGTGATGGGTCGCAGTGGAGAAAGATCGAGAGAAAGTGGGGGGACTTTACAGGTGACCCAAGGAACGTATGGTTTGGTTTAAGTACAGATGGCGTTAATCCTTTTGGGGAGCAGAGCAGCAAGCATAGCACATGGCCTGTGACTCTATGTATGTATAACCTTCCTCCTTGGTTGTGCATGAAACGGACGTTCATTATGATGCCAGTGCTCATCCAAGGCCCTAAGCAACCCGGCAATGACATTGATGTGTACCTAAGGCCATTAGTTGATGAACTTTTACAACTGTGGAATGGAAAAGGTGTACGTGTGTGGGATGAGCATGCACAAGAGGAATTTGACCTACGAGCGTTGCTGTTTGTAACCATCAATGATTGGCCAGCTCTCAGTAACCTTTCAGGACAGACAAACAAGGGATACCACGCATGCACGCACTGTTTAGATGACACCGAAAGTATATATTTGGACAAATGCAGGAAGAATGTGTACCTGGGGCATCGTCGATTTCTTCCGACCAATTATCAATGTCGAAAGAAAGGAAAGCATTTCAAAGGTGAGGCAGATCACCGGAAGAAGCCCGCCCTCCGTACTGGTGATCACATACTTGATATGGTCAATGATTTACAAGTAATCTTTGGAAAGGGTCCTGGCAGACTATCTGTTCCGAATGACGCTGAGGGACGCGCACCCATGTGGAAGAAGAAATCTATATTTTGGGACCTACCTATTGGAAAGACCTAGAGGTCTGCTCTGCAATCGACGTGATGCACGTGACGAAGAATCTTTGCGTGAACCTGCTAGGCTTCTTGGGAGTGTATGGGAAGACAAAAGATACACTGGAGGCACGGGAGGACCAACAACGTGTGCACGAAAAAGACGGCATGCATCCAAAGCAGTATGAAGGTCCTGCCAGCTACGCTCTTACCAAAGAAGAGAAGGAAATCTTCTTTGAATGCCTGCTCAGTATGAAGGTCCCGTCTGGCTTCTCGTCGAATATAAAGGGAATAATAAATATGGCAGAGAAAAAGTTCCAGAACCTAAAGTCTCATGACTGCCACGTGATTATGACGCAACTGCTTCCGGTTGCATTGAGGGGGCTTCTACCGGAAAACGTTCGATTAGCCATTGTGAAGCTATGTGCATTCCTCAATGCAATCTCTCAGAAGGTAATCGATCCAGAAATCCTACCAAGGTTAAAGAGTGATTTGGTGCAATGTCTTGTCAGTTTCGAGCTGGTGTTCCCACCATCCTTCTTCAATATCATGACGCACGTCCTAGTTCATCTAGTCGACGAGATTGGCATTCTGGGCCCTGTATTTCTACACAACATGTTCCCCTTTGAGAGGTTCATGGGAGTCTTAAAGAAATATGTTCGTAACCGTGCTAGGCCAGAAGGAAGCATCTCCATGGGCCATCAAACAGAGGAAAGCATTGGGTTTTGTGTTGACTTTATTCCTGACCTTAAGCCGATTAGTCTCCCTCAATCGCGGTATGAGGGGAGACTGACTGGAAAAGGCACGCTAGGAGCGAATTCAATAATATGTAGGGACGGGCATTCTTGGTCTCAAGCACACTACACAGTTCTACAGAATTCTACCTTGGTGACCCCGTATGTCAATGAAGACAAGAATATTCTGCGCTCCAAACACCCGGAGCAGTGTGACGACTGGATTACATGTGAACACATCAGGACTTTCGGCAGTTGGTTGCAAACACATCTCATGGGTAACACCACTGTTGCAGATGAGTTGTACTCGTTGGCCAGGGGACCATCTTCGACTGTATTGACTTACAAAGGGTACGAGATAAATGGGAATACATTTTACACAATCGCCCAAGATCAAAAGAGCACCAACCAAAACAGTGGTGTCCGCTTTGATGCAGCAACCAACAGGGGAAAGGACACATATTATGGTTACATAGTGGACATATGGGAACTTGACTATGGACATGATTTTAAGGTCCCTTTGTTTCGGTTCAAATGGGTCAATCTGTCAGGAGGCGGGGTACAGGTAGACCCGCAGTACGGAATGACAACAGTGGATCTGAACAATCTTGGGTACACAAACGAACCATTCGTCCTAGCCAATGATGTGGCGCAGGTTTTCTATGTGAAGGACATGTCTACCAAACCGAGAAAAAGAAAAGATAAGGAAGCGAATACATCATACGATGAGCCAAAGCGCCACATAGTTCTTTCAGGGAAAAGAGACATCGTGGGAGTGGAGGGCAAGACAGACATGTCTGAAGATTATGAAAAGTTTCATGAAATTCCTCCCTTCAAAGTGAAGGCTGACCCAATCACCCTGTTAAACGATGAAGATTATCCATGGTTACGACGCAATAAGCAAGGGACACACGCGAAGAAAAAGTGAAGACTTTCTCTCCACAACTATTCTGTAACAGATGAGTTTTCGTCCGAAACCCTGATACTTCGAAAGAGATTATCCAGTTTGTACACGAAGTGCATCCAGTTTTTCCCATAACCCTCTCAACTTTTTAGCACATGCTATGTGGGTTAAATGATGATACCATGCCAACTTTCAACCATTTCAGAGTTCATTTGCAGAGCTTTTCAATTCAGGGTCATTTTAGCTCAAAATAAATCATGAAATGCATGAAAAATAGGAAATGAAGTCAGAAAAGGTTTGAAAAGTGATGATGTGGCTTTGAATGGTGCATATTGAATGCAGAAAAAGTCTTGAGTTTAAATATGTTTGAAAAATTGAAATCCTTTTGTAATAGACGAGTTTTCGTCCGAAACCCTCATACTTCGAAACAGATTGTCCAGTTTGTACACGAAGTGCATCCAGTTTTTCCTGTAACCCTCTCAACTTTTTAGCACATGCTATGTGGGTGAAATTATGATACCATGCCAACTTTCAACCATTTCAGAGTTCATTTGCAGTGCTTTTCAATTCAGGGTCATTTTAGCTCAAAATAAATCATGAAATGCATGAATAATAGCAAATGAAGTCAAAAAAGGTTTGAAAAGTGATGATGTGGCTTTGAATGGTGCATATTGAATGCAGAAAAAGTCTTGAGTTCAAATATGTTTAAAAAATTGAAATCCTTTTGTAATAGACGAGTTTTCGTCCAAAACCCTGATACTTCGAAAGAGATTATCCAGTTTGTACACGAAGTGCATCCAGTTTTTCCTGTAACCCACTCAACTTTTTAGCACATGCTATGTGGGTGAAATTATGATACCATGCCAACTTTCAACCATTTCAGAGTTCATTTGCAGTGCTTTTCAATTCAGGGTCATTTTAGCTCAAAATAAATCATGAAATGCATGAAAAATAGCAAATGAAGTCAGAAAAGGGTTGAAAAGTGATGATGTGGCTTTGAATGGTGCATATTGAATGCAGAAAAAGTCTTGAGTTAAAATATGTTTAAAAAATTGAAATCCCTTTGTAATAGACGTGTTTTCGTCCGATCAAAGTTATTTAACTTAATATTATATAAAATTTATGCAACTAAAATTATCAAAGTTATTTTTATTAAAAACTTTAATAGCAAAAAGAATATTCATAAAGTATTTTTTGTTAAGAACTTTTAATATGCAAAAAAATAACATAAAAAAATAGCAAAAGTGAAAATAGATGCGAATTTATAGAGAAAATTTAACCTAACTTTGAATTTAGGTTGAATTTTCTCTATAAATTCGCATCTATTTTCACTTAGTAGGCCCCACAGAGCAGAAAGAGGTCGGTTAGGCCCACATGCCTGCTTTAGAGAGGAGCTCAACGTTGCAGCCGCGGCGGGGCTTATAAACAGGTCCGGGCACCCTTCGCTTGGCGAGGTGGGACTAAACATCCAACCGCACCGCGGCTGTGCCAGGCACAGGCCTTTGGTCCCGGTTGGTGGCTCGAACCGGGACCAATGCCACCCTTTCGTCCCGGTTGGTGCCACCAACCGGGACCAAAGGTCTCTGCTTCCCGCCCTTTGGGATGTTGAAATTGACCTTTAGTCCCAGTTGGTGGCACCAACCGGGACGAAAGGGGGCCTTTCGTCCCGGTTGGAGCCACCAACCGGGACTAAAGGGGGGGGCTATATAAGCAGGGACTTAGGAATTTTTCAGATTTCATCTGCAGTTGCCCCCGACAACGCCGAGCACATCGACGCCGCCAGGCTGCCCGAGCTCGCCGTCGACGCCCTCGCCGCCCTCTGCCCCATCGACGCCGTCAGGCTGCTCCACCTCGCCGTCGACGCCCTCGCCGACGCCCTCGACGCTGCCCCTGCCCCGACGCCCTCGACGCCGCCCCTGCCCTACGCTGCCGCCGTCCCGACCCGACGCCGTCGCCGCTCCTCGCCGGTCTCCTCCGTCGCTCCGTCGCCGTCGCCGCTCCTCGCCGGTAAGGCTCCCCCCTCCTCTCTGTTTAGTTGATTTAGTTAATTTAGTTGTTTAGTTAATTTAGTTAATTTTAGTTGTTTTAGTTGTTTTAGGATATACAAAAGCGGTAGTTAATTTTGTTAATTTAGTTGTTTTTATTGTTTAGTTGTTTTTAGTTGTTTTTATTATTTTAGTTGATTTAGTTAATTTAGTTGTTTAGTTAATTTAGTTAATTTTAGTTGTTTTAGTTGTTTTAGGATATACAAAAGCGGTAGTTGATTTAGTTAATTTAGTTGTTTTAGTTGTTTTCATTGTTTAGTTGTTTTTATTGTTTAGTTGTTTTTATTGTTTAGATGTTTAGTTGTTTTATCGTCGGTCGTCGGTGACGCGATATCGGGGAGTCTCCGACGATCGTCGGTGAGGGAGAGTACCCCCCGACGATAGTCGGTGAGGGAGAGTCCCCGACGATATCGAGGAGTCCCCGACGATCGTCGGTGACGCGATATGATGTTTAATTAGATGTTTAAATGTTTAGTTGCATAGCGTAGCCGTTGAGTCGACGATGCCCGGCCAGCATCCTCGTCGTCGACTCGGTGGCAACCACCTGCTTGAGAGGCGCCATGTCCGGGACTAGGCTCCGCCGGGCTGGCACTGGGAGGTGCTGCCTTCCGGGGCGCCCAGCTTGGTGAGGAATTAGGGTCCCGTCGTCGACCCGGAGGTTCTTTGGTGGCGGTCGCGTGGACCACTGTCGGTGCAGAGGGAGCCGCCCCCCGCGGAGGTGGTACGTCGCCGTGTCAGGGAGGAGGACGAGCACGTCCAACGCTACATGGCTGCGTTGGACGCCAGGTTCTCCAATACCTGGCAGGTTCTTCAGGGATCTCACCCGAGCTATGATCCTGTCATAGTTCCTTCTCTTTGGGTGTCCACCGCCTGCGCCGCGAGACGTCAACTAGATCTGTATTAGTGATATTATATAATAATATTCGAGATGTATTAGTGATAATATTCGATGATGTATTAGAGATACTATTCGATGATGTATTAGTGATATTATATGATCGTATTGTTGCATTGCCTTGTATTGATTTGCATATCTCATGTTTGTATATTGCCATGTTGTAATATTTGCAGAAACTATGGATCACAGAGACTTAGAAAAAGAACAGTTGTTGGGGGATATAATCCTCGCCGAAGGTGATCCCTTGTCGTATCTCAACGACACCGATGGTCAGGAAGGAGAGGATGACAGCTCCGGTGATCCAACAATGGAGGAGGAAGGAGATCATGACGGCTCCGGTGACCGAATGGCGGAGGAAGGAGATCATGATCACGGCTCCGGTGACCGAACGGAGGAGGGAGCCTCAACTGTTGCAAAGTCCGACGAGGTAAGGAGACGAGTCCCGAAGAAAAGGTTGCGCTCGGATGAAAGGTTCACGATCACAGAAGTCGCGAAAGATGGCCAACCGATTGCTCCCAAGCGGACCAAGGACGCATTTGTACATCAGTGTGGAGTTGTTGTTAGGGACTATGTCTCGATCAGCACCCAGCAATGGAATAAGAATAATAAGGACCCTGAAGTTTCTTATGTCCAGGATAGACTGAAAGATGATCTTTGGACCGAGCTGATGACAAATTTCAGCCTACCGCGAGAGGAGGATCCGAATAACCCAGTTATAGAGCGAAAGGTCAAGGCGTTTGCTCTTAAGAAGATGGCAGAACTATTCAGGAACTGGAAGAAAGAGTTGAACACAAAGTTTGTCGAGAAAGAGGAGACTCCGGTATTCATCGGTTGATATGAGAAGATAAGAGATCAATGGCCCGGATTTGTGGCCTACAAGAAATCAGAGAAGGGTAAGAAAAGGTCACTGACAAACAAGAAAAATGCTGCAAAGAAGAAGTATCACCATCACACGGGGTCAGGTGGCTACTACAAAGCCCGGCCGTTGTGGGACAAAGCTGAGCAAGACCTGCTTGCTAAGAATGTCCAACCAGCGACATTGCACTGGCCAGATCGTTCAAGGACTTGGTTCTTCGGGGTTGGGGGAACTTTGGACCCAGAAGCAGGGGAGTGTGCTTGGACAGACGAGCAACCTGCAATACCCTTCCGGATGCTTCAGGCAGCAATCAAGGCAGCGCAGGAAGGGATGTTCATTCCCGACAGAGAGAAGGACGAGCTGACAGAGGCCCTCGGGAATCCTGAACACCCTGGACGAACACGAGACACATCAGGCTCCGTTCCGTGGGTGCATGGGTTTCCCGACAGCGGTGGTTATAAAAGCCGAGAGAGAAAGAGGAAACAGGAAGCAAGCGAAATGCAGAAGCTCAATGCAAGATTAGCAAAACTAGAGGAACTTGAGAGCCAGCGAGCTACCGGCCAACCATCTGAGCGGCACGAAGATCCTTCCTTCGACGCTGCCCCAGAAGCTACCCCACCATCTCAGCGGAGAAGCAGCGTGGCTTCCACGGAGCTCGTTCAGCCTGATTTCACGGCTCCTCGCTACCCCGTGGATAGTATCACGGAGGCTGAACATTGCGAGCTAATGACGAAATGCCAGAACCTGACCTTGAAGGCGGCGGTCGGCTCTGTTATACCTCCTCGAGCTGAGGGAACTTTCCATTGCCGTCTGATTCCACATGGCTATGCTGTTGTGACGGTGGATGAAGTAATGGATGGATTTGAGGGGCTGGAGCTTGACAACCCTACAGGTGAAGAGGATATTATTCTTCTGGAAAATGCTTTGAGGAGTACCTGTCTATGGAGAAAGGAGTACATCAAGCTTCCAAACTGGACGCCTCAGCAGACTCAGCCTCCTCCGGCGCGCCAGGGCACTCCGCCTCCTCCTCCTCCTCCGGCGCGTCAGGGCACTCCGCCTCCTCCTTCTCCTCCTCCGGCGCGTCAGGGCACTCTGCCTCCTCCTTCGCCTCCTCCGGCGCGTCAGGGCACTCCGCCTCCTCCTCCTCCTCCGGCGCGTCAGGGCACCCCGCCTCCTCCGGTGCGTCAGCAACGGCGGAAGAGAGACGCCGCCGCTCCGGCGGCTAGCAGTACAATAGGCGGGAAGAAATACAAATTTGGTCCAAGCCTCAAGCCTCTTCCAAAATTACCATATGAGAGGACTGACAAGGAAAACGCTGAAATCAGTGAAGCCGAAGTGAAGGCCCATTTTGCACGGAAACGTCCACCTCCGAAGGAAACGGTAGATCCGGTGAAAGGGAGGCGCACTCTGGAGGCCCTGAAGCGACCACCACCGCCTCCGCGGCAATCCAACTATGACCGCTGTATTCAGAAGACATATGGTGAAGCGCGGCGGTCGGGAAGTACTTCCAGTGCTGCAAGTGAAAAAAAACGAAGAAGTGGGAAAACAATTCCCCAGCTCGGCGAACAGGAGAAGCAATCGTGCCCCCCGCTCAAGGTGTCTAGCGATATCGCTAATCATCCGGTGCTACTGTCTGGTACCACTCTTGGTGATTACGTGGACGATGATGTACAGTTTGAAACGGCTGAGGTAGTAGTAGCAGAGGACTTTAGATACGAGCACGGGAAGCCTCTCGTCAAACCTGATCATCCTCCTCTAACAACGATGATGCAAAAATTGCATGAATGGTACATGGAAACCTGCAGGAAGTCTGGGACCGACAGTTTGATGGTCGGAATTTAAAAAGAGCACGACTTCATTGGAGTCGACCTGATGCATGTTGAATTTGTGGAGTTATTTCAGTTATTCAATCAAGAGGCCCTCGACAAACAACTCATGATTTGCTACTGTCTGTAAGTATTACTTCTATAATTAAGTCTCTAGCTCAGCTCGTTCATTGCATGTATATATAATTATCCTCACTATATTATGCAGATTGAAGATGGTCGAATGCAAAAAAACAAAACAAATCTATGACATTGGGTTCATTAGCCCAAATACCGTAAATGAATGGTCGGTACAAAAGGAAGCCAAAGATACCGAGGAGAACTTGCTAGAATCATTCCTTAGACATCAAAACAAAAGCGAAATACTCTTTCCTTCCAACTTCAAGTGAGTGTTACTGTCTTGTGCATATTCGGTTTCGCTTACTCGAGGTTAAGTAATGTAATTGATGAGTTATGCGTGCGCAGGTTCCACTATATTCTGCTATCCATTAATCTTGTCGGGGCATTAGTAACTGTCTTAGACTCGAGACGTAAAGATCCCGAGTATTATGCGGACATGACTGCAATGCTCCAGAAGTAAGTTCAATCAATACCGGGACCATATCGGCAACTTTCGTTCATTTCCTGATATCAAGTAATCATTTTCTTTGTCGGGCAGGGTTTGGAAAAAGTTCACCACTATGGTTCCGGGTCTGAAGAAGGAGCTGCGATTTACACACCCCAAAGTAAGTAGTACTAGCTAGTTTCACGCATCTCTCATTGATTCTAGTTTCATCAATACCATTATCATGCTTGCTTATCAGTTTGATTGAACTCTATTCTCGTAAAGTGCTTGTACCGGGCACCCGGGAATCATTTATGTGGATACTACGTATGCGAGTTCATTCGCCACTCGACCTCTGAGCGGGGATTCTCTGAGAAACAATTTGAAGTACGTAAACAATATTCACAATTTTATTTTAACTATTACCATCAATTGTGTTGAGTTTCATTCATATATATGTATTGACCCCCTTCTTTAAATTAGATCTGGCAAATGCGGGATGAACTCCTACCATATGATCGCATACGAGCAATTCAAGAGGAATTGGCGGGATTCTTTCTTGACCACGTCATACCTGAACACGGAGAATATCATGTGGAATTGCAATGGTCTTAGGTAGATGATGTTAGGGATTGTAAGAGATGTTATATTGTACATATGTAGTAGCGTCAGATAGATATACGAAAACTTGTTGTTCGACCAAGCACGGAGAAAGAGATGTCACTTCTCTCTATATATGTTCATGACGATCTTGTGTACTTAATGGTTTCCTTCATTTGCTTACTAGCTAGCGTCGAGTTCTCTCTATATGTATAGTAGCTAGCGTCGACCAAGCATGGAGAAAGAGAGGTCACTTCTCTCTATTAGCTAGCTAACACAATATGAAACCCCTAAATTAACCCTCCAAAACCCCTAAACCCCCCCTTCAAAAAAAAACCCCAGCACCTGCGAGCTGCTGACGCGTGGCTGCTTTTTGGTCCCGGCTGGTGCTACCAACCAGGACTAAAGGTCCTCCTGCCTGGGCTCCCCGCAGCGGCCACGTGGATCCCCTTTGGTCCCGGTTCGTAAGCAAACCGGGACTAAAGGTTTTGGGTATTAGTCCCGTTTGTTTTGTCCCGGTTCCAGAACCGGGACTAAAGGCCCTCTGGAACCGGGACTAGTACCCTGTTTTCTACTAGTGACATTAGCTAGCTAGCTTGCTTAAGTGGTAAGCAACGCAACTGTTGCTGACGTGCCGACATGTCTATTTACTTCTTAGGTAAGTAATTTTCTGTTGCCGCTGCATGCATGCTACCTAAGACAAGGTTGACTCAACATTTTCCCCCTCAACCTTGTCGAAGAAGCTTGATGTTGACGATCCCAATTTTGTCGTGCAACTCCTTGAGTCGGACATGACCAAGTGCCTTCGTCGGGATGTTCACCTCCTTGGGGTTTGCGGTCGTCTTGCATGCTCGCCGAGAAGGTCCTCCTAGGCCTCGAAACCCGTGTAGAGCGCCAACGTTGTTGTTGGCATCGAACAGGTCAAACCGTGCTGTTGGCGGGGACACGAACTGCCCGGCAACCACCTCGCTCAAGGACGCCGGTGTTGATGGGGTCGTAGTTCTTACGTCACACTGCCCGGGAACTCCCTTCCTGGGGTCGTTGTGCCGGATGACGCACTACTCGGGAATGCCCTTCCGAGGGTCAATGTGCCGGATGTCGCACTAACCGGAGTGGCTCCTCTAATGGTAGCGGAGTCCTTGTCGCTTTTCGCGTCAGACTTGCTTGTCGGGTTTCCCCCGACAGTCGTGAGTCTTGCCTCCTGGACGGACTCGATGGTCCCCGAGCACGTCGGGGTCGCGACATGGCCGACCAGAGAGTGTCGCGCCTCCTGCACAGCCTCGTTGGTCACTAGAGTCACGGTCGAGGCCTTGCCACCCCATGGCCGTCTCTTCACCGCCTCCCAGTTGATAGGCCCCGAAAACAACATTGTCGAGTACCTTGCCAGAGTTGGTGTTGAGGCGAACGAAGAGTGCCGTGTCACCCATACGGGCTTGGAGAACCCCGAGAACCTGGTTGTCGGGGTGTGGCCGACCTGAGTTGATGTGTGCTCCTCCATGGGCTCAATGGTCACTAGCATCATGGTAGGGACGTGGCCCACCAGATTCATCGTTGCCGTGCCTCCTGACACAGGCTTGTCACGTCTCGAGGTTGTCGGGGATGCCGTTGTCGTGCCAACTTGCACGGGCTTGTCGGGTCCCCAGGATGTCGAGACCACGATTGCCGTTGCAACTTGCATGGGCTTGTCGGGTCCCGAGGATGTTGGGGCCGCGATTGTCCTGCCAACTTGCACGGGTTTGACCAGCATCGCAGGGGACATGGTTGCCGGGGTGTGGCTCTCCCACACCCGGGTCTTCATCGCCTCCCAATCGTAGGCCCCCGAGAATGTTGTTGTTGGGGAGAGCGCTACCGATGTCGGGAGGGGATTAGTTGAAGAGCTCCGTGCCTCCCGCATGGACTTGACGGTTGCCGGCACCGTGGTTGCCGGAGGTGCTGCGCCCTCCTGCACGGCTTCGATGCTTGTCGGTACCATGGTTGTCGGAGGCGCTGGGCCCTCCTGCATTCTCGCGGCCGTCTTCAAGGCGGTCCTCGACCACCCGCAACCGGCCCGTGAGCTCCTCTATGGAAAGCTCGGTCAGGTCAAGCAAGGTCTCGATGGAGATTGCTACCTAAGCAAAACGAGGTGGCACTACGCGGAGAAATTTCTGCACGACTCTCGCGCCGTCCATGGTGTCGCTGAGCGCACGGAGCTGGGACGCAAGGTTGGAGATCCGCATGGCGAAGTCGTCAACGAGCTCGCCCTCCTTGAAGGTGATGTTCTCGAAGTCCACCCGCAGCTTCTGCGTGTTCGCCTCACGCACGCGGTTGCTGCCGAGGCACTGGGTCCGGATGGCTTCCCACACCTCCTTGGCGCTTGCCTTCGTCGCGAGCATGCCGCGCATCTCCGGCGACGTGGCGCGCATGATTGCCGCCACGGCTTTCCTGTCCTCCTTTCTCTCGACCGTGTCGTCCTCCATGGGAACCGAGAGGCTCGCCGCATGGAGGTTGCACTCCATGATCAACGCCCACTCGTTGTAGTTCGAGCGCGTGAGCATCGGGAAGGTGATGGGCATGCTACCGCTGACTACGGTCTCATGCACGATCTCCCTAACCACGACCTCACCGCCATGGCCGCGCCTGGACCGGCTGCGCCCTCGCCGCTCCAGCGGAGGCGGCGACTGGGAGTCGTCCTGTGGTGGCTGCGACTTGGAACCACCCGAGGTGGTGCGCTACTGCTCTCCCTCTACACGCGACATGGCTACCGCAACCTGAGGCTCTGATGCCAAACTACTGAGTAGCTAGCTTCTTCACGGCCGAACTACACAAGCAAAGCACACACTCACTTAGTGTAGCACGCACACACACACACAAGTGAAGGACACTTGCTTGTAGTAGTACTTATATTAGCTCATCGGCTGGATGGGAGTGGAATGCTTTTACAACGACGAGCTCAGGTCCTTTTATAGGTAATTTGGTATCAGAGCATGCATGCAGCGGCAACAGAAAAGTACTTACCTAAGAAGTAAACATGCATTTCGACAGGTCGGCAACACTTGCGTTGCTTACCACTGAAGCAAGCTAGCTAGCTAATGTTGAGTTGTAGGTAACTAGTAGTAGCTTCTAGTCTAGTACACGTAAGAGATGAGGTGGGCAGCTAGTAAATATCTCAGTCATAGTCGGTTTGAATCACCTATAAAACGACCTGAGTCCATCGTTGTAAAAGTATTCCACTCCCATCCAACCAATGAGCTTATATAAGTACTACTACAAGAAAGTGTCCTTCACATGTGTTTTCGCGCTGCACTAAGTGAGTGTGTGTTTTGCTTGTGTAGTTCGGCCCTGAAGAAGCTAGCTACTCAGTAGTTTGGGCTAACACAGACCATCCATTCCCTGTCAGACCAATTAGAACCGCCTAGTTTCAGAACATCTTTACGTTGCACAAAAATCGGGCAGGGGAACGGAGGAAGGAAGGAACAGAAGAAGGGGTGCAGACCTAGTTGAGCTTCGCGGAGTCGATGGAGGTGACCGAACCAGGGACGCGGAGGACATCCATGTCCAGCTCCGCTGTAGCTCATCTCCTATGGCAGCGTGATGCACGGCGAGGGCGCATCGGCCTCCGGCAGCTCGCCGCAAGAGAGGGAGAGATGGATTAGGGCAGCGCCACAACCGCGTTGTGCAGAGGAGGCAGTTTCTCTGGAATTCCCTATTAGACGCATGTTGCGTCAAACTGTCAAGGCTTCACAACTAGCGGTCGACGAAGTGATCGCAGTGGGCCGGCCCATGTTAGCTGATTAGCGTGTACACACAGACACTGGTTTTGAGACGGTTCAAACTCGGGTTTTTCTCGTTTTAGGAACCTGAAGGTTCCTAAACGACTATTTCTGGTTTTCCATTTTTTTTGTTTTGGTTTCTTATTACTCCCTCTGTCCCAAATTAAGTGACTCAACTTTGTACTAACTTTAATACAAAGTTAGTAAAAAGTTGAGTCACTTATTTTGGGACGGAGGGAGTACTTTTTTTTTCATTTATCTGTTTCTTTTTTCTTTTCACTTTTTGTTTCTTTTTTTGTTCTTCCTTTTCAAGTTGATTTTCCTTTTCATATTATTTTTCTGAAAGTTTAATTTTTTTTTAGATTTTCAAAAATGTGTTTGTCTTTAAAAAAATGTTCTTAAATAGAAAAAAAAATGTTCGAGTATCAAAAAATGTACAGGAATTTCAAAAAATGTTCCCGCCTTTAAAAAAAATCACAGTTCAAAAACAAATCAGGAATTGCAAAATATGTTTTTTTTAATTTTGTTCACAAATTGCAAAATATTGATTTTCGGAAAAATGTACAGGAATGTTCGCGGTTTCACTTTTTTGTCAGAAATTCAGAAAAGGTTCGCATTTCAGAAAATGTTCAAGAATTTCCAAAAAAATCATGATTTCAAGTTTTTGTTGGAATTTCATGAAATGTTCCATTTTTCACGATTTCATATTTTCCTCAGAAATTCAAAAAATGTTCAAGAATTTTTTTAAAAATCGAATTTTGATTTTTTTCAGAATTTCATGAAATGTTCCGTTTTCACGATTTCATATTTTTCTCAGAAATTCAAAAATATTCGTGTTTCGAAAAATGTTCAAGAATTTTAAAAATGCTTCAAGAATTTTTAAAAATGTTTATATTTTCAAACTATTGTACAGAATTTTGTAGATTTTCTATTTTTCACGATTTATAATTTTGGTCAAAAATTAAAAAAATGTTCGCTTCTCAGAAAATGTACAAGAGTTGCAAAAAATGTTCACGATTTCAAATTTTTGTTTGGAATTTCATGAAATGATCCATTTTAAAGTTTTTGTTCACAAATTCAAAAAATGTTCGCGGTTTCAAGTTTTTGTTCTGAATGTCATGAAATGTCCCACTTTTCAAATATATGTTCAAAAATTCAAAAAATATGTGCAGTTTCAAAATTTGTTCAGAATTTCCTAATTTGTTCACAAATTCAAAAAATGGTTCGTGCTTTTTTTTGTTCACATATTCACTAAATTTCCTGTCTCCGAAAATTTGTCCAAAAATTCAAGAAATATTGACACTTTTCAAAATATGCATTAAAAAATATTGACCCCAGTAATTAGTTCAGGTTCGCTACTGTACTCGATGGCCGGCCCTGTCAGACTGCCTCCTGTGCGTGGCGCCGCCAATTTGACGCAAAGGGCGTAGGGGCTCCCGTTTCTCCTTTCGTGTGCCTAGCTCCCAGGTCCTAACTCGTCCAGAGCGACACGTGACAAGGAAAGTACGTAGCCCAGCCTGTCCTGTCCTTTTCGTCCACCCAATGACAGCGTAGGCCCACTCGCTCCTCAAGCACTCGACGCGTCAGGAAGCTCCATTTCCTGGGAGCTTAGTAACTGCACTGATATGATTTGACTGTATTGTCCCGGTATAGCGTGGGAGGGTGAAATTCCATATGCACAGTGGGACCGGATGGCTTGGATCCAGACCGAGGTTTTCACTTTTTGTTTCGGAAAAATTTCAGCACCAACCGAAAGCACCGAAATTCAGTGAATTCGGTTTGCATTTCGGCCAAAAGACCGAAATATTCACTTGAATTCATTTCAATATTTGATTTTTTTGAAAATATTTGAATTCATGTGTACTACTGAAATTATTTGGCCGAAAGGTAATATTTTAGTAACTGCCGAAATTATTGAAATTCAGTGAGTTTCATCGAAATCTCACTGAATGTGAAAATCATGTGAAGAGAAAAGGTTTTGAGTCACCCGGAATTTTTATGCTTCTCCGGTAGTCCTAAAACCCGTGTGATAAAAGTTGGCCTTCTTCTCTCTACTCCACAATTGCTTAGATATTCATGTCATGCTAATTAAAATTTTGCAACATCCAACACACATAATTAACAATAAGTCGAATTCAAATCCAGAATATTTCAAATTGAAGTTAAAAATTAAGCCTAAAACCAGAAGCATTGTGCATCTCAAACTCAAACAAAAGTGCATAGAAAACGTATACATAGAGCTCTCAATTGTCGTTGCCTGTGTTAGCTTCACTAATGCTTGCATTATCTCCATTGGCACGGTTGTTAGCATTGCCATTCATGCCTCCTCCCGTGAATCCTTCATAGCATACAAATACTCTCGTGGAGCCTCCAATAGACATCATTGCCAACACTTGATCGCGACCGTGGAAGGTATCGAAGGCGGTGGGGACATCAACGTTGTCGCCGTCTTCCTCCTCACGCGAGTACCAGCTGTGGCCGATGGATCCCGCGGTGACCTCTCCCGAAGACCTTCTTCGCCTGCGAGGGAACCGTAGCTACGGCAGAGGCACGGTCCTTATATGCTCCCTCATCGGTTGCTATGGTGGTCAGTGGCAGTACAAGGCCTTGACAGCAGACCAATTTCCGCTTGTTTCCACCACCGACGGGAACCACTGGAGGGACGGTTTCGGGTGGGTGCCGGGGTGGAGGGTGGGATCCCTGCGACGACGGTTACGTCGGAGCTGCCTACCATGGCGTACTTGGCGGTCTTGGCGGAAACTTGCCTATCAGGAAGTTGGTGTTCTTGTCGAAGTTTTTTGTGTTCTGTGGTAGCTGTTAGTGGTGATGCAATGCGCCGCTTATAGCATTTTTTTTGAAATGGCCTATTTGTTTTGTTGCATCACCATATATCTATAGGGGTGTGGTTAGAGGCTTCTTTTTGGCTCCAAAAGATTCAAATGACAGTCTTTGCATTACCACGACGTTATTAGGGCTGTTGTTGGAGATGCACTAAGGGCCAGGCATGAGGATATGCTCGCATGCACCTTACCAACTCCTTTTTTCTAGCTTTAAACCTCAATCTGAGGAGGGTGTCGTCTAGTACACTTGGACTTGATCTTTCTCCGTCACACCAATGTTGCATGCCCAACCTCGAGTATGGCGGTGCCAATAGGGCATTGCTTAATTGTTCATGTTGTTTTCAATATACTTTGTAATTTCAAATACACATGATGTTACATTTAGTTTTCTAGTTTTTCATCAACATTGTGCGATCTATATGTGTCTATATGTGCCTCATCATGTCAACATAGCACATAGAATGATAGCTCCATGTGTCAGGCGTATCGTCGGTTTTCCCAGCAGATTTTCTCTTTCTATTTTACTTATTGTTGTCAATATTAGTGTGTAAGGTGGCCCTGAGACCTGAACAAAAATCGGTCGTTCCGAGACCAGGGAGCTTTCACAATTTCTACCTAAACTATGTGTTCAGACTATTTTATTTTATTAGTAGCTTTCAGTCTCTATTCGTCCTTACATTGGAAGGATCAACTAGTTCGTCAGACAAAAGGTTGAAACTAAAAAAAAATCGCCCATTTTTTTTAAATTGTCCAAATATATAAAAAAAATGTTCATGCTATGTTAAAAAAGCTATTTTAACGCTTAACAAATGTTTGCACATTTCAAAAAATGTTCATTCGCCCTTACCAAAGTCACTATAGGCATCTTTATAGTCGACGAAAATGTCTCTTTCCACAGTCACACTGAACGAACATCACCGAAAGGACTGAAATAAATATAAAATGCGAGCACCATTGAAGTTTAGAACTTGAAGGTTGATTTCACCACAAGAAAGCTAACCGTTTCAGCTTTATCATTTGTACCTTCTTTTGAGAAAAGTAAACTTTTCGTCCCTCAATTTTTTGCGGAGTCTAAATTTGACCGTCAACTTATAAAGCAGACAATTTACACGCCTAGCTATCGAACCGGATAAGGTTAGGCCCTGGTCTTGGTTTTGACTCACCCCGGTTTTGACCGGTGCTGACTCAAATTCGCGTAATTTTTCAAATCCGTGAAATTTTTAAAAATTTCCATTTTTTTCAAGTTCACGTACTTTTTTCATATCCACGAACTTTTGTGAAATAAACACACTTTTTCCAAATCCACGCACTTTTTGCAAGTGCTCATATTTTCTTTTCAAATTCATCAACCCCTTTATGAAACGCGAATTTGAAAAATGTAAGCGAACTTGAAAAAGCTACGTAAAACTGAAAAAGATACGTGAATTTTTAAAAACTCACGGTTCTGAAAAAGTATGCGAACTCGTAAAAGCACATGGATTTAAAAAAATAGGCGAATTTTAAAACCATTCACAGATTTGTAAAAATGCAAATTCCAGTCAGCACGGTCAAAACCGGGGTGAGCCAGCACCAACAGGGACGAAACTTGTCCGGTTTCAATAGTTGGGGGATGTAAGTTGTCCGGTTTCAAAGTTGAGGGATCAAATGTAGACTACGTCAAATGTTTAGAGACGAAAAGTATTAGTTTTTGATAACACAGTTCACACGTGTGCTTTATTAAACCTGGAGTTACTACCATTAACATATTAAATCATGTCTTGGAGTTAATTGCCATCAAAAGGTCAAGGTAACATAAACAGTTCCACTGCGAATTTAATTCGGCAACAAGTTAATTACCTAGCGTTAAATGCTTCACATTCTCCCCCTATATATTCCTTCACGTACGACTTGACTTGATCGTCCTCACTGATCAAACTCCCGAGTCTCTTGACTCCCACGCGCAGTCGTCGATCCAATGGCTCCATCAGCCAACATCGCGACGCTGCTGGGACATGGCAAATTATGAAAAAATACAACACAGAGAAATAAAGAAATCGGGAGGTACATCAAAATTCGGGATGTATGGCGAAAAAAATGAGAAAAAAGAAATAGTGGAAATGCTCCTCCGTTTTGAGTGTATGAGGGGCTTGTTGATTCCATCTTCTTTCTTGGTTTGTTCATTTGGATTGATCCTGTGAGAAACCGATACGCATTAAAGAACATCACTATTCACTAGATGTTCAAGGAAGTGGACATATATATGCACATAAATTTCGAATGAATAAACTTGTTGCCGAGGACATACAAGTTTGGAAAATAATCCTATACGACCAGGTAGCACGCCTTCGATCGGGAGACCCTCATCCGCAGTTGACGCGTGGCAACACGTATCTCAAAGCAATCTTTTAATTCCCAGTTCTATACTAGCATCTTTTTCTTCTCCGGCGCTAAAGCTCCAGCCGCGGCAAGCCCGCAACTCTTCTGCTTGTTGCGTCGTTGACCACTGCCGCTCCATCCAGCCACACTCATCGAGGGATGATGCTATTTACGGATTCGAGTTCTAGACGTGTCTGTGGTTTGTGATTTTGCTATTTGCTTCAACACTTTGGAGGATAAATTGCGTCGATTTTATGTCAATTTGTGTTTGTCAAATCAATCAACCAAAGAATACTGGAGAAAAAAATCAGGCCCAAAATCATAACCAGCGTGGGTGTGTGGCCGTTGCTGAGGAAGAACCCGCTGCCGACGGTGGTGCGAGAAGGGGCGTCGAGGAGAGTGGCCATGGACGCAAGACGCAGAGAGGGATTGGGCCATCAGGGGTGAGCTTCCGGATGTGGGACGATGGGGGGTAGAAGCGGAGATGGGGCGCCGGTGGTTCCAGAATAGGGGAGGCAGGAGAGTTGCTACGCCGTGGATGAGCGAGCACCGGTGGCAGGACCATGGGTGCCGGAGAAGAAGGGAATCGGAGAAGTAGCCAGGTTTCTTTCAGATCTGTTTTGTCACGCGTCATACTCATGAAAGGGTCTCACGATCGGGAGCATACGACACGGTCGTATAGGATTATTTTCCCCCTGTCCCGAATTCCCGATGCGTTCGTTCGTGGCTGCCGCCACCGAAGCAGGGCCGGCTTTTGAGCCTTTGCAACAGGGACTGGGAGGCCGCAGCCGAGACCGACTCGGTGGAGGCTCGCGGTTTCTCGACCCCCGACGTAGTAGAATGGTGAAAAGGGCGATGCCGACATGCACGCAAAGCTCGTCAGGCTCGGCCTTTCCCTCCGCGTCGCAAGCTTTCGAGGGCGCTCTGCTCCTGCTCATGCTCGCTGCTGGGATACAGCACTGCACAGCAACTGTCATGCTCTACAGGGCATCTGTCTGTCGGACTGCCGTGAACGAGCCGAGCCAAGTCGCAAAATCGCGCCAAAACGCCCAACCCAGCAGGCTGGTGTTTCATCAATCAAGCCCACCAAAAAGCCTAGAGCGGAACAGGCCCAAAATGCCAACAACCCGATCCGAATTTCCAATGTGCTCAACGACACCCCTTGTTGGGGATGTAACCCCGTGGTAAGACCCGCCCAGGAGGGGCCGGGTCATACCTGGCGGCTCATAGCCAAAAAAACCTTAAGGTGGGTCGGAAGATGAAGGCCAGGCCACATGGCGGCTTACCGGACAGGTCAAGACGAAGGCCCAAGACAGAAGATGGTATGAGACCCGGGGGGGTAAACTGCCCGGAGCCGGATTGCCCAAAGAGGCAAGGCGGCTTAGAGATAGGATTGAGTACGTTGTATGAGTCGGTTTGAGACTCATGTAACCCAGGGCCTCGACCTCATATATAAAGGCGAGACCCTAGGGCGGCTTAGACAAGAAACCAATCAATCGAGAACTAGGTCAAGTGAATCCGCTCCCTTGTAATTGATACACCAGCCAATACAATACAAGCAGGACGTAGGCTTTTACCTCTTCTTGAGGGGCTGAACCTGGGTAAACTCGTGTCCCACGTCTCGACCAACCCCTTTGAGTCCACCGCCTCCGCGATGGCCTCGAACCTAAGTCTTCGAACATCTGCCGTGACAAAACCACGACAGTTGGCGCCCACCGTGGGGCCAGCGCTCGGTGGTGTTGAGTTCTCAAAGGGTTCTCTCCCAGGGATCGAGGGGTACGTCGTTGGCAGGATGACCAAGAGTCGCCGCGGAAAGCTCTACATCGACGACGCCGGCTGGGGCCCCGAGGCCGACTCAATCGAGTATGGTTTCCGGGTCCCCTTCGGCGGAATCCACATCTTCATCGGCAAGATCGGCGGATCTGAACCCGGGCCGGGCATATGCACCGACCTCGTCGAGCCGGCCCGACGCATGCAACCCGCCCGTGTTAACCCGGGCAGGAAGCATGTCTTCGTCGGCTTCACCCAGGGCATGGAGTTGGAGGGTTCTATGTCGCGGGAAGAAACCCTCATCTGCTCAGAGGATGGATCCTCGAGCGGATAGACGGAATCGATCTATCAGCTTCACAATGGTGGGCTTGGGGGCTATGTCGAGCATTACCCCGAGTCGGAGTATCATGAGCCGGAGGATTATGAGCCGCCGAACCGCGATGCCGTCTTCATGGCGGGTTCAGCGCCGGCCCCGAGCAGCACGGCCGCCGGTGCGACCGGGTCTGGGGCTGGCAGGCCGCCGGCTCAGGTTCTTCTGGATCTGATGAACGAGCTTACAACCCTGATGGAAACTGAGGTCACTGCTGCAAACCAAGCGGCCCGTAATGCGGAGATCACGAGGTTGAAGAACCAAATGGCCGGAGTCCAACAGGAAATCAATGTGCTGAAGGTTCAGATGGATGCTGAGGCGGAGCGTCTTAGGGCTGATGCTTTCCGCCTTGAGTTAGAGCAGCAGTCGGCAGCTGCGGTTCATCGGATGAGGCATCAATCCCGCTTGCCGGATCAGTATGAAGCCAGAAATCTTTTCAACACGCCAGGGACGGGACGGAATGTGCCTTTGACCGTAACCCGGACGGCGGAAGTACCTGGAAGCCGGGCGGCGGTTCAGCATCAGCAGCCAGACCCGCCCCGACGGAACCAAAACCCGCCACCATCTTTTCCAACACCGCCGGGTCATTATTCTAACCCGGCGGAGAACATGGTGGCAGCGGCAACCAGGCTTGGTACAATCCCGATCCCTGATGAGGCGCCCTTCGCAGAGGAAGTGCGGAATGCCATCGGATACCTGCGGACGGCGGTGGCCCAGCAGAAGAAATACACTTATAGCCGGAGTCGCGTGCATTCAACCCCCATCCCCAGCCGCAGCTACAGCCGACGCTATGAGTCACCGGCGGTTTCTAGAAGTGAACGACATCGGAACCCGCCGCGTGTTGATCGGGCGGCTCTGGATGCTCAGGCGCTGGTGGATCGGGAAGAGCACAGCGAGAAGCGGCGGCTCTGGCGGCGGCGGCGGCTTATCAAGAACCCACAGTTGCACCTTCCGTCTCAGTAGGAGCAGGAGTAACCTCCAGGGCTATGGGAGTGCCGTGCTTAGCGCCGGCTTTGCGGAATGAACGTCTACCGAAGGATTTCAAGGGTCCTCGCAAGGTGCCCAATTATACTGCTGACCTACCTCCAGAGGCTTGGATCGAAAGCTATGAATTAGCCATGGAGATGTTGGATGTCAGTGATGCAGTATGTGCCAAATATTTCATCATGATGCTGGAAGGGCCGGCTCGCACGTGGTTGAAGGGCTTGCCACCCAATACCATTAATTCCTGGGCCGAGTTGAAGGCGAAATTCATCAAAAAAAATTAAAGGAACGTGCAAGCAGCCCATGACGATTGTGGATTTGGACCATTGTGTGCAGTGTGAAGACGAGTCGGCTCATCACTGGGTCCGGCGGGTCTCAACCATCATCCACTCTTCTGAACAGATTACGGCGGCTCAAGCGGTTTTGATTCTAGAGAAGAATTGTCACTTCACGCCTTTGAAGCAGAAGCTTGGCCGGCTCAAACGCTCATGCCAAGACATGGGGGAGCTCATGGCGGCTCTCACCAAGTATGCTGACTCTGACAACATGAAGGACCCTGGCTCCGATAATGAAAAATCGGCCCAGGGTAAGGAAAATAACAATGGAAAGGGTCAACAGCAAAACGCGGCTGGAAACAGCAACCTGGGCAAGAGGAAGAACCCGGACGGCGGGTCAGAATTGGTGGCGAACACCAGAGCCGGGAACAATCGTGCTAAGGGCAACGGGAACTTCAGGCCACCCTTTAACAAAGGCAAAGCTCCTTTCAACCTGGAAGAGATGCTCAATAAACCTTGTCCAGAGCACAGTCGACCTGATAAGCCGGCAGGCCATACATGGAGGGATTGCAGTATTATGCGGCAGTTCCGGGATTACAGCCTTCAACAGCATCGCAATAACGGTAATGGTCCGTCGGGCGGCTCAGGCCCGGGCGGTTCAGGAGCCGGCTTTGGCGCCGACGGCTCAGGATCCGGTTACCAGGGTCAAGGCAATCAAGGGGGTCATCATCAACCTGGTAATGGTGGTCAGCAGCAGAATAACCAGTCGGGGTACCAGAGTAACCCGAAACAGCTCAGCGGGGGTCAGTATCATGTTTTTACAACCAGCCTTGACAAGCGAGACCGGAAGGTGCGCAAGCGGGCGGTTAATGCAGTCATGCCGGCTCTCCCGCAGTATTTGAAGTGGTCTGAGTATGACATAACTTGGAGCAGGGAGGATCACCAGCCGCGTGTTGATAACCCGGGGCAGCTGGCTTTGGTAGTTGCCCCCCAAGTGGGAGGATACGTGTTTACTAAAGTACTTATGGATGGTGGCAGCAGCATCAACATCCTGTACTATGACACTTTTCACCGGATGAATTTGCTTGACAAGGATCTTAAGCCCTCCTCAACAGTTTTTCACGGTGTGGTACCCGGAAAATCGGCTTATACGGTGGGAAATATTTCTTTGGAGGTAGCATTTGGTGATGAATTCAACTACAGGGTGGAGTCTTTGTGGTTTGAGGTGGTTAAAATCAAGAGCCCATACCACGCTCTGTTTGGACGGCCGGCTTACGCCAAGTTCATGGCTAGGCCTTGCTATGTTTACTTGCAACTCAAGATGCCCGGGTTGAATGGGACGATTACCGTGCATGGTGATCGGAAGATGGCTCTTGAGTGTGAGGAAGGTGATGCAGCTTATGCGGAGTCAAGTTGTGCTGAGGCAGAGCTCAAGTTTTATAAAGAAAATGTCGACCCGGAAGATATGACTCCACTGAAGAAGGCTAACACGGAATCTGAGCCGCCCCTCAAGTTTGTGGCGGAAGATACCAAGTTGGTGGATTTTACGCCGGGCGACTCATCACAGCAGTTCACTATTGGGGCCAATATGGATCCCAAATAGGAAAGCGCGCTCATCGAATTCATCCGTGAGAATCGGGACATCTTTGCATGGAAACCTTCTGACATGCCGGGTGTACCGAGAGAATTCGCTGAGCACCACCTTAATTTGGATCCCAAATTTAAGCCGGTCAAACAATTCCTCGGCCGGTTTAATGAGGAGAGGCGCAAGGCTATTGGGGAAGAGGTGGCCCGACTCTTAGCAGCAGGGTTCATCATTGAAGTGTTTCACCCGGAGTGGCTTGCTAACCCGGTGTTGGTACTCAAGAAGAATAGCACGTGGCGTATGTGTGTGGATTACACGGATCTTAACAAGGCCTGTCTAGTTGACCCGTTTGCTCTCCCCCGTATCGACCAGATTATTGATGCAACGGCGGGTTGCGAGAGTTTATGCTTCCTGGACGCTTATTCAGGTTATCATCAGATCAAGATGGCAGTTAAAGACCAAGAGAAGATGACTTTCATCACGCCTTTTGGTGCTTTCTGTTATGTGTATATGCCTTTTGGGCTCAAGAGTGCCCAGGCGACTTACCAGCGTTGTGTGCAGAACTGTCTTCATGGTCAAATTGGGCGCAATGTTCATGCTTATGTGGATGATATTGTGGTCAAATCAAGGAAGAAGGAGACTCTACTTGACGACTTGAAGGAAACGTTCGATAATTTACGGGTCTACAAGATGATGCTTAACCCGGCCAAGTGTGTCTTTGGAGTTCCTGCAGGCAAGCTCTTGGGATTTCTAGTCTCTGAGCGTGGTATTGAAGCTAATCCGGATAAGATAAAGGCTATTACTTCCCTGTCTGAGCCGGCATGCATCAATGACGTTCAGCGCCTGGCGGGTCGAATCGCTTCGTTAAGCCGGTTCATAAGCCGCCTGGGTGAGAAGCCTATTCCTCTGTATCAGATGATGAAGAAAACAGACAACTTTGTCTGGAGTAAGGTGGCGGGTGAGGCGCTTGAGGCGCTCAAGAAGCAGCTGGTTGAGCCGCCGGTCTTGGTTGCTCCGGCTGAGAAGGAACCTTTGCTCCTCTACGTGGCGGCTAACAACAGGGCCGTCAGTGCCGCGATTGTTGTGGAGCGTAAGGAGACAGGGAAAGAATACCCGGTTCAGAGGCCGGTTTACTACGTCAGTGAAGTCCTGATCGAATCCAAGCAAAGGTACCCACATTGGCAGAAACTGATATATGGGGTGTTCATGGCAAATCGTAAGTTGAAGCATTACTTCCTGGGACACCAAATCACTGTGGTTAGCTCTGCCCCGTTGGGAGACATAATTCAAAACAGAGAAGCCACTGGCAGGATTGCTAAGTGGGCATTAGAGCTTGGGCCGCTTAATCTGAAATATGTGCCTCGCACGGCTGTCAAGTCTCAAGCCCTGGTGGACTTTATAAACGACTGGACAGAGTGTCAGTCGCCCGAGGAAAAGCCGGATAATACATACTGGACAATTCACTTTGATGGATCCAGGCAATTGGAAGGGTCAGGGGCTGGAGTTGTTTTAACTTCCCCTAGAGGTGACAAGTTTTGTTATGTGTTAAGGCTGATGTTTCTTTGTACTAATAATGCAGCTGAGTATGAGGCTTTACTTCATGGCCTCCGTGTAGCTAAGGAGATGAACCTGAGCCGGGTTAGATGCCTCGGCGACTCAGACCTCGTGGCTCAGCAAGTTTCAGGCACGTGGGATTCCAAAGACCCACGGATGGCGGCTTATCGTCAGGCGGTGGACGTCATCGCTGGTCATTTCAAAGGTTATCAGGTGGATCATATTGACCGTCGTAAGAATGAGGCGGCTGACGCGTTGTCAAGGCTGGGCTCTCAGCGTAAGCCGGTACCACCTAACGTTTTCTTGGATGTGTTGTATCACCCGTCTATTAAGCTACCTTCAGAGGAGGATCTCGCTATACCTGACTCGGAGGGGCAGCTGGTGGCGGCTCTGCATACTATCCCTGACTGGATGTTGCCTTACCTAGCGTACTTGACTCGCGGCGAGTTGCCCGAGGACGAGACCTTGGCAAGGCAAATCATAAGACGATCTAAGTCCATGACGATCGTCAATGGCGAGTTACATAAGCGCAGCGTTACTGGCGTTTTTCAGCGTTGTGTTTCTCCTGAAGAGGGTAAGGAAATCTTAAATGAGATTCACGCTGGCGATTGCGGTCATCACGCCAGCTCAAAATCTTTGGTGGCCAAGGCTTTCCGGCACGGATTCTTCTGGCTGACGGCTCATAAGGATGCAGAGGACTTGGTTACCAAGTGTGACGGATGTCAGAAGTTTGGGCGACGTGCTCACGTACCGGCTCAGGAGTTGCGCATGATTCCAATTACCTGGCCGTTTGCGGTGTGGGGGCTTGATATGGTTGGGCCCTTCAAGAGATCTAAAGACAAGAAGACCCACCTTTTGGTGGCGGTGGATAAGTTTACCAAGTGGGTTGAGGCTGAGCCGGTCAGCAAATGTGACGCCGCTACGGCGGTTCAGTTTGTCAAAAAATTGATCTACCGTTTTGGCTACCCTCATAGTATTATCACAGATAATGGTACAAACCTATCCAAGGGGGCTATGTAGGCATTCTGTGAAAGCGAGCACATCCGGCTTGACGTCTCTGCTGTTGCCCATCCACAGTCCAATGGTCAGGCAGAGCGTGCTAATCAGGAGATCTTGAGAGGCATCAAGCCCCGGCTTATGGTTCCTCTACTGCGAACGCCGGGTTGTTGGGTAGAAGAGTTACCATCAGTTCTATGGAGCATCAGAACTACCCCCAATAGGTCAACAGGCTATACGCCTTTCTTTATGGTTTACGGTGCAGAAGCTGTCTTGCCAAGTGATATACGTCATGACTCGCCGCGGGTGGCGGCTTACGTTGAGACAGATAATGAGACAGCGCATCAGGACGCGTTAGATGCTTTGGATGAAGAGCGTGATCTGGCGGCGGCTCGATCGGCGATTTATCAACAAGACATGCGTCGCTATCATAGCCGCAGAGTTAAGACTCAGACGTTTCAGGAAGGCGACTTGGTGTTGCGTCTGATTCAAGATCAGACGGATGCGCACAAGCTATCTCCTCCATGGGAAGGACCTTTTGTGGTCAGTAGGAATCTCAACAATGGGTCATATTATCTCACTGACGTACGAGACGAGTCACGTACTTCTGGGCAGGAGACCCACCGGCCGTGGAACATCGCTCATCTGCGGCCTTACTATACTTGAGTCATCGACTCCCATCATTGTACATCATCATTGTATATACCGTTTATATATATATAATAAAGTTGGCATCCCTGCAAGCCGGGGCCTCTGGCTGTTATACACTTCAGATTGTGCAAGAGTGAACACAACCACAAGGTCATTTGGGGGCTTCTAACCCGTCAGGGTTTAGCTTACACACCCTCTTGATCGGCTCTTCAGCCACTGTAAGGCTGGGTTATATACCCAAAAGGTTGACTCCGTCAACAAGATCATTTGGGGGCTTCCAACCCGCCGGGTTTAGCTTACACACTCTCTTGATCGGCTTTTCAGCCACCGCAAGTTCGAGTTAAATCTGCCTGTATGCTGCTGCTGCTCCGCCAGGTGACCCGCCGAACTCTTGCCAGTTAATCTCGCTAGAGACCCTGAGCTGTTCAAAGTATTTGACAGTCACTCTCGCTAGAGACCCTGTACTGGTCAAGGTTAAACCGGCGGCTCTTGTCACGTGAGGGCCGGCTTACGAAAAGCGAGGATAAACTCACCCATCTGCTGCATACTCTCCGCTATGTGGCCCGTTCGTACTCTTAAACAGTTACTCTTTTAAAGACCCTGCACTGTTTAAGGTTCAAACGATGGATTTATGTCACGTGAGAAGTAGCTTATGGGCCCTAGGGGTACTCATGCCCTGCTGCACCTCTTTATGGTTTGTTGTTGCTCTTACCAGTTAATCTCGCCTAGAGACCCTGAGCCGTTCAAAGGAGTTGACGGTCACTCTCACTAGAGACCCTATACTGTTAAGAGTTCAAACAACAAGTTCATGCCATAAGAGCCGGCATATGAGTTTTCGAAAAAGCAAGGTCATGAAAGATTTAACATCTCTGGGTTATGCTTTTTCAAGCCGCCCTCACAGCAATACAGAACATATTCCGTCTTGTTTGTTTTTTGCAGGTTTTATCTCCTAAGATGAGCCGCCGTGAAATATGATGACAAGATGTGAGCAGAACACAAGACAGATAAAAGTGCATGAAGTAGCACGGTTGAGGCAATCAAGTTTTTCTACGCCTATTACAAAGCTCTCCAGGGAGCTCAAAATGCAACGGACTTAAAAGTTTTTTTATACAATTCCAGTCTCGGCGGCTCAGAAAGCCGGGTCATCCCTAATCAGGAGCAATGTGTTCAGCTTGACGGCGGGTCATCCTGCGTCTGGACTTCGACCTCTTCGATCTGAAGATTGTCCATATCCCAGTTGCAGTTTGTTAAAGCTTCAAACTGGGCCTCGTCAAAGAGGGGAGACGGGTCAATTTCAGGAGCAAAGAGTGGCTTACGGCATGCAGGAGTTAAGTCCCTGGCTTCGCACTCGTTTGCTGTCCTCGCCGTAAGCCGCCTGGTATGAATTCAGATCAATTTCGTTAACCAGCGTTGATGCGAGTACTCGGGAGGCCTTCATACATTTGGCATAATCAGCTTCGGTAAAGTCTGAGCCGTCATCTTTCTTGGATGGAAAGCCATCCATCATCTCTTCTGCGGTCAGCTCAGGGGCAAAGGCCAGAGACCGGCTTAGCGCAGCCATTGCTCCCTTTCTGGCGGCTGATCGTTTGAGTTCATCAATTTGCTTCGGCAGAGTGGACAAGAGCTATAGTACTCCCTTCATGAATTTGGGGATGCTTTTCTCAGTCAGCATAGCTTTGATGGTGCAAAGGGTTCCGCAGTATAGCTGTTCTGTCAAGGTATATACGGCTTTCAACTTCAATAAGCTGTCAGAAGATAGCTGGCGGCTTCTCTGACCTGCAAGGAAAGTTAGGCATTATAAGCCGCCCGCACAGTTTTTTCAACAAGGCAAGGAAATTTTCTAAGGTTTCAGTACTTACCAAAGATAGCAGAAGTCATCCGGGATATATGACGCTTGAGAGTTTGTAGTTCTTCTGACACAAGCTTGAGCCGCTTGTCAGCATCGTCTGCGCGCTTTGTCAGGGCGGCTTGTTTAGACTCAGCAGTCTCTTTGAAGGCTGCAAAGTCAGCTTGAACCTTCTCAAGTTCTTTAACGGCAACCCGCCACTTTTCTTCCGCCTCAGCCCGGGCGGTTTGTTGCGAAGCAACATTTTCCTTTAAGCCGGTCAGATCAGACTCGGCCGCATCCAAAGCTTCCTGTATTGTGCAAAAACAAAAGTTCAGGAGGTTTAAATCGCCAAGATGAGATATTAGTAGACAAGAGTGATGAAGCTGTTATGATACAAGTCTCAAGCAGATTGCAAGCAATATACTTGACACTTGGGGGCTAATGTCTGTGTTTTCTCTCCAAGTCTACAAGGAAGTTCCGGCTCATCTTCAAAAAGTTAAGCCGGCACTTGGGGGCTACACACGGCGCTTTTCAAACAATGAAGTTTTTTCCGGATCATATCAGCAGTAAAGTTCTGGCTCATCATTTTCATAATGACCCGGACTTGGGGGCTACACTCGGATCTAGATTTCAAGTAAGTACCGGCTTATTATCTATATTAACCCGATACTTGGGGGCTACAACTTAAGCTATTTAGAGTATGACAAAGATTGGAAGACCCGGTCTACTATTTGCAATATTAAACCAGCTCTTGGGGGCTACATAAGGGTATAAGGAAAAACAAGAGAAGGAGTACCTCATATTTTTTCTTCATCGGTCCAACAAGTTTCAACTCCATATTACGGCTTGTGGAGAGGCGGTTCAGATAACCAGCATGTAGTTCATCTGCAGTCAGTTTTTCTAACACGGGGAATTCAAAATCAAGTTTTTCTGGTGAGCATGTTTCAGCCTTGCTGGTGTGCTTCGTTAACACATGGGGTTCAGGAGAATGATAACCCGTCCTAGTGACAACAACTTCTGGATGAGCTGTATCTTTGACGGCTGTTGAAGGGCTGGGCGGTTTAGGATCAGCCTTTGGAGGACTTTCAGGAGTGGCCATGTTGTCATTAGCCGGCTCAGAGGGCTGAGGAGCGTCGTCAGGCGCATCTTTTCTAGCCTCAGTAGGCTCAGCATAAGTTGCAGGGGAGTCCGGCTTAGCAATCTCCGGCTCTTGGGCAGCAGGAGTAGCGGTAGACCCGCCTGTCTTCCTTCGTTTTGCTTGAGCCCTGGAAAACAAAAAAGATTGTCACATGCAGGACAAGGATGGTAAAAAAGTATGGTGCAAATACAAAGGTACGCACTCCGGGTTGATCTTCAGAGGAGGCAGCTTGGATGCAGTGGAATCACCACACGAAGGGGGTGTCTCCTGAAAAAGTTAAGACGATAAAAAACAGAGTAAGGTTACAATTCAAGACTGTTAAAAATCGGACTTGGTTAAAAGAGCACCTCAGCAGACCGTTTCCGAGGAGCCGGAGAGTTTGGTAAGCCGGTCAAAAGCTCTTCAGAGCCAGTGCTCCGGGTCTGACGTCTGGAGGTGTGCTGTTGCTTTTTCAAAAGAAAGTTGGGGTCTAAATAAGCAAGAGGACGAGAAAATGGAACTTTCCGGATGACCCGCCGTATTTTTGCTGGTGGAAAGTTTTCTGAATCAGAAGAAATGTAAGTTACCTCAGGGGCATCAGCATGGCTTGTCTCCGTTTCCTCCTGTGAATAATTGTTGTCAATAAGTTGCATAAAGAGACGGCCAAGGGAGTCAAGTTCTACCTCCGAGTCATCAAACTCAAGCAGTTCCTTAGGCTTCCTTACAGGAGGATTATACTTCTTCCAGAAGGAAGAGCCGGCCTGTGCATAAGCCGCCAAAAAGGTTAAAAGGAGCAAGGCAGAAGGTCAAAAGACAAAGAATGAGCAGTTTGCTAAGAAAGGTTTCTTACAGCTGGAGCCGGGTTCTTGACGCAAAAAGGCTTCAGCCCAGTTTTGTTGCAAGCCTCTTGTTTTTCGCCAAGAAGAGATTTGACGGAAGAGTTGATGTCTTGTTCTATCAGGGGGGTTGCGTTGAAACAGAGAGGGTCATTGGGTTCACCCGTGAATTCGTACATGAGTCGGTCACGCCGACTCAGTGGCAAGATTTTCCAGGAAACCCAGCAACGGGTTAAATCAACGCCAGTTAAGCCGTTCGCCATTAAGGCCCTGATCTTCGCGAAGGCCGGAGCATATTTTGCTCGCTCTACGGCGGACATCCGGTCTGGGAGTTCTCCGGTGTTGCAAAGCCGGGTAGGACGGTAACCCGGCAGCGGATTCTCTTCTGTGGGGGAAGTGTCCTTGCAATAAAACCAGGTCTTGTTCCAATCCTTGGGGTGACTTGGTAAGATAGCTGCTGGGTAGGGTAAATCTCTTCGTCTCTGGATAGAAACGCCGCCAAGCTCCAAACTTGGTCCAGCTGTCACTTCAGTTTGGCGGTTGACGTAAAAGTAGTCACGGAAGAGGTCAACAGACGGTTCTTTTTGCAGGTAAACTTCACATAAGACTTGAAATTGACACATGTTGGTGACGGAGTTTGGACCTATATCTTGAGGATGAAGCTTGAAGGAATGAAGTACGTCCCGGAAATTTTTTGACCCGGGCGGGCTAAAACCACGGAGGAGGTGATCCGTGAATACGACAACCTCTCCTTCCTTAGGAGTAGGTCTTATTTCTGGCCCTGGAACCCGCCAGTGTATAACGTCCTGAGCCGGCAGGATACCCGATTCTACGAAGTCAAGCAGAAGCTGCTCGGTGACTCCGGAGCCAACCCAATCGCAAGACGCGGGTGCTCTTGACATGGTGGCGGGTTAAACTGTGAGAATATGCAGGATATGGCGGGTTAGAAAACGTCAAATAATTAAAGCAGCTATGGTCAGCATGATGGTGAGGCGTTAAGCCGCCGACATATTTTATCAGAGAGCCGGCAATGCAATGACGGGTTAAGTGGACAAGGCAATACTAAGGATGTTGTTAAGTATGGGAAAACAGGTTTCACATATTGCAACCATGGCTGCAAGATCTACAGGCGAGGATAAAATGAAATACATTCATGACCTAAAAAGGGGAGTGGAAGAACAGGCGGACAACACGCAGAGAAGATTGATATGCAGATCTATAACAAGCGGATATCGATATTAAGTGGACGGCCGCAACGGATAAATAGCAATATAAGACTCAAGGAGATACTTGGCAGTCTACATTACAAAGAACGATCTGACGAACAGCGAAGAACACAAAGAAATCCGATGAACTCGGGGATATCCTACTCGAGATGACTACAGATTCAACAAGGGCTGAGAATGGTACCTCACGGATGCGGACGGGCTGGCGAGATTTCTGGACCGAGTCAGGTTGATGCAGCGGCCAGCGTTGAGGGCGACGGCGAGGTCCGGTTCGGTGCAGCGGAGCTCTGGAGGTGCGGGCGACAGGAGGAAGAAGAAGATTGTGGCGGCAGAAAAAAGGAAAGGGGGCCCCTCGTGTCCCTATTTATGAGATAGGGATGGCAACAGTGCGCGCGAAAATCGGAGAGGCTCAATGATGATTGACCGGAGGGGACGCCTCGATTTTCGGGACCGACCGTTTAATGAGGAGATCCGTTGCGAACGTCACTGAATCTTTTTAGCATATTCGGTGTGACGTCACGGTGGGTTATGAGTTTTCTTTTTCAGGTGAAGAAAATGTGAGACTCGCCGCCAAGTGAGTTTGAAGATTGACATGAACAGGCTCAAATCAATCTGGGGCCTAATGTTGGGGATGTAACCCCGTGGTAAGACCCGCCCAGGAGGGGCCGGGTCATACCTGGCGGCTCATAGCCAAAAAACCCTTAAGGTGGGCCGGAAGATGAAGGCCAGGCCACATGGCGGCTTACCGGACAAGTCAAGACGAAGGCCCAAGACAGAAGATGGTATGAGACCTGGGCGGGTAAACCGCCCGGAGCCGGATTGCCCAAAGAGGCAAGGCGGCTTAGAGATAGGATTGAGTATGTTGTATGAGTCGGTTTGAGACTCATGTAACCCAGGGCCTCGACCTTATATATAAAGGCGAGACCCTGGGGCGGCTTAGACAAGAAACCAATCAATCGAGAACTAGGTCAAGTGAATCCGCTCCCTTGTAATTGATACACCAGTCAATACAATACAAGTAGGACGTAGGCTTTTACCTCTTTTTGAGGGGCTGAACCTAGGTAAACTCGTGCCCCTCGTCTCGACCAACCCCTTTGAGTCCACCGCCTCCGCGATGGCCTCGAACCTAAGTCTTCGGACATCTGCCGTGACAAAACCACGACACCCCTGCCTTGGACAAATTTATTATCAAATAAATACGGTCTAGTATCTTTTGTTTTGGCAAGGAATTTATTCTCAGGCTAAACAAAGGGGGCCAACGGCAACGGAGTTAGTTATCCATACAAGAACGCACGGAAAAAAAAAACTCAACAAACACAAAGGAGCAACTTCAGACCCCGGCTCTTCCTTCATCCTCCGCCTCCGCCTGTCAAACGGAATTGACAGGTTTCCTCCTCCGCTCCTTGTTTTTATATACTTCCTCCGTCCAAAATAAGTGTCGATGATCTAGTACAAAATTTATACTAGTTTAGTACAAAATCTGCGACACTTATTTTGGGGCGAAGGGAGTATGATATAAATAGTCCGAAGAGTACTTGGTCGCCACCAGATTGTCACCCCAGCAAAAATGGTGCTGGGACTTGTCCAGTAAACTCAGCTCTCATGCGGCTGACGCTGACCCCTCCCACTTGCTCACCACCTCTTTCAGTTGCTCAAATCCCTGAAATGTAACACATGGATACGACAGTGAGTAAAAAACCACTTCTTGCATAACCAAAGCACCGCACCGCAGCAAGTGTTTCTCTTGTTCCAATTGACACCATCTGTAGCCCCCCTTGTACCGATGAATGAAAAGCGGCGATTTAGCAATCTTGCTGGTTTTGTACTAACTACCGAGTACTAAGCAACCTCACGGTGAACAACAGGGACGAACACTGGGACCTTATAAATGGGCCGTTTCTGTCTGATAACTGAAGAGCTACACTCGTGGAAGGACGTCGGCTTGGTAGGAGCAATGTGCCTACCGCCAGACAAAAGATTTTGCAAACTTAGGTGACCTGTACATATTTCCCTAAGATTCATGCCCCAGTATACTGTGCTTCAGCCGTCTCGGCTCTTCTCTTAATTGATAGATATCAGCGCTTGCTGTTTTTCGTCCAAAGTAAATGGCCATTTCTCTCTCAAGGTCCAAAAGATTCCTTCCCAAATCACTAAACTGCAATAGTATTGGATGAAGGCATATAATCCACTTACCATTCGGTTTGTGAAGCTCCCAAAAGATTCGCCTTCCTGGCATGTGCTGTTCCAGTAGGAGAACAGTGGTTCCAAAACCTTCTCGATATCTTGAAGCTTCACTTTGTTCATAAACGTTTCTGCCAAGGTGGTCTGGTTTGGTGTTCCTCCGAGCCAAATCTACAGTCGCAATAAAGAAAAAGGTTGATTGAGATCAAATAAAATATAGAAACCCAGTTAGAAATATGCACAGAAAAGGAAGTAAGATTTGTTGCAGAAACGATGACAGAATGTTTCAGCATTGATTTACCTGGTAACTGTTTGGGCCATCACCAACAAAGCCAACCTCTGCCATATATGGTCTGGCGCATCCATTGGGGCAGCCAGTTATCCTCACCACTACAGACTCCTCGTCCTTGATACCAACCTGATTAGCAGGGAACATTATCTCAATTATCAAGTGACAAGACACTACGACAGGTACAGACTATGCACAAGCCTATGCTCGAGTGTTAAATTGATTTTTGACAGGACGACAGATGAATACCTTGTTGAAAACTGCTCTAATTCGTTTAAGAATTGGCAGGATCCCTCGTTCAGCTTCTGTTTGTGCTAGAGGGCACAGAGGTAAGGCAGGGCATGCCATGGAGGTTATGTTCAGGAGATCAACATCCTTTGGTTCCTACATACATAAATACACACAACTATTAGAGGGGAGAAAAGGAGCTCGATATTTACTTGCACTGCAGACAATTCATATAGGAAGGCGTTGCATTTATTCATTATTAATTTTAGTAGCCAGCCTTAAATTCAAATTTCCAGTGTGAGAAAGCAAGAAACAGCATACAGGGAAGAGTAACAATAAGATCAACATTATCAATTGGAACAGCAGATGCAGCAAGGAAAGAATTTCAAGATAGAATAATTTTCAGGGACTTAATATCAACTAAAAAAGTGTATATTACACATCACAGGGCAGGGGTATCAAATGGACAAAGGACATCTTACCAACAGGCCAGCTTGAGCAAGAGCTGCAGTTATGGGTTCTCTCCATGCCTGATCAACCCCACATAAGATAAGGTTTTGGTTTGGAGTAATGCTAACATCCAAGTTATACTTCTCAATTATCTCTCGCAGAGTTTTCTTTGCTTGCCCCCCAAGACGACCATTATCAACATGTACTCCATAGAATAATTTACCATCACCCTGCAATAGACAATAAAGAGAAAAATAAATGAAAACCCGACTTCAAGAAATAACCAATTGATATACAAATGTTGTGAATGAACAAACATATGAGAGATATGCCAGGATTTATCAAAAACTCTTATGCAGACTACAGCAAGAGAACAAGTAAATATGCAAGCCAAGTCAAAATTAAAGAAATAAATATGCAAGCCAAGTCATAATTGGAAGCACCGAGGAAGTAAACTAAATTAAAAATGACGAACAATGGAAATTTTGTATGGAAATATTAGCACAACCTCCCTAAACAAGGTGAACTGTTTCTTTCGAAAATTTATTTGCCACAGCTTGACCAAGATACATTATGATGGAACTATACCTGCTCCTGCCAGCCAAGGTAGCTGTTGAACTGCCATTCCGGCAATGGACGAAAATCTTCAAACTTCTTTCCATAATACTTTTCAGCTTCAGCCCGAAACTTGTCAATTCCCCAGCTGTCAAGCAGATACTTCAGTCTGCTATACCTTCGGTCATCTCTTCTTCCATTTTCCCTCTGTGTAACAACTATTGCCTTTATAGCATATAATATATCCTCCTTAGGAACATAACCAAGTGGATCAGCCAGCCGAGGGAATGTGGTATCTATTCGGTGTGTCCTTCCCATACCACCTCCAACCTGAAAATTAGGGAAGCCAGATGTCAAGAAAAAGGTAGGCGTTGCTAAATGCAGTACAAGATGGAGCCGAATTTTCTTGGGCACTTACATAGAGGTTAAAGCCAACAGGCTCCCCTGCACTATCTGAAACAACAACGACACCGATGTCATTGGTCAGAATATCAACAGAGTTATCCCCAGCAACTGTGACTGCAATCTTGAACTTCCTGGGCAGATACTGGGTCCCGTAGATTGGCTCAGGGGAATCAGGGAAGTTTGTTCCATGTGAGTTGTCATTCCGGGCTTTCGTGACCTCAGGAGGCTCTTCTGCTGACATTATCTTCTCTCCATCCACCCACAGGTCATAATAAGCCCCCGACTGCGGCGCAAGAAGTGCTGCAATATTCTCTGCGGTTTGTTGAGCAAAAAGGATATCCTTTCTCACATATGGCGCCGCAGGCGCAAGCACATTCCTATTGAGGTCTCCACAGGCACCTAAGGTTGATCCCATATTCTTTATCACGGTGCTGATGACATGCTTCAAGTTCTTCTTAAGAACGCCGTGCAGCTGAAATGTTTGCCTGGTTGTGAGACGGAGCGTTCCAATCCCGAACTCATCGGCCAGTGTATCCATGGCCAAGTAAAGCTGGTTTGGAACTTTTCCGGAAGGATTCTTTGTCCGGAGCATGAACGAGTAGTTCTTTTGCCCACGAACTTCCCGGTCGCTCTGCTGGTAGCTTCCATGGAACTTGATCAGCTGGACAGCGGTCTCGTTGACGTTCGGAGCCTCCGAGACCAGCTCCTCGTTCAGCGGGTACCGAAGGAAATTGCTCTTCTCCTTGATTATCTCCACCTTGCTTCGCTTGACCTGTGACGCGTCCTTCTTCAGAGGCTGCACCAACAGCAAAAGGCTTCAGAATTCAGAGCATCGGATCAGCACGGTAGGCGTGTATCATCGCATAGCAGTGACTATTTTCTATTGAACAACGATCGCTATATAATAATACAACTACTCCTACGCTTTTCCAACAAACATTCCAGGGGTAAGTGACTAAGAAATCATCCATTTTATACGTCTATTTAAAATGGATTTATTTCCAATCATTGACATAGCTGGTCAGTCAGTGTTCCTGGGCGATGGGAAATGAAATCAACACTGCGCAGGCCGCAGGGGGACTGGTTTATTCTCACACCCAAATCCGCAGGCAGGTTCAACATATTATTATAAAAAAAAATTAAAGTTCCATCAATCTCACTAGACTTAAAACTGTCCCTAAAAAAAAGTGATTCCATTCCCTACGTCCGAACCGGAAAATCAACCCCGCAGAAACGAACAAGCCGTAAATCCGAACGCGCCACCATAGCGCGGAACTCACCGTGGAGACGGCGTGAATGCTGGCCGCCGAGGGGCCGCGGCCGCCGCCAGCCGGCGGCGCCACCCTGACGGGCCTGGCGAGCATCCGGGGCCTCGGGAGCTGCGCCGCCGCGCCGCCGAAGCCGCGGAGCTCGGCGCCGCCGCCCACCGCCGCCGACATCGCCGCCGGAGGAGCCTAGAGAGATGCGGGCGGCGAGCGAGCGTGAGTGATGGAGTGGATTGTTTCTTGTTGTTGCTGCGGGGGGACGAAATCACTGTTTTGATCCTTTGTGCTAACTAAATCCCGAACCGACCTGGATTGCAAAAAAAATTGGAATTTGACCTCTTTGGGTGACGCCAACATGCATGGCGTCTGGGTTGCACGGGTGACGCCAGGGACCCTGGCGTCTGGCCCCTGGCCCGCACGACCCCCCGGCAAGTTGACCGGCTGACGTGGCAAAGGGACCAGACGCCAAGGACCGTGGCGTTTGGTACCAGACGCCGGGGACCCTGGCGTCTGGCCCCTGCCAACTGTACCACGCGCGGGCCGAGCCCACCCACCCATTCTCTTCTTCCTCTTCCCCCCCCCCCCCCCCCCCCCACGAACAGAACCCTTCTCCCCTTCGCCCCTCTTCCCCCCCACACCAAATCCTCCTCTGATCTACTCCATCCTCCACTCAAATTCGTGGATCTGACCCCCCCAAGCATCCTTGAGGTATTCTCCCCCATCTCCCCCAATTTATTTAAGTTGAATCCTCTTCCTTTTGTTGCATTATTCAACATTAGGTGATGTTAGATGAGTAGATGGTTTCTTTGATTTAGGATTTTGTTTGTATTTGAAAGATTATTTGGGAGGTTGATGATGTGTTGTTGAATATGTAGACAAAAACAATTAGGTTTGGTGCATATGTTGTTCCATAGGATTTTTTTGCACTAAGAGAAGTGATGAATACATGATGTTTGTATGTAAAATAGACTAGTTTCATAATTTGTTTGATTATAGATGATGTGTGTATGTGCTAGCAAATGATGCATATGTTAGCAAGCAAGTCTATTTAGAAAAAATATGATACATGTAGATCATTATTTTGTTGGCACAATTTTTTTATAAAGGAGATGTCTCTATGTGTAGATCATGCTATTGTAGGCATAATTTTTTTTGGAAAGGAGATGATGAAATTTGATGGTTGTATGTGACACCATATTGTTTGAGAATTTACTTTTGAACTATGCAAACAAGAATGCATTATGTTGATGTTGGATATGTATATTATTTTATATGTATTATGTTGAGAATAAATTCAGATTATGCCAAGTTAGTTGATGCCTCTTTGATACGCATTATGTCGGAGATGCATTATGTAGATGTTCTTGGCATGAAGTTCATTATGCATTTGTTCATATTTGTTTGGTAGGATGGCGGATGATGATCATGGACCTTGGTACGACGGACTAATCCAGGAGTTGGACATGGATCATCGTGCTCGGGCCATTGAGAACCAGAAGGTAAGAAGCAAGACTAAATATTTTTCGGTGTTTTTCATTTGTGTTTTGTACTGATCCGGAGCTCTTTTTTTTTTGCAGCCTGTAGTTGCTTTGCGCATGAGGGGTCATGGTGCGGATGACTTTCCTTATGATGTGCGGTACGAGCCGTACATTCGGAGACTGGGGCTTCTCCCATTTGTGTTGCAGTTCAAGCGACACCCTCCGCCGGTGAACCACGCGGCGCTCACCGCACTTGTGGATCGTTGGAGGACCGAGACACATTCCTTCCACCTTCCCTGTGGGGAGATGACGATGACCCTAGAGGACATGGCTATGATAAGTGGCCTTCCTATCAACGGACAACCTGTTACCGGTCATGTGCACGCCGTGAATTGGCGAGCTCGGGTTGCTGTTTTAATTGGTGTTGAGCCCGACGCCCCTCTCGCAGGCAGGCCCGATAGCGCAAAAGTGAAGCAAACCTGGCTAAAAGAAGTCATAGGACAAGGATGCCCTGAGGATGCCAATGAGGTTGTTGTGCAGCAGTTCGCTCGGGCCTATCTTTGGTATGTACTGACCAAGGTAGTCTTCTCAGACTCAACCGGGAACACAGCCCTCTGGATGTGGTTGGAGCGACTCAGTGACTGGGATACTCAGTATAGTTGGGGTTCGGTGGCACTAGCATACTTGTATCGTCAGGTAACATATATTTTCAGCCATTTATCTTGCATTTGTCATGCGCCTCCATATCTAACATGTATGTTTAATTGCAGCTCGACGAGGGGTGTTGCAGGAAGAATGATACTTCCTCATTGGCGGGGTTTGTTTGGAGCCTATCCGTGTGGATGTGGGAGCGGATTCCGGTTGGACGGCCCGTGATAAAGGACACCCAGCACCCAATCGCACATCCACATGAAGGGCTTCATGATGCTGATCCATATCGGCGCCCCACAATTGCACACTATTGGGATCAGGCGACGGTGTACACGGGAAAGTCACATGTGCGATACAAGTGCTATGTGAACGAGCTGGACACATTGACTGCTGACCAGGTACATCCTTGTGAAGTTCACTTCAAGCCATTTATCTTTACCTCCTTGTGAAGCTCACTTCAAGCTTACATTTTGGCTGCTAGATGCAAACTAAAATTATGTGAAGACCGAAATTTGTACCTAACATTTAGCTCCTCGTGTTGCAGGTCTTCTGGAGGCCTTATGTGGATCATGATCGTGACTTCAACCCAAACGATATGTGCACTCGTGATAGGCATCTTTGGCGAGCGAGGTGTCCAATGATATGCTTTTATGCAGTCGAGCGGCACTTTGTAGACCGTGTTGCCAGACAATTTGGAAAAAGACAAGGTATTCCAATTGAGGAGAGCAATGACAGAATCCAATCTCTGCATCGGTGAGCAAAGATGTCTCTGAGATATGTATTTCAGCATTGAGAAAGTATATGTTTGCTAATGGTTAATACTGTGCATCATTTGCAGGTTCAGTCGAAGGAACAATCAGGATGTAATTGATTGGGCGAACAAACACCGTCGGTGGATAGAGATTTGGGATCAAAGAGAGACTTTAGTGGAATCAGAGAATAGACCCCACAATCAGTCAGCATACCAGAAGTATCAAGTGTGGTATGCGAAGCGTTACCGGTTAAAACTAAAGCCCGGTTGGACTCATGATGAGTGGTCGGAGTTGGTGTCTGAAGACCCGGAGGCTGCAGAAGGTTATCATGCCTTTAACCGGGCGGTGAGAGAGACCAAAGGGACTCAACTTGACTATGCACCGATGCATGATGAATTGGTAGTTTAATGAACCTATACTTGCATTGTCTTGTCTTTTTTCTTGCGTTACCGATTTCTTATGAATGTTTTGTGTGTTCATGAATTGCAGGGCAACGAGTTGCTTATGTGCGTCAACGATGCCAATGTAGCACTCAGTCATCCCCCGGGTGGTGGATTATCTGAGAGGACTCTTAGGACCACGATGGAGGTATGAGCCATCTATTAGGAAATCTTATCTTTTCGGATTAGTTATTTGCTTCTCATATCAATTCATATTTTGTGTTGTTGCAGAAGTTCAAGAAACGGTTCCACAAGATGGCAGCTATGCTTTCTTGCCACGGTGCTCAGGCCGCTGAAGCGAGTGCACCTGGTACCCGCGCCTCCAGAGCTAGCCGCCGCTATCGACGCGACGAGGAGAGTGAGGAGGAGGCCCATCAAGAAGAGCCTCCAGAACAAGAGGAGGAGGCCCATGAAGAAGAGCACCCAGAGATAGAGGAGGCCCATGAGTACGATATTGATGCCCCATAGCCATCACAGGCTACCCAACCGACACAAGGCCTCACTCGCTCTGAGAAAGGCAAAGGAAAAGCTAAGACACCCAAAGGCAAAGGGAGAAGGAAGAAATGGAACAATAAGTTGCAGAGCCCAGAGTATCCTCATCAGCAGCTGCCTAAAGGAATGACTAGACATCAGTCTAACGAGGATGAGGAGTCTAGCGAGGAAGAGGAGGAGGACCGCGAGGAGGAAGAGCTTAGCTCAGATGAGGTGCTAGCAAATGCTCTGAAGAAGAGAGTAAGGAAGAAGTGAGCTAGCAACGTCAAGTTTAGTTCTCGTGTGCCATTTCGTGAACTTGGTGTCGTTTGTTAACTTTGTATGAACTTGTCGTCGTGCTGAGAACTTCTTATGTTGTCTTGAACTTGTCATGAATTCGTGAACTTTCTATGAATGTATGACATGAACTTGGTGTTGTTGAAATTGTGGAATGTTTGTTCGAACTTGCTAGATATTGCTGAAATTGTGGAATGTTTTGAACTTGCTAGATATTGCTGGTATTGGTGTTTTTGAAATTGTGGAATCTTTGAAATTGCTAATATTACATACTTCTGTACAGAGGACCAGACGCCAGGGTGCCTGGCGTCTGGGTTCAACAGGGGAGCCAAACGCCACTGTCCCTGGCGTCTGGTCTGAAACAGGGGACCAGACGCCAGGAACCCTGGCATCTGGGTGTCATTTAGCTTTAAGCTCTGGGTTCTGCTTGTTTATGTGTGAATTCAAGCTGTTTTTTCTATGTTTGAGTATAACTTGATATGTTGAGATCAAGTAAAAGAATCAAGCTATTCTTCCTTAAAATCATGGCTTGATCTTATTTGGTCCTAAAGTCTTAAGTAATTGGGATAGGGAGAGAGCAACAATATGACAATACAACAACACATAATTCATCATAGAAGGAAAGTTGATGCCATTAGAGTTCAAATGACATAAACATTACATAGTCTGAAATGACACAAGTAGTTCATGACCACGATGGTCCACGATAGTTCAAACGACATAAACATCACATATAACTCGGTTTCCTGTAGCTAAAATCCACTAATTACGATGGATTCAACCAAACAAATCTATTATATCCAAAGCATATCAACACTACATTATTGATGATGTCCAAAAATGTATCATTAATTAACATACACTAAGCAAACTTTACCCTAAACACTAACTAACCCTAACCCCCAATCTTTCTACTCAACAAGCCCTTGCTAGCTTTGGTTGCACCCACATGTAAAGAATGCTAGCAAAATTTGGGGGAAACAAGATATTCACACTAATATTTGGGGGAAATCATAGAACTAGGGTTGCACCCACATGTAAAGAATGCTAGCAAAATAACAAGATTTAACCAAAAAAAATTGGTGATTTGGGGAAGATTACCACAAGCAACAAAGTGACTCCAATCCAACGGACAAATGGGACCGATTTGTCAGAGATTTGAGGGGAGGTGGGGTGGTGGAGAGAGAGTGAGGGGACCAGCAGCTCGGGAGTGTGAGTGTAGAAAAATGTTATGAGTGGGCTGAGGTGGGCCCAGTGCATCTTATCCACTGGTAACTGACCAGACGCCATGGTCCTTGGCGTCTGGGTGACGTGGCCCTTAATGCCAGACGCCAAGGACCATGGCGTCTGGGGGTGCACCAGAGGCTCCAGGACACTTGCTCTCTGGTTAGCTAACCAGACGCCAGGGACCATGGCGTCTGGGTGACGTGGCCCTAAACACCAAACGCCACTGTCCCTGGCGTCTGGTTAGCTAACCAGAGAGCAATTTGTCCTGGAGCCTCTGGTGCACCCCCAGACGCCATGGTCCTTGGCGTCTGGCATTAAGGGCCACGTCACCCAGACGCCAAGGACCATGGCGTCTGGGGGTGCACCTGAGGCTCCAGGACAAACTGCTCTCTGGTTAGCTAACCAGACGCCAGGCTCCATGGCGTCTGGCCCTACTGCAGACAGTAGTTATATCTTCTGTTGATATTTTGGTTTAGCAACTTGTTGCACACATTGTTAAACATTGAAAATCATAAAAAATGTGAACAAAGCAAACTAGCCTCAAATCACACACAAGGTTTCGAATGAGATAAATAGTTCATCACACATACAATCTTTCGAATGAGATAAATAGTTCATCACACACAAGGTTTCGAATGACATAAATAGTTCATCACACACTAGGTTTCGAATGACATAAATAGTTCATCGATGCCGGTGCCTTTTTCATTGGTCTACTGAGTAGTACGGGGCCATTTCCCCTTCTTGTCATGTGCCTCGTCCTCCTCTTGTGCATCGCGAGCCCTTGCTAGCTTTCTTGCCCTCTCTTGTTGACGCTCCTCCTTCTCTTTGCGTGCCCTCTCCTCCTCACGTTTCTTGCGCTCTTTCTTCTCCTTCTCACGACGCTCCCTCTCCAACTCCCTTGCAAAGTTTTCCTCGAAAAGGCGCTGCCTCCGCATACAATCTCGATATTGATCCTCTTGCACATCTTTTGGTACTTCGTGATCTATCCAAGTGAAGTACTTGCAAAGTGGAGGAGGAGACTACATAACAATCATGTTTGTGTTAGTAATATGAGTTGAAACAAATTTACATCATTTGGATGTGACGTGTAACATACCGGTGGTAGGTCATATGCGTTAGTTGGCCGCGCACGATCATATGCATAGTTGGGACACACAAAAAATCTTCTACCTTCTGTCCATGACTTTTTGCGATCAGTGGACACCTTCACCTTGCAAATATCACCACACCAACATGGTGGTGTGGCAACATCCTTCTCCTTATTCTTGTCCAACGTAGCCACCCCCCACGTCTTCGGCATGTCCTCTCGGTCGGCGCATGGCGGCCTCGTGCTGGAACCGGATGAAGCCATGCCTACAAGAGGAAGAATTGTTAGCAAATAGACACAAACAAAGTAAATGTGTAAATAAAGTGCGAGCAAATAATATACCATTCATATTCAATCAACCATTTGGATTACGCAAATAACCAAATGCCGATCCATTATCAACTTGCCCTCTTCGACCGCCAACTCTAACACTTGTGCTTCCTCTACGGCCACCACCAACACCTCTAGCACTTGTGCTTCCTCTACGGCCACCACCAACACCTCTAGCACTTGTGCTTCCTCTACGGCCACCACCAACACTTCTTCCCCCTCATTCACCACCGGAGCCTCCTCCACGGCTAGTGCTAGAAATGCCCCTTTTCGACGTTTTTCTTTTCTTGTGACTCCGTGCATTGTGTCCCTCACCATCACACCCTCCACAATTGGTAGTTTCAGGAGCCTCCATGAAATGACCGCTACCAAATTGCTTTATGCCAGTGTATCCGGCTAGGTCATCCATATCACCCCTAAACCGCTTGGTTCTCCTTCTACCCTTGGTCTCCACCTTCAAGAGAGGGTCTGGCTTAATATGGGGTCCATGATACTCAGGCCACTGTGATTGGTCTAAGAAAGGGTGAAATCGAGGCGCCCATATCAACCTAGTAGTTTCCAAATGGAACTCTTGCATCCGCACGGTTTTCCCATCACTAACTGCGAGGTGTCTCGCCTTCGCCGCCGTTATCAAATGCGAGCATGGCCAATGATACTTACTAGGCCTCTCGCACTGGCACCACCGTGTCTTCAGGTGCACCTCAAATGCGGCACCACCATATGAAAAACCATCTCGTGTTGTGCCACATTGTTGAAACATTCAACCAGGTTGCTCGTCATGTCGCCATATCGCCTACCTCCATCGTCATGAGCGCGCGCCCACTTGTGCTTCTCGCCGAAATTCCTATTTAAGAAATCTTTTCCCCCATCGTTCACCGCCGCATAGAGTTTGTTATAGCGAGCATCGAAAGCATTGGTGTTGAAGGCAACACATACATGGGTAAGGTCTTTGCTGAGCTCCTTGCTCTTACATGCCTTGTAAAAGTTGGCCACAAAATGCCTCATGCACCATCTGTGGTGAAGCTTTGGAAAGCCTGGAATCTCAATGTCCACTGCCTTGAGTATGCCATGGTGCCGGTACGATATGATGCATACCTCCCTAGCCCCAATCACCTTGTGCCTCACATGACCCATGAACCACTCCCAGTTGTCCTGGTGCTCGGAAGGCACCAAAGCAAATGCCACGGGCAACACATTGTCATTGGAGGAGTGCGCCATTGCTACCATTAGTGTGCCCTTGTATCTGCCGGTAATGAAGGTGCCATCTATAGACAAGACCGGACGACAATGCTCAAATGCCGCCACACATTGTCCATAACTCCAGAAGGCACGACCGAACACTCCGTCGTGGTTAGCCTCAACCACATGATACATGCCCGGGTTCCTATGTGCAATCGCTCCCAACAACCTCGGGAGTTGGTTGTATGCTTCTTCGTAACCACCATACAACATCCTAATAGCATTTGCCTTAGCCCTCCATGCCTTCCCATACTTGACTTCATAACCATATAGTTTTTTCGCCGTCCGCATGAGAAACCTCACTTTGACGGTGGGATCAACGGCTATGTCTTTCATAAATTTGTATCCAAGATACTCAGACGTGAGCTGACGATGTGTCTTACGAAGTCGTTTCGATGGCGGTTTGCACCTATGGGTGGCAACACAACTTCTTAACACCCATTCTCCGGTTTCTTCAAGCTTTCTTGCATGAACCTTCCATGGGCATCCTTCTTGCTCACACTTGATGGTGTACCGCAAATTTATATCGGAGTGCTCAACAATATATGGCCTGTGGTTCCGAATGGCATAGTTAGCCAACCAAATCTTCATACCAACCAAACTTAGGAACTTCACTCCTTTCTTCAAATAAGCATTCTCATCCTCGTTCTCCTCCCTTGGTTCGCCTGGATCCGGGCAAGGTGTTGGCTCAATTGCAGTCATTCTCATACCGCCATCGACTACGGCTTTATGAGCAAGGCTGAGATCTCGAAACAAGTGAGTTCTTTTTTGTAAGCCCGTCAACTCGAAGTAAATTTGGTTTTCCTCCTTCGTGAATCCATCCTCATCCAATTCTTCCTCCGGACCTTCGTCATCCGAGTCGTACCCATATAGACGCCTAAAAGGTAACTCACGATCCATGTCCTTTTGCGCTATGTAGGCATCCAAGTCACCAACATCATTACCATGAAACCCTTCCTCTAGCTCATCTTCATCATCATTAGCATCACCGTCCTCTTGAATTACGTTGTCACTACTAATCACCTCAACTTCATTTGCTTGGCTACTTGGTGGTTGGCTAGAAGCATTTGGGGCATAAAACTCAACCTCACTTGCTTCACTAGTTGGTGGTTGGGGATAAGCATTGGAGGCATCAACCACAACCCTATGCTCAACAAGGGGCACGATTGTCCTCTCGGTCATGTCATTCATTGGGGAAGACGCATGCCGGTTCAAGTCAATTGTAAACCGAGGAGGTTCAACCTTGGTGGCAAACAATTCAAATGACTTGTCTTCCGATTGGGCAACTTTTTCCTTGTATACATCCCAATGCAAATCCGAGGTGACAGGCATACTTTTCAAGCGAGATTTGGCTCCAACTCCTACATCATACCTTCCTATTAACTTAACATCATCATTGGGGTCCATCCACTTTAAGACATGTCTCACTTTTGCAACAACCTCCTCATAGCTAGGGCTAGTATCAAAAACCATTGGTTCCTCACCCGTGTCGGCATTGGCATTGTTACTCAAGAATGCCTCCTTGTCCATATAATGAACATTAACAAGCCTCCCCATCTAAAAACAACATGAATGCATTTAAGGCATCAATGACAATTGTTGGTTATCCAAAAACAATCCATTATATCCAAAGCATATCAACACTACATTATTGATGATGCCCAAAAATGTATCATTAATTAACATAAACTAAGCTAAGTTAACCCTAAACACTAACTAACCCTAACCCCCAATCTTTCTACTCAACAAGCAAACATACATACTACACACTATGCATATCCCTATATTATCAAAGTTAAACTAGATATTCACACTCAAATTTGGGGAAAAACAATGAACTAGGGTTGCACCCACATGTAAAAAATGCTAGCAAAATAACAAGATTTAACCAAAAAAAAAAGGGTGATTTGGGGGAGATTACCACAAGCAACAAAGTGATGGAAAGGAAGATGTGAGGGAACCACCTTTTGGGGAGGATTTGAGGGGGGGCTTGAGGGAGGGGAGAGAGGGGGGGACCAGAAATTCTGCTTCAAGCTCGGGCTGGATTGGGGAGAGTGACTGGGGTGGGTCCCACCCAATTCCCTTGAGGTTATTCACTTACCAGGACCAAACGCCAGGGTCTACGGCGTCTGGCCAAACGCCATGGTCCTTGGCGTCTGGCCCCTTTGCCACGTCAGCCGGTCAACGAGTCGGGGGGGGGGTCGTGCGGGCCAGGGACCAGACGCCAGGGTCCCTGGCGTCACCCGTGCAACCCAAACGCCACGCATGTTGGCGTCACCCAAAAAGATCAGATTCGATTTTTTTTTTTGCAATCGAGGTCAGTTCGGGATTTCTTTACACAAAGGGTCAAAACACTGATTTCACCCGCTGCGGGGCGCTTGGCAGGGTCGAGGGGCCGAGACGACACGGCGGGCCGCGTGGGCTTTATTTATTTATGGTGGAGGGCAGGTGCGAGTGCGACGGGTGGGGGCCGGGCGCTGGATTGACCCCGGCTCGGTTCGTGTGGGTACGTTGAACGTGGACGTCTTTTTCGGTGAGAAAAAGCGCGATTCGATTCCCCCCTCCCGCCACTGCCGTGAAAAATACGTTTGTTTTGATAAAGAAGAAGTTGAAAAATTGGTTGCCAATGCTCTGAATCAGTTAACACAGGGCACGGTTATATCTGTCGATCAGAAAATCAAACTTGAGCTGACCAGGGAAGCAAGCATGGAGGTCACAGGATGTACATGGGGGAGATGGATCTTATTTTGCTGTACCGAATGTAGATCAGCAAACAATTAATTCTTTTGCATGGAAGGTGCTTCCCTGGAGTTGCAAAACAGGCGCACGGCAAGGCTGCGTATGTTGTTTTTATTTCTACCATGCCAACAAGAGTACATGGCGTATACAAGTAGAAGACTCAACGCATGGAGCTGTTTGTCCTTGCAGGAAGTAGGATGGGGTCCACCAGAACAAATCAAAGATAGATGGCGCACCATAGTTTGAAGGTTAATTAGGAAAAAGTAGCTAAAAAATCCAATCTGAGATGTTATAGGATTGGACTCTATTATTTTATGTTTTTTTTCCTTAGTATGGTTGTGTGCGTGCGAGAGGGGCCTTAGGCCAGGTTTATAGTCAGCTTATATAATGTCATGGTGCGGCTATATAATAGATTAGGTTATTTTGAGATGAATTAGACACCACGCGTGTTTCGGCAGTTGGCCATTATTGAGTTTAGAGAAACCTTGCCAAAATTCTCTACTGGCGTGTGAGTTCCTACGACGCGGCGCGTCGAAGATTACATGCGGAGCCTATACGGTTCGTCCACGTTATTCCTTCGGATCGAGGGGTTGGCGTGTTGTTTCAGCGGGATTTGCGAGCATCTTTGTAAACCTGCTACAATTACTTGCTGCGATGGAGTTTTGTGTCGTGAAAGATCGGGCCAACAACGGATCGACCCTCGCCTTGAGGTTCGCTCCTCATCACATGCCAGAAAAAATTAGAGGTAATAATACCAGTAGTGCCTAAACTTGCCATCGACGATCAGTTTGGTGCCTGAACTTGAAAAATACACCTTGCAATTTCTACCATTTGGAAGCCCTCCACGTCGTCGAAGAATATGAAAGTCCTCCACATCATTATTCTTATTTTTCATTTTTTAACAATAAAGAATTGAACTTAAATGTCACAAGACAATATAACATGCATTTATCCTCCATCTACCTCTAGGTTGAATGTGGTGCGGTGCTATTCTCATGTATTCTAATTTTATTGGTTTTTTTTAATATATCTATTTTTAAAAGTTGCTGGAAGTATAAAGTATCTCAAACATAATAAAAAATACATTGTCTAGCTTTATTGTTGATAAGTTCGTTGCTAAAAAATTCGGCAGCAACATGCGGAGCGTTATCTAGTTTTTTAAAAAAATACTCATATGTATTTTTACGAATGTTCAACACATATTCAAATAAATGGTTAACATGTATTTTAAAAATAGTCAAAGTGTATGCAATAAAAATTCAACATGTATCCAAAAAATACAAAAAAATATTAATTATAAAACAAAAGAACAAAAAATGATAGAGAAAAGCACTAAAAGGAAAAACAAGGAAACCACTACTTGAGGACTGAGTCGTAGCTCAGTGGTTGGGCGCGCAGTGGCGCACCAGCCCGCCCCGAGTTCGATCCCCAGCGGGGACGAATTTCTGGGTGTCTCATTGCGCCACACTGTAGTGCCACTGTTCATCAGGAACAGTGTAATAATTTCCGCAGGTACCTCACGACGTCTACGTGCCACAGGCGAGGACAACGTGCCCGTTGTTCCTGGAGTCCTAGACTTCAGAAGTCTTACTAGACGTATTAGAGATATAGGTTGTAGGTCTGGTTTAGATGCATAGTCGGGGCGTGAGTTGTGGTGTGCGTGCGTGTGGTGTGTGTGACTGTGCGTCCGAACAGATGCTACAGCTTGTATACTCAGTGGGGCTCAAAAAAAAGAAGAAGGAAACCACTACTTAGGACGGCCCACTTTGGCGATCCATGAAAGCAAGGTGCCGTGCATTTCGTAGTAAAAATGATATGCCACTTAACATAAAATTTGTTTTCTTACACAATATAAACACAGATACTTACATACACGCACATTCACCTGCTCCTATGAACACATGCATGTATATCCTACCATATGAGCACCTTTAAGATAATGAGCTGGCATAATGTTTTGAGATTGATGAAGTCATCATAGACATCTTCATAGTCTACGGAAACGTTTCCTCCCACTAAATGAACATCGTCGAAAACACTGAAATAAACCTAAAAATATGCAAGCACCAGTGTAAGTCTAAGGCTTTGAGTCCCCACCAACCTAACCAGTTAAGGTATGCTCAGTTTGCATTTTCCTTTTTCAGGACAGATCGCACATTTGCTTTATTAAACCTGGAGTTAACATTAACTTATTAAACCTTATCTTGGAGTCCCCTAAAAAAACCTTATCTTGGAGTTAATTGCCATGAAAAAGTCACGGTAACATAAGCAGTTCCACTACGAATTTAATCTGGCAACAAGTTAATTACGTGCGAACCAACCTGTGGTTGGATGGTTAGAGGGACTGTGGTATCCCCAGCCCACCAGGGTTCAAATCCTGGTGCTCGCATTTATTCCTGAAATTATTTCAGGATTTTCGGCGATGCGCATTCAGTGGAAGGAGACGTTCCCGTCGACGACGAGGTGCCTACGGTGACTTCGTAAATTTCAAGATGATATGCCGGCTCAGTCTCTCGGAGGTGCTCATAGGGGTAGGGTGTGTGTGCGTTCATAGGGATGAGTGTATGCGCATTTATATGAGCGCTTGCGTCTGTACTATGTTAAAAAAAACAAGTTAATTACGTGGCGTTAAACGCTGCACATTATGTCTATATATATTCCTTCACGTACAGACTTGATTCATACTGCCGAGCTTGATCGTCCTCATCGATCAAACCGCTCCCGAGTCCCCTGACTCTCAGGCACCGTCGTCGATCCAATGGCTCCATCAGCCAGCACCGCGACGCTGCTACTCCTGGCCGCGTTCCTCGTCGCAGCGCAAACCGCGCATGGAGCTCGGGGCCTTCTTCAGGACGTAGAGGCGCCATCTCCAGGGTGTTCCTGGTTACGATGATGATCATGCCCCGGCGGGGACGCCGTGGCTGGAGCTGGTGAGAGAGGATCATGGTCGCGGAGACGGCGGGCGTCTGGGTTTCGTGGAGGAGCATGCAGCGGCGGCGCCGGCGACCGCCTCGCCAAATTCGGCACTGGCCCCTGCTGGATCCGTGCCATCGTCGGCATTGGGGCTCCTGTGGAGGAGGATATGGTGGTTCGACGAGCCCTACTACCGCCCGGCTCCTGGCTCAATAATAGATCCTTATTGACTTGATCGTTGGGAAGGGGACTAAATAAAGTGGTGCAAAACATGCATGTTATCTTCACTTCTGTATGAATAAGATCAGTTCAAGGTAAACGAAGACTTCATATAGAAGTCATGCATTGCTTTGTTATCTAATTGGGAGATCAACGTGCCGGGAGGTACCTATAAATTTACAACATAGAGCAATAAAAAAAATCGCAACATAGCAAATTATGAAAAGTTACAACATAGAGCAATAAAAAAAATCGGGAGGTACCTATAAAAAATCGAGATGTATGGCGAAAAACAATGAGCAAAAAGAAATTGGAAATACTTATCCGTTTGAATGTACAAGTAATCGTGCACTTGCAACACACGTGTAGCCATAGGAATGAATTTCCTCATTCATCATGTTGTGATGATGTCGCGTTGCTTGGTTGTGAATTCTCAGGACTAGTCCATTTTGTTGTTCATGGGTGATTGGTAGGCACCATTATCGTCAGGCAGCGACTGATAGGCTACTGGTTTAAGGTGACGAGTGTAGCTGTGGGGCTTGGCGAAGATGAAGAAGACGGCGTGCATGTATATTCTGCAACAATCTGGTAAGATCATGCAAAATAAAGGAGTTTGATAACCTTGTAAGAAAGAAGCACGTACAATGTGTTAATATCGTGGAAGACATCTGCCGTTGGAAATAATATATGTTGCCAATTAAGGATGTGTATGGTGCTGATTTCTATTTTCAAGCTAGTAGATTTAAATCTACCCCCCCTGCCTCCACGTGCGGAAAAAAATAGATTAAAGAAACATAAACTTGCCAAAAACAAGAATGTATATTGGAAAAAAAAAAACTTGCCCAAATGATGAAGACAAAGATCACGAAGAAGAACATGGCGCCCATGGCTTTGTGCTCCGTCGACATCATGCAAATCAATAGTTTCAGGATTAACGACTTTTGTGCACAATTGCTTTACATCATTGCAAATTCAAATCCATTGTCTCATCTACACCAGGATGAGCTCCTCGTTTTTTATAGGAAACACATAACTTCACGGAAATATATTTGGTTTCGTATTTACTAAATATTGAAAATAATTTAAATCCATTAAACAAAAATATTTGGCCATAGGAAAAACGGGTTGCATTTAAGTTTTAATGGGTGGTTGGGGGTGGCCATTGGAGACGATGGAGTCTGCTCCTCTGTAGCTGGTCACGGCAATACAACTGTTGAGATTTATACGGGAATATACTGAGGGATATACACGATGCGTGAATCATGGAATTCATCGTGACTAATATAGTGGTTGAGACCCCGATGCAAATAAGTGGGGGAGATTCCGGTGAAGGTGATCGCCGTGTGCTCCTTGGTTATTTTGGTATCAATGCATACTAATTGTTCACCCCATACAAAGTGGAAAATCAAAAGATGCATGAGAAAAAAAACTCAAAACACAGCGGCATACATGTCTTAGATATAGCATATTTGGTTTGTTTGTAGTATATTGCAATTTTGCATATATTTTTTCTATCCTGCCACACTGTACAGGTTTTTCTTTCTTTCTATTTTTTTTTTAGCAAAGCCACACTTACACGTTTTTGTTTTTGAGGCAAGCCACACTGTACACGTGAGTAATTCACTTTTTTTTTTAGGGAATTCACTTTGTTTTTCTGAGGTTCACGGAAAGTCTGTCAGGGCTGGTAGCGAATGGCCGGCCTTTGTTCCTAAAGTCCAGAGCGACAATAGCAGAAGGCAAGGCCCATGCGTACAGAATATTCATCACATCATCAGCATCCGCAGCATCCCACACTCTTTTAGTCCCACCTCGCCTAGCGAGGGCGCGACAGACCGGCTTAAATAGCGTTCTCTCCGCACACTCTCGCCGAGCTCAGCAGCGTGAGCTTGTAACCCGAGCGGGGGCATGAAGGTGGTGTGGACGTTGCCGCAGCGCTGTGGGCCTGGCCCGGTCGTGCTTCTGCTGGCCCGCCCGTTCCAAGTTGCGTAGTTGGACCCGGCTGGGGCCCATGCGAAAGCTGGGCGTCACGGGCTATAATGTGGCAGGCATTGCGTGAGGCTGGCTTCACAGAGCAGCGAAAACTGCCCGCTTCCAACGGTGGAAGGATAACGGGCCGCTGCACAGCTGGGCCGCTTGGGTCTCGCAGCCTACTCCAACGAACCACCATCTTTTTCTTTTTTTCCTTTGTGCTGCTTGCTCACAAAGAGAGGCAAAAGTGAACTGATAGGTTCGAAACATGCATATGTACGCCTGAGTTATTTGCAAAACTCGATCTCTTGGTTAGAAACTGTATGTCAACTCTGGATAATAAAATATGACTGAAAATTTTATCTCTGAACTGTTTACAAATTTCGATCTCTTGTTTACAAACTGTGGTTTGGTGGTTTGTAATATGTGATTGGAAATTCTCTTGGTTATCTCTTTTACACATCACAGGTTCTCTACGATGATCATGTCTTGAAGCTGTTTTTTTTTTTTTTTTTGCTATCTCGTACAGTAAACGAGGCACAAAACATTTTACTCATCCGGTTTGTCATTTCCATAGTCATTGCCGGAGGAGCGGAGCTGGACAGTAAAACCCATGACAACGTTTTGAAAGCACATAATACGTGGAAAGAAAATGCTGATGCAAAAAAAAAAACAGGGACAACCCAATCATATTCCATCAATTGAATTTTACTCAGAGAAAGCCACGTCGACACAAAAATAAATAAAGCCTATTACATCACAGAGAGCAAGATTCAGAAAATAACGTGCAGTCATCCATGTCGTTGACCTCGTCCTCCGGAATGTTCCATTTCTCGGGCTCCTCCAAGCACTCATCGTTGGTAGACAGCAAGTGCAGCACCTGAAAAGGATGACATCTTCTTGACATTCCATCTAACATCAGTAACTTAAACCTAACAAGCATGATGAATGGGTACCTCGGACATCGATGGCCGCCACATTGCGGGCCGCATAATGCAGCGCGACGCGACGGTGACCATCCTCTTCAGCTGGTCCTTGTCGTAGTCATCGCCGAGGTCGGGGTCTGCGAGCTCGATCGCTTGCCCGGCCTCCAGAAGAGGTTTTGCCTAGAAAGACAGAAAGAGCAAACACACATTATGACATCATGTGAACTGTTCTGTTCGTTGGTGATTCAGTCAGTTCATTGGAGTGTGCTCATTCAGTTAGTGCTCACCCACTGAAGAAGGCTCTGCTTGGAGCAGTCGATGGGCCGCCTTCCCGTGACGATCTCCAGCAGAAGAACTCCGAAGGCAAATATATCTGTCTTTTCATCGACGATGCCGTGCATGAAGTATTCTGGCGCCAAATACCCAAATGTGCCCTCTATGGGTACGACCGAGTGATGGGTCCATTGTTTCGGAAGCCACTTTGCCAGCCCAAAGTCAGAAATCTGTTGTGTAGACAGACAAATTGCCCATCTTATTAAATAATCACGTCACTTTCATAGTTGATTAAGTGGCATATAATTGTCGAGTAAGTTTATCATTTTATTCTACAGAAGATTTGTCGTTTGGCTGGAATTGTAGACTTTTTTTTGATAAAGGGTGGTTTTAATTGACTCAAAAGGTAGCGAATGGTAGGCACACCTGAGGTTCAAAATCATCGCCGAGGAGGATATTAGCGGCCTTGATGTCGCGGTGGATGATCCGATGCCTACAGAACATGTGCAGATACTGCAAACCCCTCGCGACACCCACCGCGATCTTCTGCCGCAAATGCCACTCAAGGATCTTCCCATTATTCCCTGCAAAGAAATGTTATCACCAGTGTCAGTGAGAAAGTCTTCAGGTCGATCACTCTGAACTTCTACACTGGCTGAAATTCTTTCAGATACCGTGGAGCGCCGATGCGAGCGTCCCGTTCGCGCAGAACTCGAAGATGAGATACAGCCCGTTCTCGACACAGCATCCGAGAAGGTCGGCCGTGTTTGGGTGACAGACATGCACCTGGATCCCTAGCTCTGACAGGAACTCCTTCTCCTTCTGCTCACTGGGCTTGCCCTTGGCCAGCCTCTTCACTGCTATGCATTGGCCGTCAGACAGTATGCCCTTGTACACTTCTGCATAGCCCCCTCTCCCCACAATATTGTCTACATGAACATGAAACCATCAATCAAATTACATTAAATCTTGCTGAATTTTGCATGATACAAAATATCTGTTTTTTGTTGTGAATAATCTCTGTTTTTTCTTATTCAAATGCATGAACAAAAGGCCTGAATATAAGTTACCAACCTGGACTGAAGTCGTCTGTAGCAACTGAAATCTCTTCGTAACTGTAGCACTTCCAAGAAGGTTTCTGATCTTCGGAGAACGTGGAGCATACGTCGCCGCCTTTCGCGCCTTCGTCGTCGACGGTTCGCAGGAACGGAAGCCAGAGCTTCATGTCCGACAGCCGTCTCCATATGCCACTGTGGCCACGCCGGCTCATCGTGTCGTTTCTACATGTGCTGTTGTAGCACTCTTCGGTGACCTGCAGGTGTTCTCCTCCCTCCGGTCCATCAAGAACCGCCCTCGGCGAGCTCTTGTCTTCCTCGTCGCCGTCAACCTGCTTGCGTATCGAGCTTGATCGAAGTAGTTTTGTTAATGTTCTGCTCCATGTTGAACTTGAGGAGATGTTGCTGCTGCCTGCAGTTTGAGGTTCTGAATTAGAACATGAATGAACAAACATGCTTGTTTTCAGAAGAAGAAAATTAATTGCTGAAATTTTTCACCATCAAATGACTGAGACTTGAGTCGAGTGCTACTCTGGGTCTGCGCCAGGCCTTCCCTTCCGACCGCGATCACCGAACAGTTGTTCGGAGCGTGCATGAAGCAGTAGTTTGCAACCTCAAAGTGATTCCTGAAATTCATAAAACTACTGATTACATTTACAAGAATAGTGCAAACTTGCAGAAAAATACAGTTCAATATCTGGACATGAACAGAGGACCTGCTGCTTATTATTATTTTCCTTTTTTTGGAACTTACTAAAGATTACCTGTGATATTTACTCCTTGATCTTCCAACAACTAGAAACTTTGCATCAGTAAGTTCAGCTTCCCGGGCCAGGGCTCTTGGAACGCTTGAGCTGAAGATCACCTTGGCCTCCAAATTGACCTGGGAAACAGAGGAATGGCAGAGAAAACAGAGGATGATTATAAATGTATAACCCTTTTGGCCTTTTGTTTCAGCTTGACGCAGTCCCAATTTGGCAGCATTAAAGACTGCATATAAGCACATGGATGAGGAAGCATAAAGGAAGACAAACCCAGGCCACCGTACTAATTACGCCGAACAGCTGAACAGAGACATGCCACCAAACTGAAAACCAGTGAGCACAAACCTTTTTTCCAAGTTGCCACTAGACTGTTTTCACCAGAAGAGAAATGATTAAAAAAAAAAAGGCGCAAGAAAAATTAACCAACAACTGGACGCCAAAGATCATCGGAAGCTACGTTCAGAAATGAATGTAAGCAGTTTGGCAAACAAATTGCAGATTTGAAACTGTATAGTTCTTTGATCAGTCTGCACCTGTTTGGCCTCGCATGTCTCCACCAGCTCCCCGAGCATGTAGATCACGAAGGCGTTCGCCTTTTGGAGCCTGTTCTTCCTCCCCCTCCCTCCTGCCGGCGACGAACCACCACAACAACAGCAGCAAAATCATGAATACAACAGCAAGAATTATGTCCATGGAGCAACACAACTAAATTGGCAGACGGTTACCAAGAACATGAACGGCGACGACGGAGTCGTTGGGCTTGGCGACGACCCTGATCGCCCACGACAGCAGCTCGGAGCACCCGCGGGAGTTGTTGGGCACGCCGACCAGTATCCTCGAGCCAAGCAGCAGCTGCTGCTGCTGCCGCCGTCCATCGCTGCTGCCCATGCACTCCTCAATGGCGTCCATGACTAGACCTCGACCCTTCCCAGGCAGCAGCACTACTCTACTAGTGGTTAGTGGCTGCGACTGGAGGAGGAAGACGACGACGACGACGACGACGGCCACGACAACGACAGGGATTTTGTAGAGGCAAAAGGTGACATGGCATGGTGAAAGGCACGCGAGTGCAGTGTAGTGAGAGAAAGGCGGTGGTTAGTTACTTGGAGGTAGTGATGGCCATTTAGCTAGCTTTATTCCCCTGTGGGCGACCACCATGGAACTCAGCGGAAGCTCGCGGCAGCGGCACCAGCAGGCAGCAGCAGCACTTGGCAGCGACTGCCGTGGCGTTGCTTGCTTGCAAAAGTTGGGTTGCTTGCTAGTGAAGATGCGTGCCGGTAGTACAAAGACGGGTAGACCTCCCAACACCTAGGATTGGTTCTTGCTTTCGATCTGATTGGATCCGGCAGCATTTGGTAACCAATCTAATCTGACATCTCTGGTTCAGTTTATATATAATTGTTTATGCTACCGGTGCCGAAGAACCGTTAAACGTAGCTGTTTGAGCAGTTTACCTACGAAGCACCGATACGGCGACACTAATACGGCGATACGGGTACAGCGATACGGGATACGGCAATTTTTAAAAACAGCAATACGGCGATACGGCAAACATATATAAATAATAATAAAATGACATGTAATAAAAACTAACATAATAAAATGTGTGAGATGAGATCAAAATACCGCCCCACTGGTTGCCTAATTGTTTCTATGCCTCCTTGTTTCTCATTTTAAAAATCTCGCTATCATCAAGGGGTAACACGGCCACGGACTGACCCAACCCAATTCTTTTCTTGATAACAATTTAGAGATCAAAATACCGCCCCATTATTCTTCTCCTAACGATTTAGAAGTTTTTTCTTGATAACAATATAGATAGCACAATCTTCATTGAGCTCCTTTTTCTCATAACTATAAACAAGAACTCTCACCTATGAACATGACGATAATTAAAATCAGCAAGCAATACACATCAATAATGCTCAAATGATGATGAAGAAAGCTAAAAGATGCCATGGTGTATACTTGTATCTTTTTCCCTAGCAATAGGAGGCATCAGCAACATCAACAAGTAATTTTACGCCACAAACATAAAAAAGCAGCAAGCTAACATAATCAACAAGCAATTTTATCCAACAAGCAGCATCCTTAGCAAGCACTTTTATGCAACTATTATATCAGTACATTACACGTCCACTACCTACATGAACGGATCAACGATACATCAAGGCAGGAGCAGAACTGAACGGCGATACTTCTGGGATACCCGTATCGACATATTTTTCTTTTATTTTTAAATTTAAAAAGGCGATACTTGGAGGATACCCGTATCGAAGTCGTATCTGGCGTATCGGAGTATCGACGAAGTACTGAACGGCGATACACAGATTTCTAAAGTATCGGTGCTTCGTAGCAGTTTACATCAACATCTTTTCACGTAACAGAAGTATACATAGCTACCGACCCTCTTTTTTTTCGAATAAGGCTTTAGATTCATTTATACTAGAAGGATTGGACGCGCTTTGCATCGCCGTTGAATTTGTTGGGATTCTTAAATTTCTTTACTCGCTCTATTTCAAAATATATGGTGTATTACTTTTCTGACAAGTCAAGCATCTTTAAGTCTGATCAAATTTGTAAAGAAATATATCAAAATTCATAATATCAAATTGGTGTTATTAGATTCATCGGGAAATGTATTTTTATATATTTTGTTTAATATTGTGGAAGTCTATATTTTTGGCTATGAACTTGGTCAAAATTACAGAAATTTGACTTTCCAAAAAACTAATAATCCTTATATTTTGAAATTGATAGAGTATTTAGATTGGCCGGTGGGGGAGACGGTGGAGTGTGTTTTATGTTTATTTATAATGCGTATAGTTGGTGGGCCTTTCGAGATGTGATTCTGTGTTATCGGCTAATCAATCCATATTTATGTGCAGATATTTTTTCCTCATTGGTTGCGTGTATTTTATTCGGCTATAATATCATATGGTGACGCTTTTTTCATGGCGATAGGAGTCTGTGAGGGGTTAATATATTTTTATAGGTCGGTTGCTGTTGATTGATTTGAAAAATCATTGGCCCGATCAAAATTGTAAACCAAATCCAAAATTAAATACCTGAATCGAATAAAAAAGTTTTAAAATTAGAAAACATAGAGACTTAAATTAAATTAATGGGAGAGCTCCTTGAAAAATTGTTGAGCCGGTCAAAATTGGGTGACCCAATTCTAAATTGAAGCCTCAATTAATTGTGAAGATTTAAAAATTAGGAAGCATAGTGTATTGTATAAAAAAAAAGAGAGATTGTTGACCCGGTCAAAATTGGGTGACCAAATTCCAATTGGAGACCTCAATTGATTGTGAGGCCTCCAATCCTAAGAGGTTTAGTGATATAGTATATTAAAAGACTTCCAATGATACAAGACATATATTCCCTCTGTACCACAATACTTGTAGTTTGTGGGAACTTATACTAGTTCTCCTCAACAATAAGTATTTAGGTACGGAAGGAAAAAGTTATAATCAGGTCTTAATAGAGCTGAACGCCGCCATAGCCGTTCCATCGTAGGAGTCGGCCTGACATTGCATCCATTGTCTGGAAAGTTGTCGTCCTAAGGTCGAGCTGTAAGAAAAAAAAAAGGTCATTTGCAGAAATCTTGTGTACTACTAGATGAATAACTGTGGGTATCATAAACCCAAATAATGCCACCAAATTTCCTCCTTTCATTGTTCATATAACATAACTTACGATATGGTTCCATGTGTATAATTGTTTTCCAAACAAGGGACGCTGGACTAAGGCATGGTTTTAATTGTGTGGCTATGACGCTAGGTCCATGTTTACACTGTGCGTTTACGGAGCTATGTAATGATGGATCAGAAGGTGGTGCCAGCACATGGTGACGTCGGCTAGGTGATGCTCTTTGAGTGCGGGGAACTCGAGTTCGAAGGATAAAAACTCTAAATTCAATCTTCAATGGTGAAAGTGGCAATGACGTCGTACACATGGCGTTCTCTTGTTGAAGGAATTGCATGGAGTTTATTCAGAACCCAAGATTTGGCGGTTGGGTCCAGCGCCTGCGACGCTTGTGCGTCGTTCCCATTCAAGAGGCGTCGTCGTTGGAGTCCTACCCTGTCAACTACGGTGTGAGATGTTTTGTTGGTCTTTTTTCCTTAATAATTTGGCTGTATACATCCTTAATATCTTGATTAGTTCTTGAGATCGTGTTGATGCAGAGATCAAGTGTGGTTGATATCTTCTCAATACTAATCTATTTTCTTAAAAAAAATACATAACTGAACCTACGACATTTGGTTACAGAAATTCTGCTGGAGATGACAAACAGTGGGTGTCCATTTGGTCGAGGCAGCAGTGCTGGTTGGTAGTGTTGTGGGATCCACACACAGTCACACACGCATGCGTGCATGCCAGGTAGGATGTATCTGAATTTTTATCGGATCAGCTCACTCCTATTGCGGCAACGGGACATCTGGCCCTCGTTCGGTTGTGCAGTGCATGCCAAATCTTCCACTGCGGCAAAGGTGTAATTATTACACTGATTGCGGTGATTGTGAGTGGGCTTCTTTAGAGGTTTCTTGGCTTATTTCTCACTTATTTGGAGATGATCATCGCACAGGCGGCGGCCCACATTCCACGACTGATGCAATGAGTGTGCGGTTGTGAGCTGTGACCATCTGGAGGCGTGGAGACGGAACGGGCGTTCCCGTCCAAAATTGGGAAAAAGGGAAGTTTGCCCGGGACTCAGCGTTTCCGCTCCCGGGTGCGTGTGTACCTGGATTAACAGTAAAATGCAAAAAGATAGGAAAAACATTTAGAGAAATGTGGCACCCACGGATGAATGTTTCAACGGCGTGCAACGTTTCGTGACAAGCATTCATGGTGCTCCTTGCAAAAATAAAATAAAATAGAATCAATGCACTGAAAATGCTATTTTTGAAGAGAGTTTTTATGGTACATGGTACTACCGGAAATAATGGGTAGTACACTCTTGATCCGATGGTCATTATTGATCCCAGTTTTTTTCTCTCCCTAGGACATTTTGGTAATTGGCTGTTAGGGTAGATTTTTCTTTTCTTAATGTCAATTGTAATGGTTAATAACGTAGCTAATCAGACCTGTGAAAAAAATAATTGTCCCTCATCTTAGTTCTTACGTGTGCCCCCTCATTCTCAGGTAGTTCGTCATTCTTTTGGCGACGCAGCCGCCCCAGCAGCCCGGCGTCCGTCTCCTCGGTCACACAGGGCCGGCCGCTCCTTCTCACGGCCTCCGGTCACCGCCCCAAGAACTTCGACCGCGCAGGCGCTCCACCGCCCGTTTGCCCTCTCTCCGTTGCATGATCCTCGGATGACGCCCGAGATCGGTTCCACCGCATGTAGTCTCTCATTAGTGATAGTAATCTGCTCCAACGATCTCATTTGTTCAAAAGACTCTGCGATGGGGAAGCTCGACCATGCAACTACACCGTCAACGGACACAAGTACAACATGGGGTACTACCTTGCCGATGCTATCTATCCTCAATGGGTAACGTTTGTGAAGACCATATCTGACCCCCAAGGCAACAAACAAACCTGTCATTCAACAATGCAAGAGGCACCCTAGGAAGGATGTGGAGAGGGGAGTTGAAGTGCTCCAAGCTCTTTGGGGTATTGTTTGTGGAGTTGCAATGATTTGGGAACTGGAGACACTTTGGCGGCTCATGACATGTCGTATAATCTCGCACAACATGATTGTCGAGGATGAGGGTGAAGGGGCAGCATGCATGCATTATTTCGAGAAACCCGGTGTTCAAGTCCTCCACCCAGAACAAGAGGCGGAGAGCATTGCCAACTTTCTGGAGATGCATCGACAACTACGAGACCAACAGGTGCATATGCAACTTCTAGATGATTTTGTCGAGCATATGCAACTTCTAGATGATTTTGTCGAGCATATGCTTGTCGAGCATATGTTGACGCACATTGGAAATAAGTAAACTTGCCTTTTAGTTTATTAATTATGCACTATGAACAATACTTACGGGATTACGTACTATTAAGATGAACTATTTGTATTTGTGTGCACTAAACTATGTATGTCCAAAATGACCGACGTGCATGTATTTGCATGGATTTGGTGTTTTGAAAATAGGGATTGTGGTTGCAAATGCTAGGATTTGATGCACGCCTGGTCAGTGTGTCCGCGGGTGCGTTCGGGCTGATCCGCGGGCATGTAGGGACTCAGATTAGCTAATTGTGGTTATATATGCTCTAGTACTCTACGTCGTGCTGTTATTCATGGTAGGTATACCTTGTGCAAGTGATTACAATGGAGTAGATGATTTTCTACTAAGAGCCTAGTTCTACGAGAGTAGATGAGTTTGAGAGCCCCGTAGCCCTAGGCTTGTATACATGGTGACGGCTAGGATTTTTACAAAAAGATAGATGCCATCTCGGCCTCCCCCATGATGCCTTGGGGGCCAAAATGGTCCTTGGGCGTCTGCCTGCTCCTCGGGGCTCCTTCCTAGCGCCACCTTCTAGGTGGGCTTCGTGAGCCCCTGGGCCGGGCTTCTACTGGGCTCCCTTGGGAGAAGCCACCCTCGATCTAAGGCACCGTTAGTATCCCCCGAGACAGTCTGGAGCTGAAGTCTCTCTAGTTTCCAGAACCCGGACGGGCTCCTAATCTTGTTCTAGCAAATGGGGAGCTTGACCTAGTAGGCTTGCAAGGGGCCCTCCTGTCTGGGGAGCATCTTCAAGAAGTCTTACCACCTCCCAGAGCTCTCCTGCCCCGGGCTCATAATCCGGCCACCGGCTGGGCCGACAAAGGGGCCTGGGCTGTGATTGTAGGAGATATGCCCTAGAGGCAATAATATATGTTATTATTTATCCCCATGTTCCTAATTAAGTTTATATTCCATGCTATAACTGCTATGGTTCTCGAGTCTACAATAACCACGAGGCTCGGAGGAAGACTCATATGCACGTGTGGAATAATAAACGGTAAAATGTATTCCTAGTCTGGCTTCTAAGACTAGCTCAAGTGTTGCATGATGGTTCTATTTTCCTGATCATAGGCATGGCTATGCCGGCAACTTTGAGGGCACAATATTAGAAGAATATTTGTGTTGAATTGACCCGAATTGATGTTATGCTATGAGATACATTCATCACAATTTAATGCTTAATAACACAGAGAAAGTTAACGTTTGCATAATTCCTTAGACCATGAGAGTATCGAGTTCCTTCGTATTTGCTTCGTGAACTTTGGGGTTTGTTAAACGTCATCTGTAACAGGGTGGCTATTACGGCGGCTTACGGGTTCACGGAAAAGTATGACAAGTAACTTGGTAGCTCAAGATTGGGATTTGCTCCTCCGATGATGGAGAGATATTCTCGGGCCCTCTCGGTGTTACGGTATCCATCATCGTCTGGCCAGACACAGTGTGATTTGATCACGGGGATGCCGGAACGCGGAGACGAGAAAAGAGAACAAAACCGGCAACGAGGTAACTGGCATTGTGGACAAGTGTTGATCCACGGGGATGCCGATAAATCTCACCTCGGGTTTTGTAACATATCGCGAAGTAAAAGGAATAGCACACATCAACTGGAGGTTCACTCGAATATTCATTCGTGTGGGTATAGGGATCAATATGGGTGTCCACGGCTCCGATGTTGATCATTGATCGGAAGGTGTTCCGGGTCATGTCTATACTTCACCGAACCTATAGGGTCACACGCTTAAGGGTCATTTATCTGTTGAATACTAGACAGGGAGTCTGAGAGAAAATCACCGGAAAAGTTTCGGGGACAACGGAAGAGTTCCGGAGAGAGAACACCGGAAGAGTTTCGGTAAAACCGAAAAGTTGTTTCGGAGTGTACCATTAAGTCAAATTGGTTTCGGCACATGCCTGGAAATTATTGGAGGGTACCAGAATTATTCCGGTAACTTCTGAGATTTTTCAGAGACAAAAACCGGAAATGTTCCGGACTGCCGGAACCGCTTTGGTTGCTTTTCACAGATGAAAATCACTGATCTGAAAATGTTTCAGAACGTGTCCAGAATTGTTTTAGTGGGTACTGGAATTATTCTAGGACCCATAGAAATATTTTCGGATTTATCGGTCATGAAAAATTGGTTTCGTGAATAATGAAAATGCATTTATGGTTATGGTTGGATGGTGAAAATATCTTTGGGGGATGACATGGAAGGATAAGGGCACCCATTTGGGGAGCCCTAGGAGGGGTGGCCAGCCAAGGTGGGCTCCACCATGGAGCCTCACTTGCCCCACTTGCTTTCCCTTTATGCCCTTGTGAAGGACACCTTTCATGGTTTTTTTGGGTATTTCAAGTCCCACCCTACCCCTTGAGTTTTCCTATAAATAGAGGTGGAGATGCACTCTCCACTCTCACTCTTTCTCAACATACAAATGCCATGCATGATCTGGCCTTCTCTCTCCCTCCCCGCGAAATAGTTTCGTAGAGCCGAAAGGCCGTCTGGGTTCCGGCAGGAACTAGTTCTGGACGGCGAAGCCCTGCCGGATAGCTGACACCGTATGTGTGCAACCCTATAGAGAGGTCGTAGTTTCGATCTTTTGCCCGAGGGGCTGTTCGAGGGTCCTCCCGGAGGGCTGTCCGAGTTTCCGTTCGAGCTTCGAGGGTCTTCCCGAAGGGCTATCCGTGACATCGTCCGAGGGACTGTCTGACCGCCTCCCGAAGGGCTGTCCGACAAGGGAGAACATCCTCGCGGTTGGGAGGCTGTAAATCCTAGCCGCGGTGATATGCACCCCCGATCTTCATCGACTCTACTTCCGCTGCGCTACGAGTCGGTAATGATCAGATCAAACATTGTATGCATCTCCTTAGTGATCCTGGGCGTGCTCGCAGTACCAATTTTTTTTGTTTTCTGTCGCGTTCCCCAACAGTGATTGCGGCCCAGTTGTGGCGGCCGCCACCCGTCTCCATCGTCAACGTCAAAGCGTTGCCGCTGTTTCCGGTGCAATCTCCAAAAGCAATGTCATCGCCCCAGATCCTTGGGTGCCATTATAAATTGGAAGGGGACGAGGGCCCTAACGACGCACTAATCCACACATGTGTTATGACAAGTCTTATCGTGACGATAGTGTCCCAGGAAAGCACCCCGGAGGGCACTTGGTACAACAACCAAGACATCCATAATTTTATTAGCTTAGCAACATGGACAATACACCAGGAGAGCAAGGTAATTATAATGTTCTTGTAAGCATGAGCATGATTGTATATGATTGAATAGTCTATCTTCAAATTCTAGTTGGTCAATTTTAACTTTAAGCTACAATTGCCTGAAACACCATACATGCAAGTGAAGAAAGTAAGAGTGAAATAAGATACATATATGCATCCCGTGATTTGGATAGTTGTCGAAATCCTACTTGTAATTGGTGGAGGTTCAGACACAAAGTCAAAAGACACACATATATCTGAACCACTTCACCATAAATGTCTTGGAAAAGGTCGCATATCTGACCATGGCGGTGCACCATTACGTAAGCCTCACTTGGGGTAAATCTTTACACAGAGCACATGATCTCTGGGGCCTTTAGAAGCTCCTCCACGACTTGAAGTTTTTTCAAGCACCTAGTCAATCTCGGAGGCCCACACCATCCATGAGTAATAAGAATTTTAGTTTCTTGTTGAAGAATCCATTTCTTGCGCCCAATACAAAATCTCCTTTACTCTGAAACTCTCATAGGGTCGATCTTAGACATGATGCTGGAGTATTCGAAAGATAGGAGTAGATCCCATGTGGTGGAGGAGAGCTATGAAAATATGGCTTGAATGCTTGAGACATGGACTTTTCTTGTGGTTCTTGACACAAGTGGGAGAGGGGCCCGGGTATATAGGTTGGTGCCAAAAATCCGACCGTTACTGATGATTTCGTACAACTCTGAGGTTCTGATCATTCCTACTCATAGGTTCCAAGCTGGAGGAATGGAGGAAAGTTTTGTAATGCCCAGAGGATTTGAACCAATCCTAGATGGAGGTTCTGAATGAGTGCACAATAGACACCAGAGGGTCCAGAAGAGACATGCTAGACAACTCTGAATGAACCGTCAGGGATGGTTTCATCTGTGTCTCCAAGCATTATGGCAGTCCCATGTGATATATTTGGATGTGAGGCGTAAACTTAGGTCACCAAGGGTTTCTAGACACAATTTACCCAATTTCGTCCCACCTTGTCGCCGGTAATAGGTCGGCTCGTGGCTTACTTGCATTATATCTCGAAATAAAGTACAACTGATGACACAATATAGGTTTCCAGCAAGTAGGTGAGAAATTCTAGGGCTTTGGTCGATGAAACTAAGCGAGATGCAGTAGATCATGAAAGCTCATTTCTCAAAAGATATGGATCGTGTAGAGCTTGTCCTTTTGTAGGGCCATTAACCTCATTTGTAGAGGTTTGGAGAGATGATGGAGTGGTTAGAGTTCTCACTGGATACATCTAGGCTTTCGATAGCCGAAGGCAAGCCTTCCCTTATTAGAGTCTGTATAGTGTCTGAAAGGTACCTCTTCGAGTCGTGTCAGACACCAAATCAAGGTCGGTTGAACCCGTATGGATACCATGATATTACACGGTATAGAATACGACAATATGCCATGTATGACTGTCAAAGCGTCTCCGTTGTGTAATGAAGTTGTGATGGAAGAATAAGGCTGACACTTGTTCTTGCGATGACGTAAGGCCCATTCGACAGTACCATAAACAGTCATTGAATCACATCTCCTCGTGATAGCATTGCTTTGGATGGCCGCTAAGCAATCATGCGATATTGAAGTTTGCAAGGCCTTAGCTCAAGATGCCCTTTGACGGCCACAATGGCACTCCTCGGTTCACTGCTTGTGACTCGCTCCTTGGTGACGGTCGCCGTGGACCCCAATCATTTAGAGGTTCATCAAGTGCATTCGCCGCCTTATTATTTTTTCTCCTAGCTTATCTTTCCCTTTTTTTGTTGTTGTTGGTGTCGTTCATGCTACTGTTGCTGTTTTCTTGTTGCTCCATAATGTCTACTCCCTCCGTTCCTAAATATAAGTCATTTTAGACATTGCAATAGGAAACTACATACGGATGTATATAGACATATTTTAGAGTGTAGGTTCACTCATTTTGCTTAGTATGTAGTCCCCTATTGGAATGTCTACAAAGATTTATATTTAGGAACGGAGAAAGTACTTATATTTACATCACTTTGTGTATCCTGAAGCCCAGTCCCGTGGTGACTTTGAGCAATATACCAGAGATCCCTCGCCCATGGCTCCAAATGTTGCATCGAAGTAACCAAATGTCAACGCCTCCGTTTGGATCTCGCGAAGCCTCACGTGCCACGAATTTTGCGTACTCTCGGTAAAGTTTGACGAGAAGAAAAGCAAATCTAGCCAAGTTCCAAGACCCACTCATTCGCTGGCCTCCTTGACTCCACCCCCAAATCCGCGGCCCGCACCTCCGGCCGACGCCGCGTCTCCCGTCTCCGGCGACATGGGCACCGTCACTCCCGCCGGTAAGCCGCCGCTCCCCCCCCCCCCCCCCCCCCCCCCTCCCTCCATCTGACCCCCCTTAATTTGCTCGCAGATCCGCACCCGTCCTTCCTCGCCGACAAGGGCGCCAAGGTCTTCGTGGCGGGCCACCGCGGGCTGGTGGGCTCGGCCATCCTGCGCCGGCTCCTCGCCCTCGGCTTCACCGACGTGGTCGTCCGCACGCACGCCGAGCTCGACCTCACCCGCCAGGCGGCCGTCGAGGCCTTCTTCGCCGCCGAGCGGCCGCGCTACGTCGTGCTCGCCGCCGCCAAGGTCGGCGGCATCCACGCCAACTCCACCTTCCCCGCCGACTTCATCGCCGCCAACCTCCAGATCCAGACCAACGTCGTCGACGCCGCGCTCCGCTGCGGCTCCGTCCGCAAGCTCCTCTTCCTCGGCTCCTCCTGCATCTACCCAAAGTTCGCGCCGCAGCCCATCCCCGAGGGCTCCCTCCTCTCCGGCCCGCTCGAGCCCACCAACGAGTGGTACGCCGTCGCCAAGATCGCCGGCATCAAGATGTGCCAGGCCTACCGCATCCAGCACGGCCTCGACGCCGTCTCCGCCATGCCCACCAACCTCTACGGCCCGCAGGACAACTTCCACCTGGAGAACTCGCACGTCCTGCCGGCGCTCATCCGCCGGTTCCACGAGGCCAAGGCGACCGATGCCCCCGAGGTCGTCGTCTGGGGCTCTGGCTCGCCGCTGCGTGAATTCTTGCATGTCGATGACCTTGCGGATGCGGTGATCTTCTTGATGGATCAGTACTCTGGGCTGGAGCATGTGAATGTGGGAAGTGGTAGCGAGGTTACCATCAAGGAGCTCGCGGAGCTGGTCAAGGAGGTGGTTGGGTTCCAGGGGAAGCTAGTGTGGGACTCGAGCAAGCCGGATGGCACGCCGAGGAAGCTCATGGATAGCTCCAAGATACATGGAATGGGCTGGAAGCCCAAGGTTCCCCTCAAGGAGGGGCTTGTCGAGACATACAAGTGGTATGTGGAGAATGTCATCGCCGACAAGAAGTAATGGGGTGGTATAATGCTCTCCTTTGCCTCTTTAAGTTTGTATCTTGATATGATCAATAGTGTTTCTATTATTGTTGGATACTGGATCACACAAGTACCAGGTATTAGTGCACCAAAGAAAAGAGGTTGCTATGTGTTGGTTGAATAATATATCGGTCAAATTAGGGTACCATTAGAATCTTAATTGATGCCGAGCATGTTCTTTTATTACAGAAAGTGTAACACTTTATACATTGGATGGTAACTGGCCCACACTCGTTCTTTGCCAATTCAGCATGAAACTGATATGGAAGACTTCACATGCTTCATTTTTCGCGAATACGCAAAGCTTGTGTATCTTTTTATTGATAGATAGGAGAGAGCAAGGCCATCACACAAGGTGTGGTAGGAGCAGGCCCTTTAAATTTGTATTCGTCTTACACACATTCCTTGCCGGTTCTGCATAATTGTTTCTTCTGAAGAGTCTGCTTACTTGGCTGTCAATGCATCAGATTTTTAACAAGTTCAGAATGTAAAATTTGGTGCAGAGTGAAACTAATTTCTAGTGCTTTAATATCGTATGGGAAAATGACCTATGAGACTTGAGAAATTTTGACTTTGTTTGTTACAAGGCAAAAGTGCCAAGTTGTTTTTTCTCAACCAGTATTGAGTAATTTGTCTACAAATGAAGTTCTTGTTCAAGGGCTTTATATTTTCATTAGAAGACCATCAGATGTGCTGCAACTTACAGGCTAATTTCATCAAAGAATTTATGTCAAGGATAAACCGCTTTCTGTTAGACTTGCCTTCTCCTCAACAAAATGTTCATTATCTATATTTCTCCAAACACGGTGATTTATATCAAATATGATGCATTGATAGGAACTAACTACAGGATTTTTGTAGTAATGTATCACATGGAAGCTCCTTATCTTTACATGCTTACTGTTTATCCAGAATTGGAAGTGCTCACAAGTGCACTACCTGGCCATTACAGACTTTAAACAGTAGTGATTCCAGACTATTGATACAATTCAGATTTTTAACAAGTTAAGAATGTAAGAGTCGGTGCAGAGACAAACTAATTTCTTGTGTTTTTAATATCATTATGGCAAAAGGACCTATGGGACTTGAATTTTTTTTATCGTTGTTCTTACAAGGCAAAAGTGGCAAGGTCATTTTTCTTTCTCAAACCAGTATCAGGTAGTTTGTCTAGAAATGAAGTTCTTGTTCCGGGGCTTTATATTGTTATAAGAACATATCAGATGTGCTGCATCTTAACAATCCTAATTCTTGAAAGACTAATTTCATCAAAGACTTGATGTTAAGGATAAACCTCTTTCAACTAGACTTGCCTTCTCTTGAAGGTATTCACTATCTGTATACATGGTAGTTTATACCGAATTTGACAAATTGTGAGGAAGTAACCACAGTATTTTTTTGAAATAATTTACGATAAGGTAACAAGTCGATGGACCATTTTTCCTGATGTGCTACTCAGTGAAGGAAGGATAAATTCATCTGATAATTTCCTATCAAATGGATGCTCCTTCTCTTTACATACATGCTCACTGTTTATCCAGAATTTGAAATGCACTACCTGACCATTTGGACTTCCCTAGTTGATACAGGAAAGACAGTTTGTGACCCTGAACCAGACTTTCATTCATTCTTCGGTAGTGTTAAAGGCTTCAGGATCCTGCCGTCAGTGATGGACAGTACCTCCATTTTGTGATTGCTTTGTAGTTTTTGGTTGAATAATATATTGGTCAAATTAGTGTACCAATAGAATCTTAATTGATGCTGAGCATGTTTTTTCATTACAGAAAGTGTAACACATTATACATCGGATGGAAACTGGCTTATATTCATTCCTTTGCCAATTCAGCGTGA